>CM052138.1:11813821-12161345 GCA_028454255.1 Halictus ligatus | reverse complement strand
AAGAGGGGGATTGAAAATTTGCAGGAAAGATGGCAAACTGTCCTTGGAAATGATGGAAATTATATAATAAATTAAGAAATGAAAACTTGAATTTATTACAAAGTTCGTTATAGATCTCAAAATTGATGGGTCCCCCTAATAATTGCCTATTAATAAGGAGGCACCTCGAGTCATATTTTGTTTCACGAACCCTGGATTTCCAGAAGAGGGGGATTGAAAATTTGCAGGAAAGATGGCAAACTGTCCTTGATAATGGTCGAGATTATATAACAAATTAAGAAATGAAAACTTGAATTTACTACAAAGTTCGTTATAGATCTCAAAATTTATGGGCCCTCCTAATAATTTCCTAATAATAAGGAGGCACCTCGAGTCATATTTTGTTTCACGAACCCTGGATTTAAATAAGAGGGGGATAGAAAATTTGCAGGAAAGATGGCAAACTGTCCTTGATAATGGTCGAGATTATATAATAAATTAAGAAATGAAAACTTGAATTTACTACAAAGTTTGTTATAGATTTCAAAATTGATGGGTCCCCCTAATAATTTCCTAATAATAAGGAGGCACCTCGAGTCATATTTTGTTTCACGAACCCTGGATTTCCAGAAGAGGGGGATTCAAAATTTGCAGGAAAGATGGCAAACTGTCCTTGATAATGGTCGAGATTATATAACAAATTAAGAAATGAAAACTTGAATTTACTACAAAGTTCGTTATAGATTTCATAATTGATGGGTCCCCCTAATAATTTCCTAATAATAAGGAGGCACCTCGGGTCATATTTTGTTTCACAAACCCTGGATTTCCATAAGAGGGTTATTGAAAATTTGCAGGAAAGATCGCAAACTGTCCTTGGAAATGATGGAAATTATATAATAAATTAAGAAATGAAAACTTGAATTTACTACAAAGTTTGTTATAGATCTCAAAATTGATGGGCCCCCCTAATAATTTCCTATTAATAAGGAGGCACCTCGAGTCATATTTTGTTTCACGAACCCTGGATTTCCATAAGAGGGCGATTGAAAATTTGCAGGAGAGATGGCAAATTGTCCTTGACAACGACGGAGATTCTATAATAAATTAAGAAATGAAAACTTGAATTTACTACAAAGTTTGTTATAGATTTCAAAATTGATGGGTCCCCCTAATAATTTCCTAATAATAAGGAGGCACCACGAGTCATATTTTGTTTCACGAACCCTGGATTTCCATAAGAGGGGGATTGAAAATTTGCAGGAAAGATCGCAAACTGTCCTTGATAATGGTCGAGATTATATAATAACTTAAGAAATGAAAACTTGAATTTACTACAAAGTTCGTTATAGATCTCAAAATTGATGGGTCCCCCTAATAATTTCCTAATAATAAGGAGGCACCTCGAGTCATATTTTGTTTTACGAACCCTGGATTTCCATAAGAGGGGGATTGAAAATTTGCAGGAAAGATCGCAAACTGTCCTTGATAATGGTCGAGATTATATAACAAATTAAGAAATGAAAACTTGAATTTACTACAAAGTTTGTTATAGATCTCAAAATTGATGGCCCCCCTAATAATTTCCTAATAATAAGGAAGCACCTCGAGTCATATTTTGTTTCACGAACCCTGGATTTCCATAAGAGGGGGATGGAAAATTTGCAGGAAAGAGGGCAAACTCTCCTTGATAATGGTCGAGATTATATAATAAATTAAGAAATGAAAACTTGAATTTACTACAAAGTTTGTTATAGATCTCAAAATTGATGGGCTCCCCTAATATTTCGCACAAGACTTCGCCGGTCTACTGCTGAAAGAGAAACTTTCGGGATTGGGAGATGTTCCGAAAGGGCGACTCTGCGGCACTGTTTACCGTCGTTTTCGCGTTCACTGTGATCCGTGGCGACGGACGACTAACCCGGAAGAGGCACGGTTCCGCATTGTGCCGTCGAACAAAACGGCCGAGCTTGCGCGTGTTCGCAATTGTTGGCGCAAATGTAGAGCGCGGTGTCGGCTCCGGAGCAGGAACCGCAATATCTTCGCGTGGTTGTGCCTCGTGTTTGTAGCCGGTCTTGTTTGCGTGCCCAGTTGGTGTTCGTGCGCACGCGGAAACGCGGCGCGGCCGTGTGTCCGCGGACAGCGAACACAGCTGCGTCTCGTATTCCGGCGGCTGGTACGCGGAGCCGAGCCGGACTGTCACCAGGAAGATACCGGCGAACGTATTGGAAATATCGGAAATATTACGCCCTACTTGCGACGTGGTGACCCGTCCTTCGCCCCCCCCCCCCCGGATCAGCTCTTCTAAACGTCAATGGCGACCCTTTCGTTCAGCGGCTCCTGTCAAAGATGCACTTTTTGCGCCCGGGATAAAAATAGCCCCCGGGCTCTGAATCAATGAACGATCGGCCGCACCACAATCATCCCCTAGCCCCTGTGTGTACCTAGACCGAGCGCTTGTTGAATAACCCACCACCGGCGACGCCTGGTGACGCAATCGGTGCCAGACCGGCGTCAGGGCGACGACGACGCGCCCGCGTCGCGGCCGTGAAACTCGTCTGCGACTGCGGGCCTGCTCGGCTGGTTGTCGCGATTCTCGGAATTTAACACGTTCGCTACCAGCGCTTCGAATGACCTTCGAACATCAACAAATATCTTTTGTGCGAGTATTGAGTCGTATTACTAAGATCGTGAGCGAGGCAATATATTTACAGGCTTAACTTTACCTCGGAGAAGGCGAATCTAACTGTAAATGAAACTATAATCGGATTTCCGGATGCCGAAATCCCCCTAATTTAGGCTCATCCAATTGGATCTTGGTGGAAAGGGCGACAATCGCAATAACTGTAAAACTCCGCTCGTTAATTATGACACTTACCTGACGAAAAACTTCTTTACACACGCATAACCTTGGAACTAATCTCCTAGGCTTGAATCTTGGGTTTTCGGCGTTTCGTCGCCAAAATCTACGGGATTACGTGGAAAGAAGTTAAAAATTTTTGGTTTCCCGAGGTAAAGTTTAACCTACTTACATTTGCATCTATATTTCTGGTTCGGTTGTGATCGCCTTATACATTTTCGTTATGATATAAAAGACTGCTAACCCAGCTTCATGCTTACAATAGCAAAACGAATCGAGTACATATCTCCGCGCGGTATTACACGATAAAAATATTTCACAAATATCGATTCACCGTGGTCTACATTGTTGAAACGAAACAATGATTCGCCCCGATTCCGAAAGTCGAGAACGAAATACCAACCTATTTCATCCTCGATTTCAATCGATTACGACTCTTAAAAAGATTTCATCGTCGCCTCATTAATGTGGTCGGTTCAATTAAAGATCCGCGCGGGAGGGACCACAGCGTTTCGATACATCGATAACGCCGCCGGGCTAATTTTAATTAACGACGCTTCCGATGTTCTGGTATCTCGCGAATTCCATGGATGGTGTATGTGTCTACATGTTGTTTGTACAGCCGGGTGTATAAGATGGTGCGGTAATTACGCGACAGGTTCGTTTGCATTTTAACGCTGTTTGGAGAACGGCGAACGTTGCATTCTCTCGCTTTGACGTCGCGTCACGTTTGTGACAAAGCTGAACCCGAATGTCTGACGCTTGCTACCCTTCCTACCTTTGTCTATCGTAATCGTGCATTTCTGATGATCGTGTCTCATCTTTGCGATTCCAGTTTCCAGAACCAAAACATTTTTATAGCTCAATATTATTTCAACATTACAACTTACATATCAGGTTGTACCAACAGTTTCTTTGCGCACATTTAATGTAATATTCATCTGTGCCATTTTTCCCCGAAACGTGCCATTTGCTTTTTTAAAAAACTAACCTGTATTCACATGGAATGCATAAATCGAAAACGCAACAAATTTTCGGGACAAGCTAGTATTTTGTTCTGGAACTGACAACGTGATCATTTAGACTGCGGATTTTTATGGAAAATAAAAATGCTCCGACTACAAAAACTGGAAGCTAAATCAAAAGGTATTTTCTATTTTAATGATTTTAATAAGTGGAGAATAATGTAAGAGAATCTTTAGAATAGTTCTTTTTTATTTATACTTTAAAATAAATTTATAATAAAATCTAGATAGAAGTATCCATAAAAAGATTACAACTATTGGTCTATATAGTCCACAAAATACTAAGTTTTCACTAGTATCTTTCGTTAATGCATATTAAAACAGAGAAAAATAACAGCCCAGAGTAAAGAGTGAAAGCTTCAGTCAACGTTGATAAAAATCAAATTTTATTTTTGTATCTCGTATATAAAAGGTAATGCAGGGATCTGCTTCTTAAAAACATATCAGAGTCTAGAACATTTTTATTCCGTGTCCAGTTAAAGCGAAACAACGGTAAATTTGATGAACACGATTGGAACGTGGTAAAAGTTTGGCGAGTTGACAACTAAAACCGGCAAATCCGTGATTGATCAAATCGCGTGATCGCGAGGTATCGCGGGGCGCAGATCTCTCATTTATCTCGTTCCATCTCGTTATGCGGAAGAAACGAAAGGTCAAGTCCGACCTCTTGAACGTCAAAACGAGGTCTGCATTAAAGCCAAAACTCCGGAGGCCGCGTAACTTAATATCTACCTCCGTATCTGGAATCTGGTCTTACGGCTTCATGAATCCGGCGTTTCGCATAGCTGAATAGATGGAGTATCCGAATTATGCGGACGGCGAAATAATTAGAATACCGAGTTGTCTAAGGGGATGTTTTCTGCCGTGTAACTCGGCTCGCTTTTGCCACACACGCGCGCAATATCGCGACTAGCTCCCGCGAAAGACAATGCTTTTCATTATCCGTCCATTAGGAGCGTCTTTGTTAAGATTTCCGGCGTTATTAAACGCCAAACTATGGAACTCGAGGATCCTCCATTTTCGAAGAGTTATTAATGCAACGCTCGTGCCGTCGTAATTAGACGGAGCATTGGAAAATTACTTCAGCTTGACGATGATCAACGACGTTTGGTGACAAACAAATTTCCGACAATCATTCATCCAAGTTGAGGATTCTGTTGTTAAAGGGGAAAGTAAATACCATATTTTTCTTTCTCTTCTTGAAAATGATTGAAATGTGCCTACATCATTGTTTCATTTCTGCAAGTCAATTATGTTTCTTTGATTCAACGTGTTTTTACTAGATCCTGGCTGAAGGAATAAAACATCGATTTACAAAAATATTCTCCTGCGTTCAAATGAAACGAATGAACCAAAAATTAAACAAAATTTAAGAAAATACGTCAGGAAGTTAAATACAAATTGTACCAAATACCACATTTTTTTAATGGCGATGCTGGCCTCTTTGTTGTTAAGAGCTAATTTATTATATCAACGCACTCTTTTCTAAAATAATTCTCGTTGCTAGTGTCCTCGTGAAATCATTTTTAAAAGTAAATAAATATATACATATTTATATACGCAACATAAAAATGAACTAATATACTATTTGTTCTACTATTTGTTGAATATACTATATGTTATTGTGATTTTTATAAAGTAATGCAAAATAGTCAGTTTTAGTGCCCCGTAAACCTAGTGTTAAGTCAGTCCAAGCGAGCAACGATGCTGTTCAGAGTCCCATCGATTTTTTCTCGGAAGTATTAAGCGTTTCCTCGGCGAAAAATGTTGGTCGGTTTCGTCTTCCGCGGCAAGACACCGTTTCCTCCCTGGGAAACCGTTAATCGAACCAATAAATACGTCTCCGCGAATAGGGTGGTACATCTCCGAAGGTATTCGCGTTATGGTATCGCGCTCGCCGACTATTGCAGTCGTCCATAACCGTTACGACACTGTAAATCTCGCCGGGGGAACGGGTGTAATCTGTGATTTTAGCATCGATGCCCGGGAAATTGATATTCGCAATCTCCGCCGGGCCGATCTATCCCGTGTCTGGGCCATTTAACGTACACCGGCGCGTCCGCTCCCGGTCGTTAACAGACGGTACGAACGAGAGAAAAAACTCATGGTGTCCCCTAATCTCTCCTCCTTACGGTTGGCTTGCTGCACGGGAACGAAATTTGGCGGCCAGTGATAAGACGGCTCGCACCCTTTTCTTTTTTATACTCGGATTCGAAGTATCTGCGCTTGCTCCGCGGTGCTTTTGTACCTCGTGACCTTCGTTGACCTTCTCGGATCCTGTCGGGGATATCACCAATTCTCTTGGGAGCCGAAAAACCTCCGCAAACTCTAATCCTATTATATTCTTCAGCTTTCTCAGGTTTTCGGATTTCACATTTGAGTTCGCTTTCTCACTTCGAAGCAATCTGTTGAACGAAATAACGAAATTGGAATTTCTTGCATTTCTTGCCACATACAGAAAGTACAAAAATTTTTAAATGTCATACAGTTTCGAAAAAGGTTCCAAAAAAGTACCTTAGCTTCCCAGGCAGTATGAAACATCGCACGTGAGTTGCTATTAATCGTACAATAAAAATTGGGATCACTGTCTCCATTTTATTGTGGAACTGAGGGAAGAAACATTTTACCATTTTTTCAATACCAACTCAATGAAGTTTCAGCAACAGTTTTGATATATTTTTGCTACTCTGAGCTTCTTGAAATTCCTTGCATTTCTTGCCACATACAGAAAATACCTATAGAAAAATTTTAAGATGTCATACAGTTTCGAAAAAGATTCCAAAAAAGTACCTTAGCTTCCCAGGCAGTATGAAACATCACACGTGAGTTGCCATTAATCGTACAATAAAAATTGCGATCACTGTCTCCATTTTATTTGTGGAACTGAGGAAAGAAACATTTTACCATTTTTTCAATACCAACTCAATGAAGTTTCAGCAACATTTTTGATATATTTTTGCTACTCTTAGCTTCTTGTAGTATTGAACGAAAGGGTTCTCATTCTATAGAATAACGATCGTATCTGAACGATAGCGCTGAAAACCATTTTGCCTCAGAAATGTCAGTCCGGTGACCTTGTATTCCTCTGTTAACGGAGCGATATTTGCACAGGTTTTATTTCCATCGCGACACTGTTCCTCTGACGGTCGTCGATCTGATTTCACGGACTTTGGTCGAAGTCGGCGTTCGAGTTGGTGGAAACTGGAGCTGAAAGCAACTTTTTTCGGTATTTTCGAACCGAGAACTGTGACATTTTATTTATCTCGGAGTCGACGTAACAGCGGATACAGCTTCGCCGACAGCCATTGCGAACACAGCGCACGTTCGGTTTACCTTCCGTTTTTATTTCGTCGAACGTTTTCCATGCGGGATGGTTAATCGTTTGGTACACGTCCAAAGCGCCATTACCGCGGCAGTCGATTGTAATTACGAAACTTGTTGTCCGACTCGTTTCTCTCCCGTTTCCGAAATGCTAAAGCTCTGATATTCGCTCGGGGGCAAAAAAAAAATGAGAACACCGTTCACCGCGAAACAAACGTTTCGTTTCTCTAAGCTTCGATTACAAAAAAGCAGTAAAAATCTGAATTATTACAGCAACAGGGAATAGATCGTAGATACACCGTTCCCGTTCGTTTCCGCGGAGTTTTATTTTTTGGCTCGCCGTGTCGATGCTGCGCCGAATTCATTTGTTTTCTCGTTAACCAGAACCGTATTGGAGATTTCCTCATTTATAGACCGGAATTGATTAAAGAGTTGGCAACGAACGGACGAGACAGAAACCGATACGGTCCTTTCGCCGTTCTTAAATGCAAATTTAACGTACGGTTTAAGACGGCTACTCCGGATAATAATTTGATTGTGTTCCAATATCTATTTGTGCTGCACGGTAACGTCGAAGAAATGCAATTTACCTCTGATCGGACGACGTTCGTATCCCTCGCTTCGCTATTCTGGCAATTCCCTTATCGGACGATAACGTTTTGGTATGTGTCCAAAGTGGCTCGTAGAATTTTACAAACTGTGACCGTGTAACATGATTGCCCCGGTTCGAGTGTCCACGTAACATTCGAATTTTACATCTTCGAATCGAACGTTCTTCTCATCGGGCGAGTTTCATTATTTATTTTCCAGCGAATTATGGATTTGTAACTAAATCCCTTTGCACAAAACAAGGTGGAAATATGAACAATTTTAAGAGGGTATTTTTCAGTTTGAAAAATTGTGCTTCCCGACATTTTAAACACATTAAATTAGCTTCTATACTCACTCTACTGTTCAAGAACATTCAAGATTCTCCAGTCACATCTACAGAATTATTTCATCATCCCCAGGTCACTTGCACATATTACACTCGTACCTTTAACCCTTAGAACTCAAATGGCGACCGTAAAGCGCCACTAAAAATTGCTCTATCATCCTTCAAAATATTGTTTACATTATTAAATTTGTTTGTATATAATGAATCACTAAACGCTTCAGTATTGCACGATTAAATTTCACCGTTTTCATATGTACAACATAAAAGCAATATACACAAGGGAAATATTCTAAGTCGGAAGATATGTTTCGTTTCGGAGTTAAAATAACTTCGAGTGCAAAGGGTGAGTTCTCAACGAGAAGGTTTTTAAATAGCCACATATGTAAACATATTTTTTGACTGCACAGCGGGCAACACTTTTATCTTTATAATATTCACACCTTTCACCCGGCGTCCCGCAAATCGTAAACGTTTTATCGATAAACCCGAAGGACAATGTATTGCGGAAAATGCATTCGAATAGTGAAAAACGGATCGGCGAGAACCGGAAACCACCGAAAACTTTAAACATGCGAGAAACAGCGGCCACGGAGCGAATGAAGTGTAACGAACCGAGGTTCGGTGTCGGGTCTCTAACCGGATTGCAAGGTTGGTTGACATATTTCCCGCGGAAAAATAGAATTTTCGTCTGTCCGGCCGTCTGTGCCGTGGGAACCGAGTCACGTACGGTTTGCCCGGGTTGTCGCCGATTGCGACATGTTCCGTGTATTTTGCCTGGCCGTCGTTAAACCGTTTGGTAACGATCCAAAGAGACGACGGCGGGAGAGGGTCCAGCGGAGTTCTAATTCACGGTGACGGATTTTAACGAATGGCAACGTTCCCCACTAATTGTCACGGTCCACGGAACGCCTAAGTGGCACGGATCCTTACGTTAAACCACCGCCGCTGTCGCGTCTAACGCTCGCTCCCCGCGGCGTAACCCAGTTTTCCTTTCTATAACGTCGCGCGGACCCGCGACGTTCCGCGATGTTTCTCTTTATTTTTCAATATTTTTTCCATCTTTCATCCTATCGTGATCCGTTCAACGTTCCCGCGCCCGTCCAATTAATCCGGCGACGGTATTCGAACGCCGTTACCCCCGGGGAACGCGTTTTCCATACGCGCGTCGCGTCGCCGCACCCTCCCCCCTCTCACCCCCCATTAATTTCGAGCGGTGTCTCGAAGTTCGCCGCGCGTTTCACGACCTCGAATCGAGCAGAGGTTCGTTAGACGGCTCTCGACGGTCGCAAACCGTCGGGGATCAAACGACGATCGCGAAACGTTTTTTCCACCGGGGCTCCTATTAACCGACTGGGAAAAATAAAGTTGGCATTTTCGCGATAGGCCGGACTATTAAAAGACCCGTTGCTCTCGCTGAACTTCTGACCCAGAATGTTGCGAACTTTGCAACTCCATCGACGCTTCCGACGCATTCTTTGAATGAGAGGACAGCCGGATGAAACAGTCAAAAGTGCCCCCCAAACGAAATTGATCACACCAAGGCTCCCAAGGAATCCCCACTGTGACAAGTTTCAAGTCGGTACCCCTACCACAAGGGTAGTTGTAGGCCGAGCACGGTTTAATTTATTATGCTCAATTTCTTCCGTTCCGCTCAGCAAAAAACTACGAAAAAATTCATGAACATTCTACCGAATAGCACACACGACAGCGAATTATTTCAGAATTTTCGGTCGGAAACCCGATTTTCAAAAAAATCCGGAAGCATAAAAATTTTATATGAACACATTGCCGACCGGTCACGAGTTAACTCGTGTTTTCATGACCAAGCGTTGGTGACCGGTCACGTGTAAACTCGTGATAAGCTGTATGACACATGAGGTAAATTTTCGGTTAAAGCTCGAATTTGCGAGATAATTCACTTGCTTAGGCTTGGTTACGCGGGGTTAACGTTTCCAGCTCGATGAAATAAGACAGGGGAATGAGACAATGAACAAATCGATCACCGAGCCGTCTGAAGTATGTGCATACGGTGCAAGCGAACGAGTCGATAAATAAGAAGTGTTGACCGTGGGCATCATCGATACGCGTTCTCTCGTCGAAGGAGCCGGTGATCCTCGAGCAAATTGCACGACTGGTCCGCCGATGAGAGAACGTCGTACGCGCCTACCGCAGTTCATATTTCATGAGGATCGAAGGGGTATCGAGCATTCCAAGCAGGTTCGAAGTGTTTGTTGCCCCGCCGATAAGGGTCAACGGCTGGCTGGAGGGATCGCGAAACGCGTGGGAGGCTTCTCCGGCTGCAATATCTGTTTTCGAAGATCTTAACGTCTATCCCCGGCGATGTTACCGAGCATCTGTTGTTAGGGCGTTTCGACACATCGCGGGGTTCAGGGGAGGGACATCCACCACCGCTGGGATGCACGCCGAAAACCTTTCGAATTGTAAAGACGATGCGAGCTCACCGTGACTAGCAGAATCCAGATTCGTTATTTATCGGTTCCCGACAGGCCGCTCGCTCAATGGACAGACAAATAGAAGTTCTTCTTTATTTTTAAGAATTTATGGGCGTCGAGCGGGACGATGAATGCCGGAGAAACTTCCACTATCAATTTTCGTTGCGAGATTCAACGCTGAGATTGATGTGACAATGTTACAAGTAGGTTTTGTGCAAAGTTCTTAAAATTAACGATATTTACAGGAAATAGCTGACGCTTGTACATCTGTAAAATTATTACATGGGATTGTCCCTATTCGGCGATAAGAACGAACGAAATAATTATAAAGAATTTAAATTTAAGTTTTGTCAGTGTCTCAAGTAGAAAGTAGATTGCTTAAAGATGTTTACTTAAATTTTATTCGCAGGGAAAATATTTTTTACGAAAGATTGTAATGAAAAGGTCTAACAAGGATTACCATCAAGAAAACTTTTCTTTGAAGTAGTTATTTAGAAGTCGCAGGTATAAGTGTTCACCAGCGAAAGAGAGAAGGAGAGCAGACCTTTCCTCGAACTATGAGAAGTTTCTCGTGTCCGTGTTCGCGGGGTGAACGTTTTCAGTATGCCGTGGAGTGCAATTTTCGATCACAAGTCTTGCGTGAATCTCTCCGACATCTGCTTGAAACTCCGGTTTCTTACATTGGGGGAGAGTTCCTACGAGAGCGCGAACGACTCATGAAATATTTTCACGGGAAGCACTTCTCCCCGTGAAACTTCTTATTCTTTCCCTTCCTCTGAAGAGCGAATGCTTCTTCCCCGACAGCTATCGATGGGTGAAGATGTTACTTCAGCTTTTTAATACCCATGAAACGTTCATTCTTTAGAGAAACTTTTACGAACGGTTTAAAAGACGAGGTTCCGCTTAGCATTGTAACAAGAGGAACAAGTTATGCATTCGAAAGTTCTATAGAAAACTTTATCGGATCCTTTAAAACGCGAAGTTCTCTTAACAGTAGAAGTAGCGTAGAAAAGAAACAAGGCCCGCGCATTCTAGGAATCATGTTTGATCGGTACGCCTCATCAAAAATGTCTAGTCAGTTGTCTCAGGACAAACACCACGTGTGAAGATTCAGAAAATCAATTTTTCCGCGATTTAGTATATAAAATTGTGAGAAAGAGGCTATTACTATTAAAATTGTGCTGTACAAAAATTATTACAAGTATAATATACCTTTAATTCTATTAACACTAGAACTACCGAACCAGTCAAAATGACTGGTGGATGATTTCTTCTGTCGCGATTACTGAAACTATGAAAACGTTTCTACGAGAAATTTTTTAATACATCTCTTCTTTGGAGTACATGTTACCATAAAAATCGTATGAAACCTGAGCAAATTCTTTATTATAAAGGGATAAGTCTAGGTCACGTTTAGAGCTAAGTAGTTCTAGTTTCAAGTTCCTTTCAAAAAAGGTCCGTTACTTTCGTCAGAAAGAATTCCTACAAAATCACGTTACGAATCCTTCCCCGGATCAGGACAAGTGCCGTGATCAACGAGGCTCTCGGATAGGCGATAAAAATTTGACGATATCTAGAGTATGTTCTCCAACCGCAGCGATGGAGGTTTCCACCGACGTCGCATGTTCCGGCGCGCTTCCGCTCGATGGAATCGGCGCGGCGCGTCACGGCGCCTCTCGTCGTCCTTTCCAGGCGTGTGTGACACGGCCTCGTCTCCTGGCGGGCTCCACCTCGTCCTCGTAAATCTCCGCGGGCTCCACCCTCGGTTCCTCTCCGCCGCAATAAATACGAATCGTCGACGCGGGCTGTTTGACTTCGCGCCCACCACCACGGGAGAGAGAGAACGTTTCCGAGGCTTCGGTTTTTCCCTTTGCGTCGCGTCGCGTCGCGGGGCCGTACGTCCTGATTTTCACGGGGAATTAAAAGTTCCCGCCCGCTCCCCGCCGCCCCCCGCAGGATATATACACGCGGCACTCGGGGGCCGAAGAGATTTCCGGTGGCTCCTCCGCGACGAAGAATTTCCCCCGAGACTCCTGCGGCAGGATACTTCCAACTTTCAGGACTCCTCCAACGTGCCGGACGGTTTTTTCGCCCGGCGAGAACGTATCTCTTGCACGAATGTTCCTCGAGACGGATGAAAATGTCCCCGGCTCCTTTGTCCCGATTGTTTCGCGCTCGGATGGCAAGAGTAATGATTGCAACGACCAGGCTGGACATCGTTTTCCGGGAAGAGAACCGTAGAACAATGTGGGTAGGAGATATAGCGGGAAACTACTTTTCAAGTTTGGTCCCGCTGCAGTCTTTCAGATTGAAGCTCGTCTTCGTCCCGTTGTTCTCTCTTGTTCAAGGTTTACATATGTTTGTGGACCATTTTCGGCGGATGATTTCGTGACTCGACTGTTTGTCATTCATGATTTTTCACGTCTTGCGACAGTACGTTCGTCATTTAATTTTCTTGATCTCGAGGAAGTGGGAAAGTCAATTTACTTGCTACTGCTTGGTTGTTAGCACTAGGTTTACGGGCCACTAAAAGCGACTATTTTACGTTACTTTGTAAAAATAACGAGAATATAGCTGTACAAACATTGAGCCATTTTTTAAGCAGTGTGAACACAAAGACATAGATTTATTGAACAATTCTTCGTGGATACGTTTTTAGAATCACAATAACCGTAAATTAAAAATATTAGAAACTGTTATTTTAGATACAGTATCATATTTAATGTATTTTTAAGATTTAGGGTGCGTTTCTCAACAGAAGAGAAAAGTAGGTGGGAAGTCAATATCTTAAGTCATTTCTTCGGCAGAAATAATTTCTAGAACCCTACAAGAGAATGTTCTTTAACATAAATGTTCAATTATAAAGGAACCACTATCTGGAATCGCAGAGTCTTAATATTTTTAACACCTAGAATTCGTAAACTGTGCCTTCGTAAAACACCGCAATGCAAGTTTATATAAAACTACCACAACCAGATGAATAAATCACTCGAATTCTATGCAATCATCCAATCGGGCAGATAAATTCTGGGCTTTCATAAAAAACGATCAGAATCGAGCAATAAATCCTGGATTTTTACATAAACGCCAACAATGAAATAAATCCTGAGCTCTCATACAAACGTGCACAATTAGATAAATAACCTTTCAATTTCATACCAATTTTTGTATAAATTCACGTCTGTAAGGACGGCAATGAAAATGGTTAAAAAGAACTGTAATTGATGAACATTACATCTTGTTTGATAAAAATCCCTGCAACATTTGCTATAACTGCACAAAGTCTCGCAACAGATTCAAGGAAATTTGCGACTTATGATCGTTTCCTGTCACGCCGCCGACAACTTGCTGCCGCAGATCGTGCGAAAAAAACTCCCGGTTCTCGCCATTGTTCTCGCGCGAAAATTCGCGAAGTTTCCCCCGGCGACAACAAGTTTCGAGAGGTGCTCGGCATCGGAAGTCCGCGACACACCCCGTATACAAATAACGCGACAACGCAGACACTTATTCGCATACTGGAGGCGTCTTAACGCGTTTCCCGGAACGCTCGACTTTCTCCGCATTTCCCCGCATTTCCCGAGGGAGAACGGCTGGGATGGATATGGAGAGGACCCGCGAAGAAATTGATTGAGACGTATCTCCGTCTCGGACGGATATTAAAACAGTCTGCGTAGGAAAGGAGAAAATAAGTGTACGAGCGTCGGGAGGAGAATTTCCATTGGTATGCCGCGCCACCGGAAGACGCTCGCGAAATGTACAAATCGAGCTAGCAGCGTTATAACAGCGTTGTAACGGTATACCTTGGTGCAATTCGAGCCAAAGTTGTCATTCTATTACAATTCGAGAGGGCACTGGATACGCTGTTCTTACTACGTTTGTCAAACTGCTAACACTTTATTGCGATATGCGCATAGCTACGAAAATCCGTGTGACGCGTGTTATGAAACAACTTTTCAGTGCGCATTACGCGCTGAATTTGCAATACACAGAAAACACGTACAGCGATTCCTTTATACAGCCAAGGCCTGGGTAAGAAACATCGCGAAATTATTCCCACTACTGCGAGCTACGCAAATTACTGAGAGTACTGTGATTTCTCTATATATGTCGCCAAGGCCTGGATGATAAACGTCGCGGATACCCCGTGAGGAGCCACGAAGCTCGAGAAGTATAAACATAACTCGGATATGTCTTATATCGAGAATTATCTGTATGTTGACCTTAGTACAAGGCCTGGGTAATAAACATCGCGAAATTATTCCCACTACTGCGAGCTACGCAAATTACTGAGAGTACTTTGATTTCTCTATATATGTCGCCAAGGCCTGGATGATAAACGAAGCGCGAGAGGACGCCGAGAAGTATAAACATAACTCGGGTATGACTTATATCGAGAATTATCTGCATGTTGACCTTAATACACGCTTCAGAAATAGTTTGCAGAAAAAATTCTGCGCTGACATTTCGTCCACTTTTGTTTTACGGTTCAAGTGCTTGACCACTTTAGGTGGTAGCATCGGAAGAGGGGGAAAGATTTTAGGCGAATTTATATCGACAGGACGCGGTCCATCAAAGGCACAGGTACGTAGGCGGTATAGTGTACGGGTACGCACGGGAAAAGAAATTCGTGCGGATAAATCGAGCCCATCGGATTAAATTTAATAATACAGACGCGGCCAATCTCGGAGAGTAGCGGGCGGCTGCCTTCTCGTCATCAATGTTTAACCATGCTCGGAAACGCACGCCGCGTCGGATCAACCGGAAAAAGAGCGTTCTCGGACTTCCTCGCGCGGCTGCGTGCACGCGGCCGATTTATATCGGCGACCTTCGCGGCGGAGAACCGGCTGGCGATCGTTTGCGGGAAAACAGTCGGATGAATAATTCAGGCGAGACCGGAGTCTGTTGTTCTTGAACGCCCGTTACTACCAATTTACTGCGTTCCGAGCGAGAAACTTGCGGAATCACGCGGCTCGCTGTGCGAGACACCTCGCAACGAGCTTCGGGTCTCGTTAATTTTCGCTTCGAAAATAGAGCAACAACGTTTTCTAAAACATTCGCGAGCATTTTCAAGCGCGTGTTATTTTAGACAAAATTTTGTTTAAGACTTGTATCACTTGACGGATATTGTACGCTATTTTTCGAGAGAAAGATATTGCCGGTCCAAGGAAGACTTATTTTGTTTCCTTTTACAGTAATTGGAAAATTCTAAAGAAGAATTAAATTGTTTTTTAGTTTTAACGGTCGGCTATACGTTAAGGATAATAAATAGTTTACAATTTCTATCCGTTTGTAACAAAAATAAGTAAGTGAACATCGATACATTATCATGAACCTAGGTATTTGGCCTTGACTGTCACTTTGGCCTTTACGTCTTAAATAAGTAAATGATCAATTTAAAATGCATACCACCGTGTTTGTACATGTCTTTGCTACGTCTGTACGAAATTAAGAGAATCTCTCAGCGGCAGCCATCTTGTGACGTCATACTTGCTTCAGGAAGCGAGTTTTCTGTTGAATATTACAAATTACTCGAGGATGAGTTGGAAATTCGCAATTTAGGATCTGGAAAGATTGGACTTTTAGGAAACAATTGACCGCTTCTAAACTGCTCATTGCAATATTAAAGCGGCAGTTTGTCTAGATTTTGACCCTTGCATACGTATATGGATTTCAAACAATGCCGGCCCCCTTAAGTAAATAGAGACAAATAAATAGAGATTAAAGACCTATAGTCTATTAATGACACACATTCGTGAGCAAATCATTGCTTCGATTTTTCAATATAGATGTAAAATACCCTTTCCGTAGTTTCTATTGTTTTATGGCGTCCTGCATTCAAGCATGCGATCTAAATCCTTCGTATAGTACAATACAAGAACCAGTCGGTGAAGGAGCAAACAGGGAATCGATACAAGAAGTACACATTTCACGCATGCCTTAAGAAAGAGCTGATGATTTATGAACCGTAAGAGTACATTGTCCGAGAAACGAAATTGTGTCGATTCGCTTGAAAGCTTCTGGCAGAGGTAAGAGGTCTCGATATGAAGTGTCGAAGCGCTGCCAAAGAAGGCGCGAAAGGTGCGGTATTAAAACCGAGCGATGCCGCCGGAAACGTTTATTGCATCATGCTCTGAGGAAACTCGATGACTTGAACTCCCAAAGTGCACGCTCATACATAATGCATCAAGCGGGATCCTTTCGAAGCGGCCAGGAGAGACACGCTCGGGACGCGTTAGCCCCGAAGAAAAGGTAACGCGGTGTTACACCTGTCAGGGCAATTCCGTGGTACCTGGATCATGCGACCTTCCAAAAGTCGGCCGCTAAGAGATTGCGCCCAACAAATGAAATTACCCTCGCGGCCGCAGAGGCACTTTCTTCCAAGCGTCGGACCCTACCGTCGATTATCATCCCCTGAACTTTCAGGGCGGAGAGGGGGTGGTCGGGGTACGTAATAATATTGACGCTCACGCTTCACGGCGGCCTTGAAAAATGTAGTTACCGGAATTTCTAAATACTTGATGAGCGGTCGAACCGAGCCAGACCCCTCTCTTCCTGTGAAAATAAACTCGTCCCTACGAAAAAACAATTTCACGCGATTATTATCTTCCTTAACATTTACAGGAATCTTTGGTAATTTCGGGTGACATGTTGATTGTACACGCAGCATGGGGTCGAGATCGTAGTTCAACCGATCAGGGCGTGATTCTACGTGTGAAAATAAATAAAAAAAAAGAAATCAAAGGGTGTAGCCGGATAAGGAGGTCAAAAGTGCCCCCAAACCAAATTGAATTTGCAAAGGGCCATTCGATAGCCTATCCAAAGAAAATACTTTGTGCTAATTTTCAACCCCATCTGTCGACATTGGGTGTAGTAATGGCGTGACAATGAAAATCAGGTTTTTCGGTGATTTCTCTTATCTGCTTCAATTGAAAATTCTGAAAAAAATCAGTTATATCTCAGCCATTGAAGTATACATATGTGAATTTTTTCAGAATTTTTAGCTCCGAAACCGAATTTTAAAAAATGGTTTTATGTAGAATTATCCACTGCCCGGTTGAACCGGTAACTTGATAGTCGTGTGGAATAAAAGAGAAACAAGAATAATACTCTGTTAATTCGCGGAGGACCTTCGTCGAAGCGTTTTTAATGACTCCAATAATTTGCTCCGTTAAATTCTGCAGCGTTTTACTCGGCACATTAGGGTCACTGTGCATTATACGTGCACTTTGATATACCGCTTCGCGGCTTAAAATACTGTGAAAACAGGTTTCCGTCATTCTTTCGTTAAAGTTGAGCACGCTTTGAAAATTATTCCAAAAGTGAAGTGGTTCTTGGAGTCGTTGCTCTCTCAACGTGTTCAGTCACACTTCGACATTCAAAATTTTAATAGGACCCGTGATTTAATCTATTTGTGTTACCTACACTTAACTCAAAAACAACTGTTTTCTCTGATGTCTAGATTTTTCTGTTAATACGCTTAAAAGTGGAAAAATTGCCATTTTTCACGATTTTCGACTTAAGATCGCACTTTTAATCGTTTATAACTCGTAAACGAATTAACCAATATCGATGAAATTTTCGGCATAAATATAATTTATTCAAGCGAATCAAACACATTTTTTTTAATTTTCAATACAGGCTCAGATAAAAAAAACAACTTTTACTATTTCTTTTGCGATTCCGACCAATTCAAACTTTTTTCAAAAATTTTTTACGCCTCGTCTAATAAAGTAATCCTTCTAACTTCTCAATAACATTCAAGTCATTTGATCTAATTTTTAAAAAGTTATGTTGCCTCAAATAGTGTAGACTCAATTTTGCTCGTTACTGTATACGTTTTCTTAGATCATTTTCCGAAGTTTGACACGAGCGAATAGAAAATATAGTTGAAGTGGAAATAAAGTGAAGAAGTTGATCGTTGTCGAACGCATTACAATCGGTCTTCCGTCTCGCCGACTCGAACGTTAATTTGAGAAAACGAAGTCCCGGGACATCGAATTTATGAAGGATAATTGCGTTTGAGCGTGGAATTTAATCCCGCGAGTTTCGGATTAAGTCGAGGCTGCCCCTGCGCCCGCGAAAAGCGAGATTGGCCTGTCGTCCCTCGTTTTGTAAGAGCCATATTGTTTACGACAAAACAATGCCCGCAATTTCCGCGGAAATCTTAAGTAGCGCAACCCGAAAACTTTCAAGAATCCTCGCTCGAAACGTCTTCCTCGCTTCAAGGAGGTGGGGAGGGGACCGAAGTGAAAAAAATTCAAGGGAGGAATGTCGATTGTATTGCTTTTGCTAAGTGAAAGCACTCAGGCTTGTCCATTGTTGTGCACGGGACGTTCCCCATTATCATATCTCGACAAAGTCGCGGCCAAAGTCACGGCCGATTGTTCCGCCGCGAAGGAAATATTTCTCGACAGGTATTTATCGAGTTCTTGCCTCGAGAGCTCGATTATCGCTGACACAATTACCCCTCCGTCGCAGAGTCAATCGTGTTCCGATTGAGGGCTGTTACACGGAAAATATCTCCTCTCGGATTCAACTTTATCGACCGCTTTATCAGTTTAATGGCTTAATCGGTTAGCGCATGAATTCGAGCGATTCGAACGTGCTGATTGCAGACTCCACAAAAATTCGACAAAACCAGACCGATTTATTTAATCCTCGACCTTTGTGACCTTTCGACACAATTTTCGCGGCTCCCGAGAAAATGGTATTTACATACTTGTTAGAAAAATTGGTAGGAACTGCCCTTTTCCAAGGTTCCGGGGTAAGTGCCGTATGGTTCATCACAGTCCTCTTACCAAAAGGCATAGCCTTCCCCACTCCGTGGCCAGATCCTTCAGGATAAAGAGTCCCTTGTCTTTGGCAATACGACGTCGGGTCGCTTGCTTTTTCTAAACATCCTCATCTTCAATAAACAGTCAATGCTTAGACAATCGATAGCTGCGAGACCCAAATCGGTCATCAGCCATCGCGTTGCCTGCTGCCACGACTGTTTAGTTTCACGGGCCACAAACATTATAAAGCCCTGCCATAAATCTGTCAAGAAATAAACATCCCTTCGGCCATTCTACCCAAGACCTCTCATTAAAAATGCGTTGACGCTAACATACTACAGTACTGTTTTATCTGAAACCTGTCTTATTTTCGAAGGAGAAATTTCTAAAAGGATGAAACAGTTGTAGGTCGAAAGTCGTCCTTCAATAATTCTCCTGTCCTCCGTCATGGAAGCTAGAGAGTATTCTTTATTACTTCCGCAGTGTATACTGCGGAAATTTATGCTAATTCGTTGTGACCACGGGCGAACATCGCGAATCTGAAATCAAATAGGAACCCAACAGTAATAAATCAGCGGGAAAACGGTGATGTAGAACCGTTGGCATCGAACGTCTTACAATTTCCGGAAACTTTTACGACCCGTAAACGCGCGAAGAGTCCATCCGCCAGTCCCAATTCTACTTTACGTAGAGCCAAGGACGAGAAGGAGAAGCGGCCCTCGGCAAACCGTCCATTAAACTTCCTGGCTGTCATCGCGATGGCTCCCCTCCCGTGGTTCCCCCCTAAAAATCTGTCATTACGTATTGACGGGAGTTTGGTCCCTGTCGCCGTGAATCTTAGCGGGAACCGGGTCCCGATTTGTTCCAATTACGAGGGTGGCCCATAAAATCCCGAACCGAGACGGGACGAGGAGCCGTTTCACCGTTGCCACGCGTCTCTGTTACGTGTATACGTATAATCGATGGTTGCCTGGCCCCTTTGGGAATTTCGCGGCGTCTAACTGTCGCATGACTCATTTCAGGCGGCGGGCTGGCGCGTCCGAAGATGACACTGAATCTGGACGCCGGGAACGGGACGAGCAGCGCCGGGGGCGCGGGCCAGATCGCGCCGAAAAAACCTGCAGCCCTCAGCCTCGGATTGCCATTGGAGATTAGCGCCGCCCGTGGATCCGCCGACCTCGTCGACGTCGACCTCCCTCTCGAGAGACAAGGGTACGTCCTTCGAATTTATTACCCCGCCCGAATACCGCTTCTGCACTTCCCCGGATTATCTCCGCAACTTAGCTGCTTCCTCACAAGTAACCTGCTCTTAGAAATCTTTTCGACGTCGATTCTATGCGTTTTTCATTAGGGGTGCCCATAAGTAATCGATTGTGTTACAAAGAATTTGTTTTGCTCTTAGTTCTGTACCGATCGTTGAAGAGGAAACACGTATTCTTTTATATTTTCTTTTATATTTCGGTAAGGCAGCTTGTGCTCAAAATATTCTAAAAAGTGTAATTTTCTTTTACAACCCTGTAATAAAATGGCGGCGTCCGTACCTTCCGAGGATCGTGCTCGACATTGCATACTTTTCCATTTTCATGCGGGATTTAATGTAACGGTAACAACAAAGAAAATTGAAGAAAATTATTGAAGGTCAACAAGTGCCAAAGTTGACCCCGATAATTCATAAAAGGCGCGACCTTTTAAATACAGCTAGGCACAAACCGTGACTCACCGTCTGTGTTTGCAGTACATATTGATCACAGTACGAAATTAACTGTCTACTGTCGATCTCTCAGTGTCTCGACTATCGATTAACGCGAAATCATCATCGTAATATCAATGCTTCGTTTCTACGATATTATTACCCTCATTACATTCGATAGTCCTACACTTTGCTGTCAGAAATCATCTGGCAGAATTTTGCTCACAATGTATTGAACTATTCAGCGAGTTTAGTTTTTGCTTCTGTAGAAAATTTTCGAAAAGTAATGGTAACACGCATTCACATATTTTCCGCTTTATGTTCTTACATTGCTCTTTCATGTACTGGTCTTTAAACCCCGAGAGAACGTGTCTAATGTATACAGCGAAACTTTCCAAGCGTCTGCTATCGTTCCGAGCAGATAAAAGTTTGTCCGTTTTTCCTTGCAGATGGTACCACGGATCCATCACGAGAATCGAGGCGGAAGCTGTCCTACGACTTCTGAGGGAAGGAAGTTATTTGGTGAGGAACAGCGAATCAACCAAACAGGATTACTCTTTGTCCCTGAAGTAAGTTTTGATACTACTATCCGTCACTTTTTTCCGAGGGGGTGTCGGAAACGAACTGTGCACCACAATCAGTGGGATTTCTCGATATTAGATCATTTCAAACATAATTTGCTTGATTTAAAGCAGGCCTGGGCAATTGGTGGCTCGCGAGCCACAAGCGAGGCCTCTCCCCTCCCCTGGGACCCCCCACCCTGCTCTTATGGAGTGTGGGAAAAAGAGGCAGGAGTGGGGAGCTAGGAACACAGTATTGTAATATGAAATGGCCAGTGGTGGGGGAACCTGTACACTGGTGGTGGGGGTCGTGAAACGACGGTGGTGAAGAAGTTGCCCAGGCCTGACTTAAAGTGTAAACCATAAATGATTATACTAGGATCTTTTATGCGACTATTTCTGCGTATCAATTGCAAAAGACTAACAACGAAGCCAATCATTTTATTTAGTTGAAAATAACGTAATGATATTCTCAAATCTTATTACTCTTTCATCCGTTTCAAATTGCACCTTTCCAATTCTATCATAAATGCACAGAATCCGCAATCTAGTCATGGCGTGTACTGTTTCATACTTCGCACACTGATTTTTGCTACGGATAGATAAAGTTCGCAGTCTGAACTACGCTCTAATTCGAATTTACGACTAACGTGTGTCCGTCTGTGTTGCAGGAGCGCTCGCGGTTTCATGCACATGCGAATCCAGAAGAACGACGAGCTGAACGCGTACATTTTGGGCCAGTTCAGCAAGCCGTTCGAGAGTATACCGGAAATGGTCCGGCACTTCAGCGTGAACCGTCTTCCGATACGCGGCGCCGAGCACATGTGTCTTCTGCATCCGGTCATAGCACAGCTTTTGTAGCGCATCTATCGTAGCGCCGTTTAAGGCGCTCCTAAACTTTTGATATCTCATGTTTATCCAAAGAACGAAAGTGATACCGGAACGGTGTCCGGGAGGAGCCTCGCGGCTCGGAGGCGTGACGCGGCGTGTTCGCGAATCGCGAAACTCGTCTACATGTACAGAACAGACGTGCAACGCCGCAGAGAGCATAGGGTACCGAGCAATTAACACACATCGTACTTCCATGGAATCTCCATTCTTTTTGCTCCCGTCTCGCGTTTTACGAGACCGCTACCACAAACAGTCAGAGCTTCCGAGATAAGCGACGAAACGCGGAGAAACGAAGTCGGCGATTGGAACTGCGCAGGATGGGCCTAACATCGGAACCTGAAATGTCTCCATTATTTTTTAAATGATAGGAGAAAGTGTCCGAGAGACAGAACAATTATTATTTACAAATCTCTGCTCGTATTCCCGAGCAGAATCTTCGAGGAGTGCACAACAACCAGAAGGAACTAGTGGATGTATCTAGACCCCTGAGTATTTCAAAATCAGAATACGGGAAAAGTTCTACCAACCAGAATTTTTTATGGGTATCAGAAAGTAAGAATACCATTGAGTTATATATTTTAAAATCCTGCTCATACTATAAATCCATAAATACCCACTGTCTAGGTACCACTACGACAAAACTTAATTTTCTAGTATTTGTTTTATAAAAATAGTCCTCTCAAATTTTATGAGTTTTCTATGATTCGATTGTACAATCTGCGCGTTGGCTGTTGTGTCGAAGGGAACCTCTTTTCTAAAAGCAAGCTTCATCTGTTTTTACACCTACAAACAAATCTTCTTAAATGCAATAACGGACACACTAAAAATTGTACAGTTTACAGAATAGGATAATAATTCTAAAAAGAATCTCGAAGAATCTTAAAATCCTTTTGGTACAATATCGGCAGCTTGCGAACAAATAATCTTTTTTCCCGCGAACGTTATCAAGAACTGAGGTACTTCAGGTTCCATGGTTAGGCCATCCTGCATTCACGGGAATAAATACAGTACAAATCAGCGAGAAGTTTCTGTAGGTTTAGAACGAGCGACCTCGAGATTCGTAATTCGGTTCACTTGAATCATTTATGATTACATCGGTGTTCGTTCACCGAGCAGTGCTTTATAACCCGGGGATGGAGAACGATCGATTTTATCGGAAACAGTCGAGATCACGAGTTCTACAGAACGGCAGAGTCGAGGATGAGAAACGTTTCGAGGTTGGATTTGAATCTCGTCTTCCTCAGAAAATGAAATGAATTATCATCGCGAACTTATCTGGCGCGAGTTTTGTTTCCACGACATTATTTAGCGGATTCAGAATTTCCGTTCTTGCACTTGATTGGTAGATGGGGGGTGGCTTTGACGAAGAATTGCGATAAATCGAGGCAAAATATGAATCGAGGAATCTGAAGAAATAAGAAAGAAACGAAAGCAAGGAAACGCTGACGAGGGAGCTGACTCGATTAGGAAACCCAAATCTCTTTCTAAATTGGCGCGTAAAGAAATATTCTATCTGTGTGAGAAAAATATTCTATCATAGCTGTTACTAGTTAGCAGTTTACCTACCGAAATCAGCAGTTGTACTGTGCCAAAAAGAAGCGTAGCAATTTTCACATTACTTGTTGGATCACGATTGACATTTCTTTTGCTATTGAAGCATCCGTTCAAAGGTCTTCAGCCGTGGACCATGAACTTTCAAGAATTATGGAACAATCGCCGTTAAGATAAACAATAACAAACAGTTCCAGAGAAAAATATTCGTAAATGGAGTAAAATACATCCACGAAAATGGGTAAAAGTGGCAAATTTAATAATCTGTATTTGAAAATTAAATTCAAAATGAAATATCTCGAGCACAGTGTCCTCTAACAAGGTCCATATTTTGAATCAATAAATCCGAAACGAAAAATAGCGAGCGAAACGATGTCCGCGAACTTGAGAAAGGTCAGGGTATTTATGAACGAGTCGGCTTCCTCGCGAGTCCGTTTCGTTGGAACGTCGAAGAGCTTAGGTGCTCCTCGACGACGAACGTCCTGTTCGGAGCAGGATGGATAACGGGGTTGTCGCAAGAGCTTTACAAAACGGTTGTTCCTTGTGCCCGTGGACTGGACGGCCACGGGTTTCACGTAAGAAACTATCGAAGGGATCAGAGTCGTTGTCTTACAAGCGGATAATCTAACGGGATGCGAGATAATGCGTGCTTAGATATAAATACACACTTAGGTGGGCCGCGCGCGCGGCCTCCGCCACGGAGCTGGAAGCCAAAGAAGAGAGTGCGCGTTCAGGCTCGGTCGTGTTTCGCGTTCGAGCGAGAAAAGAAAACGACCGGAGCGTGGATCGATCGAACGAGTCGAATGTATTTGAATGAATTTGTGTGGATCGAACGATGAACGCGGCCGGGACGGGCTGGCCGCGGTTACAATGCCAAAACACATTACTGCTAATCGTAATCATTTAGTCAGGGTTTTAGTTGTTCGTCGTCGTTGGTAGGCGGTTAGGGCACAGGACCAGAGCGGGTCGGTCGACGTGTTTTGCATTCAGTTGGACATCGAGCGAAAGAGAAAGAGATAGTGGGGAAGGGGAAACGGTTTGTGGACGCGGGAATGAATTATTTATTCGTCCGGGCTGACCGGAAGCGAGAGATGAGAGAGGGACGAAGCGTCAGAAAAACGCGTAAACGCGAGCGAGGTCGTGGGTGTCAGCCGTTCCGAATCATCGATGGCTCGCCAACCGAGTCATCCGTCCGACAGTCTCTTATTTTTGTGGGAGATTTTTCGTGTGAGAAGAGGCAACCGATACATATTTTTTCATGTGATATCAATTTGTTACAGAGATAGCCTAGTTTTACCTGTGATCTGTTACTTAGTTCCCTTTATCCGTGTCTGTTGGTCGCTGTGTGCAATATTCTCGTACGATTATGGTAACGATAACGGTAACGATAATAACGCTAACGATACTGAATAATAATATTAATAGCGGTAGTAATAACACTAATAATAAATATGATATAATTACCGATAATAGTAATATAGTACACAACGTAAAACAGTTGAGTCGCTGTAACGAGATAGAGTTTCGGTAAGCCAGCAACGAGGCGCGGTCATCCGCGACACGAGAGACGTCCGTGGTGTTACAATAATTAATTTCGTCGTAAGGATTTCGATTCGCAGTCCGGTCGTGGCCGAACTTCTGTTCGTTGGCCACGCTGGCCATTTTAATTATGACTTTCCGTAGGAGAACACGTTGGACAGACGATAGTTGATCGATGTAGAACCTCGGACTGTTTTCTGCCAACAATCAGCGAAGATCTACAGAGGAAAAGCAAATCTTGCGTAGCTTTGATCGTAGCCAAAGAGATCGAACGTTCTCGTTTCATTTTTGCCCCCGTTCACGAGAAGTAACGAAACTCTTGGACAGAGAACATGGTGCGGTTGTTCCCGGAGGAAGGACACGTTTACATCGGTTAACTAAGACATTTGTTACGATTGTTTACCCGTTTCTTACTGTTCTCGAAGCAACTCGTACGTTGTAAGCGTGAAATGAAAGTATACAAATGTTTTATTCGACTGATGTTTCTTACTTCGTTCAGTGAAGTCTTGATCTAATTGTAAGCCAAGAACTTCGAGCAGTGTAAAGTTTATTCAATTATAAAACTTTATAAGACTTTCACCAACTTATTCGTAGCATTTTTCTGATTGAAATGATACCAAACACGACTTAATTTGAACTGTACTTAGTGGATTAATTGACGGTATATAGTGCACGTTCAGTCCGTGTTTACAACCGCTGTCGTCGCGGTCACAAGAAGGTACTAGCCCTACACGATCCATGTCACAGCACGGACCCGAAGATTGGGCTTAGATCAAGACTTTACTGTGTTCAACCATGGCATACATTTTCTGAAAATCTGTTTTATCGTCGCGTTTACAAATGTTCTTCGCGGAAAACATACTCGTAAAGCTTTTTGGCGGTAGACAAGAGTGAATACACACATTAGATCCGTACGAGGACATTTTTATATTCTATGCTACCGTGACATGAAAAATTCATTGCTCGACAGAAGTTGACAAGCCTCGGCTTTGCTTGACTTCAAGATATCGTATTAATACTAATTTTCCGAAGGCTGAATTTGTATTTCCGAATTTTATTTGCTTTTGCTCAGTACTTACTTTTTATTTCGTACGTACCGCAACAAAATCCGAATTAGCGTAACGAGACGAGGAACACTAATCCGAGGAGGAGATTACTTCACTCTAAAAAACAAACGATTCTGTCTAGACATCAGTTGGCTCTTATTACGATCCGGATAGAGTGAAACACCAATCACAATTTATAAACAAAGATGTTAAACAATTCCATTAACACCAACCCGTGGTAAATCGTTGCTCTAATCCGAGCCTTGTTGCACTCCCGATCGAACTCTGCATAACATTTATTCTGTTACGCCAATTACGAATCATTTTCATTCTACTTGGCACTCGCTACCATTAATTTCCTCCTTATTTCACAGGATACACCTACATACACACACACAGACACATACACACACAGAGCCATACTTATAGGAACATACACGTTGTACTTTAAGCTGCCAGTATTATTAACTGTAATCAATAATGCATATCCATGTTAATGTTTAAGACATTATATTGTCCCCCTCCTAAGGAAGAAAAAAAAAGTATAATCTATATATATATATAAATATATAAATATATTTATTTGACATTCTATTTATTGCATTTTTGTCGTTAAGCCAATGATCTTACGTGATGGTTCCCCATGTACACCGTTGATTTCACCCCGTAGGATTCTAGTATGGTAAACTCATGGTAATCTCCTAGATATTAGCGAACGTATGTAGATTAACGGCAATTACCAGTAAAATGGGGAAAGAAAACGAGAGAAAACGAAAAACGAGACAGCCGTGAAATTATGTGGTAGATACCTAAAACTTGTAGATACTTCCTGTACCTTGAAATTTATATGACGTAGCGTTTAGTTCCGACGTATACACACGATATACGTACACATGAACATACATACGAACAAAAAAAGTATACAGTAATATTACCGAATATTACCGTATAGTCCTTTATATAGGAGATAGCTACCGTGTGTGCGGGAGTGATCGAGATATACGAATAAGTCCGATATACATACATATATAATTATACATTCGAGAGCGCTGTGTACACTTCTTTATGTGAACGGATCTCGAACGGTGTGATGTGCAATAACGAAGAGCGATCTAGTGTGGTCGCAGTGTGTGGTGCGATCCAGTATTTTTGTTTTAGCATGACAGACCACCGATGTTCCAAATCGACTTCACTAGATAGTCTTGTGTACTCCGAAATTCCCTCTTAATAATAAAACATTTAACAAAAGAACCAGTCTCATCAGACGATTGCGATATTCCGTTTCCGAGAACAACTCATGTTCTGTAACTCATTCGCGAGCAAATAACATTATTTCCTAGAACCTTCGAAACGGTGTGTACAGTGTTTTCTCGATATATGTCAACAACACGGGTCTTGTCAGCGACATATACTGTCCAAGAGATACTAGATTCCGTGCATTCTTTACAATCAGATTCTTTGGTCCGCAATACCCCGCGTTAGTGGGGATTGTTCTGCGAGTTTTATCAGCCAGGCATTTGCGACATATATCGAGAAAATCGTCATCGTATCCTCGCCGTTGTCGTGACATTTGACCAATCAGTCCCGCATTTCTTTCGCGGAATTTCGTTACATTGTAAGTAACGTTCTTCCGTCTTTTAGGTTCACCAGTGAAAAATCCAGCATTCGTTTCAAGGAGTTGTATTATCAAATGTGAAGCAGTTCCAGTAAATAAATAGCCGTACACAAATTTTTGAGGTACGTATAAAACAAACGCATTCTCCCGCGACTGCTTAACTATAGTTATAAAATACGTTTCACACATCTGTTGGTCCTACTTCGAAAGCAGTAGTTTAACAGAATATATAGATTTTTCAGATTCGATACAACTTTCATTATTCGTAATCTTCGGCTTCTTCCTCGTCCGCTTCGTAATGAATAATTTGATCTGAATAGAGTCGTCCATGACGCGCGTCATCAGTTTCACGTGGCGCTGCATCGGCTGTATGGTGCGATTCTACCGCATGCTGATAAACATTTGGAAATATTATTAATGTTTTTTCGGCATATCGATTCAAGTTTTTCAAGTTTTACCTGTTCCGATTCCTTGACCGCATTATTGGACATCATCGATTTTGAGCTTCTTTTTTCTATATGAAACATTAACGGATCAGTGCAAAATTATTGCGTAAAATTAATGCTAAAAGGTATGAAATGATCGGTGTTTTATTATCAGCAGACATGATAGACAGCCAAGATAATAAAACTGTTGTCTCGGGGGAAATTAATTACGAAGTAGATCATTGAGAAGATAATTAATGGATGACAACAGCAATGGTGTAATTTACTTGAAACAAGCGAGGGTTGTTTATCCAGGCCTTTTTTAGTTTGTGAAGTCACAGATGCTTGTCGTTCCTGTATAATAACGAACGGTAAACAATTACTGCGAAAAAATACTAGTTTTACCTTAACCATCGTAAACACTGTACCCTAGAATAATGTCAAAATATTTAACATAAAATATGTAAGAAATTATCTGAACCGAGAATATCCAAGGTAATTATTATACAGCGTGTTCGAGTACACCTCTGTTGGCCGGGTTGCCGCATTTCAGGCGAATTTTTAATTGATAATAAATAAAAAATTAAATGAAAATGATTTTCGTCGTATATTGTCCCGGAGAACCACCCCCTAAATTTTCTACCACCTGTAGTCGAACACCCTGTAAATTAAACGTTAAACACGTAATATTTCATTCATCTTTCTACATTCTTTCGATGATTCTATCAAGTGACATTTTATTAAGTTGCAGTGCTTTTTTAAAAATATCTTTTATGACAATAAACAAACTCAGTATGATTACCGAAGGCTTAGCCTCGCTCCTGTAGTCATCGCAATATCCGGGTCCGCAAACGTCGATTTTCGCCGGTGGTGGTCGACCTCTATACATTTTTCCATCGGTCCCTTTCACCATTCCCTCCGTCAATTGCACCACTTCCGGTCCCCATTGACTGATAAAGTGTCCCATTCGCATGACCCTTTGCTGAGGCGTTGTGACCGTGTGACTTCCGCCACAGTACCGGTTGCACAGATGATCTCTGCAAATTCGTTGCTTCTCAGAACACAGAAAACGACGATAAACGCGTACGAATCAAAAATAAAATATGCTCGAGTTCTACGTGTTCTGCCTTTCGCGTCACATAGAGGTATCTCTCGAATTCGTAATTCTTCTCAGAAATTAAAACCATACCTTTCTCATTTTTCTGGAATTATTTTTCTAATTGATTACAGTTTTATCCACTTGTCCCACAAACTCGATACATTTCAAACAAGAAATAAAATAAAACAAATAAGAATAAGTAATAAGGAATAAGTTCAGTTTGTGACAATGTCTAAGCTTCTCTGCTTGATACCACATGATTAATTGTAAGTAAATAAACACTGGACACAATAGGGGGTTAAACGAATATTCTAAGGAAAGTATGTCCTGCCGCTATTCTACCTGGGAGATTTCACGAGCTTGTCCGATCGAGCAGACTTCTGCTTCTTCGCCTCTTCCTGCAAGGCCGCTTCATATTGGATCATGTTCCTGCTGTGAGGCAGTCGCCTATTCTGCTTCCGGACTTGATCCAACTCGTACGTGAGATACGGCTTCATGCTTATACCGCACGGGAATGGATCCAACTTCAATTTCGTCGTGTCCTGCGTCCTCATAACAACGTTCTTGTCGCAGGATATGCACTGGACATCTCTAGGAACGCAGCAATTCAAAGAATATCATAACTCATCAATTGAATTACTTTCTGAAATATGGAAATGTTGATTAACCTGAGCAGTTTCTTCGTCCCAGCAGCTTCGGTGTCCTCTTTCACCTTAGCAATGCTTCTCAGCTTGTCTTGAACAGCCTTCAGTTTCGTGCTCATGAAATCCTTCAACGGTGTCATCTCTATCTTGTCAACCTTTCCCTCTATCTCCCTCTGCACTTCGTCCATGGCTTGCTGCCAAATCGACTCCTGGTTCCCTAGTTTGTTGATGGCGTCCTCGAGGCCTTGAGCGAGGTCGTCGCAAGCCGCGTCGAATTGGTCGTACGAAACCTGCCGAGAATTTATTAATATTTCGAAAACAATCTCGGCCGCTGTAATCGTCCGAGAAACCAGAGATATTTAATTATAACGATTGCATATTTTCGAACCTTCCTGTGCACTGCCTGAGCATCAGCCTTGTCGGCCAGAGCGTCCTCGAGATCTTCCCTGTCTGCTTTGATCGTCTTCAGAAGCTCTATTTGCTCCAGCAAAGCCTGAAACAAGAGTGGAAAGTCGCTCGAGAATGTCCATTATTGCCAGTTCATCCGAATTAAAAATTGTACAATCAAAGAAATAATTGACAGAAGGAAAGTAAGCGAAGATGGCGCTCACGTTAAGGTGCACTTCGCGATTTTCTTTGTCGTCGATCAGACGGTCCGCGGTCTGGTTCAATTTTTCCATGTCACTTTGGACACTCGTGATCTTCGAGACTAGTTCATCAATTTCGGCGTTCCCTGTGACTCCAGCCATGGGAGCGCTATTTACAATCTCCTGCAAACAGAGCACGTCTTTCTCCAACTTTGAGATGCGTTCGTTCATGGATGTTATTTCGGTTTGGTCTACGGAGCCTTCTTCGGTCGATTCGACTCCTTGCTGCTTCTTCGGACTTCCTGGACTCTTCGGACTTCCTGGGCTCTTCGGACTTCCTGGACTCTTCGGACTTCCTGGACTCTTCGGCGAAGATCGATCTGTCGTTTTCTCAGCTCGACCGGCATCTGGGCTCGGTTTCTCTGATTCCGTCTGCGGTTCGGTCTGCTTCTTCTCATCTGGCTCGCGTTTTGCTTGTCCTACCTCTGTTGTTAATAATTTTTCGATTTATTTCATACATTATAATTCTAGCAATTTCGCTGAATTATGAAAAGCGGAAATTTAGTTCTATAAAAGTTAAGACACTCCGTATTCTGTTTCAAGTATCTTCCTGAGACACCTGAAGACACCTACATGTTGTCAAGTTTTGAGGGGTGTTTCAGAAGTCGTCGAAACTGTTTGACTTTCGTGTTCAAGTACGAAGAAATAATAACGTTTCGGTCGAGTTACCAGTATGCACTTCAGCAACCTGTTCCTTCAGATGTTTCAAGTCGTCTCGCATCTTCGAAACGTCCTTTTGCAACGTGGTCACTTGTTCGTGCATCTGTTTGATGTCTACACCACCTAGAATCTGGCTCAATGATACCCGCGGCTGTACGCTGACCTCCTTTTCTGGTTTCGTCGGATGCGGCCCGGTAAACGCTTCCTCTCCACCCTCGGTAGCGATCATTTCCAAGTTCTGAACAGTGTTCTCCAAGTTAGCAAGGACAGTCTCCAAGTTTGTTAATCTTTCCTCGAGTTGCGACGGAACTTCCGATGTCCCCCCGATGATTTGATCACCTTTCAAGGCGTCCTGTATCATTGTAGTCAACTGAAAGCGAGACGTCACCAGGTGTTAACGTTGAACCAGAAAATAATTCACGATTATAACGTGTTCATGAAATTTTACATTGCTCTCCCGATTGAAAATATTTCACGGACCAGAGGGCCTTTCTTTCGATCGATGTGTTTACATTACGATCCTAAAGTGACTAATGTACATAAAGGGGTCCAAGGGTAGGATCAATGTTATTGTTTCGCGCGCTATTAATTTCGATGAATGTGTATCCCAAAACGGCACGAGTGATAGTGAAGTTCCCCTTTGACATGATTGAAACGTACACACACAATGATGGGTAGCTATACCTTATCAATACCTTCCTCAGTAGCGTCCAATCTTTTCGAAATATTAATGACATTCCAAAGATCGGTCAAGGGATCTGTCACTTTGCCCTTCAGACGCTCAAGGAGCTCCGCGTTCGTCGTCAATTCATCGAGCGCTTGAAACTTCCGTTGAAGCTCGTACACCTGCGCGTAATTGTCGGCGAAAGCAAACCAAAAAATGAACAATGTCAGTTTTAAACATCTTGTAATACTGGATCGAATTAAAAATTGCTCACAGTTATTTCGAGTTGCTTGAATGCCAGTGCCGAGGGTAAGGCATCGTTGACAATCGGTTCTATGTATATCACGGTTTCGGAATCCTTTTCGGATCCTACTTTCGTCCTGGATCCTTTCGTCGTCCTTACATCGGTCTCATCCCCTGATTTCACAAATATTTATTCAACATTATCCGAGAATAATAAAACGGTGAACAATGAAACAACGGTAAGAAGGATAAATTCACTTCGACCAAAAGAGAACCTTTTTCTTGTTCGGGTGATGGTTGTTCTTTCTTTTCAGGCTCTACAAGAAATTGTTAAATTGACTGAATTATTGTAGAAACGAATAACCGACTGAGTAAATGCTTTACCATCTGCTTTCAGGTTGATTTCGTCCACATCATCGGGGCCGCGTGTGCGTTGCGTTACATTCTTCGAACTGTCGATAATGCCGTACTCTTGGAAATATAAGGATGGGCCAGCTTTCAAAGAGCTCACCATCGTCTACAGATATTGGCAGACATAAATCCAATTCTTAACATTAATCCTGGTCATTAACTCGGCGTTAGACACGTGGATAACACGATTTCTTCAGACACGTTTCCAATATACTTGAATTAGTATTTTATGTTCACGTATTGAAAATGAGAAAGAAATACGAGAATGAGAAAGGAACGAAAAGTGAACAATTATCGTGAACGTAAAACAGATGGAATTCTTAGTGAGCTAGTATTGATAAAATGACTTCGTAAGAAATTGTAAAAGTTGGCGCGACAAACACAGTGAGATTCGCCGAGTTTCTATTAACTTTGCAGTACTTAATTCCGGGATTAAATCTACCTTAATTCGACCCGCCTCATCGCCACGGTATTCAACCTTCGTCGATTTGAGATCTATCTGGTGTAACAATACGTGAAGGAAGTTATGGAGGATGTTGAAATTTACCGCTCCGACCTACACGAAAACGGGAAACGACGTACCTACTTTAAAGTATTTCACATCCATTCGCTTCATTAAAATATTACGAAATCAAGGAGGTTTGGACAAGTTCTTTTCTTACTTCGGGCGTTCCCAAAGCGAGATCCAGCATTTGAGGCAACGAAACCTGCAGACTGGTAACATCTTTAGCGACAGGAGGTGGTGCAGGTTTTGCGACTTTCGCCGACATCCTCTGTCATTCAAAAATTTTCTGAAACATATATAAAAAAAACATAATAACAATCAGTACGTACTTTTATAGTTTTGACAGTTAAGTGTCATTTGAACACGTAAATCTGGAAAAGCGACGCAATTCCTTTGTTCCCTTGCCAAGCGCCATCTTTCTGAATACATCTTAACACTTTACCGACCGGTAGTCTATTTATCGGCTTATTGTCCGCTTACCGACCGGCAGCCTATTAGCACAGACGAGGTATAGGAATAGACCAATCACAATACTGGCAGATACCTCGTACGCGACGCACTTACATAGACGAGATAGAGGAGTAGACTAATCACCATATGGGGTTTCGTGTCTCGCATGTAAACAACTGGTTTTTTCCCTCTGTTACCTACAGCCGACGCGCTCTTCTTTATCATCGCCGCGCTCCCGCACTTACCTACAACCGACGCGCTCCCTCTCTTACCTACAGCCGACGCGCTCCCTCTCTTACCTACATCCGACGCGCTCTTCCCTACCATCGCCGCGCTCCCGCACTTACCTACAACCGGCGCGCTCCCTCTCTTACCTACATCCGACGCGCTCCCTCTCTTACCTATAGCTGACGCGCTCTTCCCTGTAGCCGCTGCGGTCTCTCCCATACCGACAGTCGTCGCGCTGCCGAGCGATACTTGAGTACACTTGAATTTTAAGGTTAAAAGTTAGGTCTCACAAAGAAATTATATAGAGAATCGCATTCTGTACAGATTTACAAAGAATTTCATATGAACATCCAGGCTATGTCAATACTTTTGTTTGGCACCATATCATTGCGCAAAGACATATAAGAATGGCTACATCGTTGGGTGAGTGCTTCCCGGTACTGAAATGTTTACATGAAGCAAGAACTGCTCTTTATTTGTCTTCCACCCATAACTGTGCGACCATCACACCGTGATGTAATTATTGGCACCGGATTATTACCAATGACTAATTTGTAAATGGGAAAGTGATGTGTTAGTTAAGCCACTCATCATGTTTCTAAATAGTCCATAGTTTTAGGTTTCATACATTATTTTCTTTTTAATTTTTAGAGTCTGTTGTATATCTGTTTTTTGTGGCACTGTTATGGGGTGGCACCAACCCATACATTAAAAAAGGAGCAGAAGGGCTTGAAAATGTGAAAGCATCTTCAAAAATTGGTCAATTTTTTAAAGAACTGGCATTTCTCGTTACAAAATTGAAGGTTCATCACTTTAATTGTCTTATTGCGTTTGCATATTACTAAATTAAGTTTTATTTCATTATATTTTCTATTCTAGTACGTAGTACCATTTGTCATCAATCAGTGTGGCTCTGTCCTATATTTTTTAATGCTAGGTGGTACCGATATATCATTGGCTGTACCAGTAACAAATTCTCTTACCTTTGTCGTAACTGCAATCACTGGTTCGATGCTGGGAGAAGAAAAAATACATAAAAGTTTGCATATTATTTGTTATCCTTTAGCGTTTACTATAATTCTGTTACAACAATTATTAGATTTACTTCTTTTTTAGATACATATATTGGAATGACATTGATATTGGTTGGAACAATGCTTTGCTGTTGGGATAAAGTAGACGAAACTATATCAAGCTAATTTCATTTAGCATTTCAATGATTATAATATAATGTCAGTATTACATTACTACATGTGAAACATCAGACTTAATAATGTCAATATTACTAAACATTTAAAAATTTTACCAATATATAGTTGATTTTAATAGATATAAATGCAATCCTTATGTAAAATTGCATTAATATTCTGTTTGATTGAGATACAAGTAAGTGAATGTACCATTTATTGACAATATAGACAATTTTGAAGATACGAATGGAAGTGTCGTATATGAAAAATGTGAACAAATGGAAGTGAAGAAACATACAAAGCATTGATTGAAACATTTCCTTCAGAATTTGAAATTATTACCATAATGGAATTAAAATACTAACAATTTATTCATAAGATATACATGGATAACGTTTACTAAACTGTAGATCTTCATGCGAGTTCTTATTTTCATCAGTCATGTTACAAAACATTGAATTTTGAATCTTCATTGACAAGAAAGTTTCTCATGGGAAGGATAAAAGAAAAATACTACTTTTATTGATATACAAATTTCTTATATTTTACTTTGCAAGAAATGCATAAAAATCTACAATCTAAATCAGGCCCGAGCAACTAATTGCTCAAGAGATGCCTACGCTCGATCCGCTATTTAGATCGACCTTTTGAATCGATAATCCACACATCGATCTTTTTCTGGGCGATACTGATTGCCCAGGTCTGGTTTAGAAGGTGAATTAATGGATAGGAATAAATTAATTTTTATATTTATTTAAGTCGAACTGAAATTACTCAATGATTATTATAATGTGATGACAAAATTGATAGATACCTCAAGATACCTCAAGTTTTATTATTTTAAATTATAATGATTGTTCAAAATGTTTATTATCGTTATCATAATATATTTTTCCAAAATTGATAAGTTCTTGTTATTAGTTTTTTAAAAGGCATTAGGTGGAACATCTGTCTGTGTGCAACTATTCTTAGTATCCTACCAAGGACAAGTAGTTTGAGATAGTGGAAGCTTATTAAATACTTAAATTGACTATGTCACTGTGAATAATGTTAGTTTGAAATTACAAAACATTCTCGAAGCCTAGTCCACCGTTGAAATTGTGGACTCAATTCATTGATTTTGTTTCTTAGGAAACAAAAATTGAAAATTAGAGAAATGTTTTCTTCCAAAAGACGTAACATATACATGATTCGGAGGTAATAGGTTTACTAGTGGAAAGAAAATAAATCTATTATCTTCAAATTCAGCTTGTGTAGTATAGAAAAACTACGAGTGTATAGTTTTAAGACTGACATAGAAAAATACATTTAAAGGTAAATGTTAAATCTAAACATTGGTTGCATGCTGTCATGAAATAAACGGAATATAAATATGATGCTACGATGTTTTATTAGTACTGAAAATATTTTATGTGTTCTGCTCACAGCACAGACTAACGTATGGTACACTGTGCTTACATGTTTGTTTATTTCAAATTAATTATTGCGTTACAAAATATAGTTTATTGTGACACTTCCATCTTTAGGCATTTTAACACTTTTCCTTACATATATGATGAAATAATAACTATGTTAATAGTTAATACAAACTTATTGATGAATCAATACAAATGGTCTATATATCCATTATATTTACATGCAAACCATAATAGTTCACATATATACATATAACGCAAGTAGCACCAAATAGATGAAGTGAAAGTTGTTGGCGGTCCAGTTGACAAGTCACGTTGCAAAAAGTTCCATAAAGATGGTGGTATATTACAGTATAACAGTTATCAGAATCATTCACAGTTGCTAGTATATACCTTATTTTCGTAAAAACAATATTTTCTCCGTAACAAAGACTGCGGTTTGTGATTATTGATATAACTGAAGAGAAAGATTAAAGTGGAGACACACAATAAAGCAAAGTGAAGATAGTTAGAAATAAGGATTATTATTACAAATATTTACAATTAGTATATGAAAGTAAGATCAGGTCGATCTATGCACAATAAAACATTTAAAAATAACACATAATCGCTAGTTATTCACTTGCACGACATGATCATTGCGAACACAATTTGAAAAATATTTTATTTTCGCGCTATTACACTATAGCTTAATATTAATGCGATATTACCTTGTTACATTCGTAGATTAAAATACCTTGCACGTTTCGAAATTTTGATTTATCTTGGAACAATGTTTGTACACTTAATAGAAACTGAAATGGCACTCTGATTCACGGTGAAATAGAATAATTTCTTCTGTTCTCTTTTTTTGTTTTTTTTTGTTTTTGTTTGTAAACCACACGCTTTAAATTCTTTTAATTACACGAACAAATGCACGGAATGTTTGTTTTCTTTTCTTTTTTTTTTCTTTGTTTTATTGCTGGAATGCAGTTACGAGCTTATTAAGCGACGGATAAACATGTTCATTGTGAAAGATCAGCGAAGTATATTCTGATTGCGTTCTCATCTCACCAAACAAATTTAATTTGTTAAATTTGGCAGAGAGAAGGCTCTATTATCGAAGGAAGGTCCTATCTTCAAGGATAAGATTCGCATAGAAATTTCATTCAATTTAAACGATATCCAATCATACCATTTTTTTTTTTGTGGGCATCTCTTTATAAATAAAATTGATTTCCTATGTTTTGTTAAAATTTTAATCAGAGAGAAACAGAACATGCTTACATACGGTACATTTTACATTTCATTGCGAATGCGTACGTGGCCATAATTTGTTTGCGACAAAGTTCGAATGCAATTAATCCAGTGGTTCGCGAACGCAATTAAACGTTACATTGCTCCCGGTTACAATCGCGCAGGAAGATTCTCGAATAATTTTAACTTCGGTTAATAAGAGTATCATTAATTCTTTCGTACCTCCGATGCCTTGCATTGCACATTCGAATACAGAACAAAAATGGTAATATTAGCTCCGTACAGTTATTCACCGCGAATGGCGGTGGTACGACGACACGTTTATTATTAAACCCTTATAATTAACGAATTACTTATGAAACTCAAGACTAGCATTGATCAATGGCCTCCCCCTCAAGCTCGGGACTTCTTGCTCTTCAGCTTGAACCATCCCGCGCTCTTGTTCGGATCGCGTGGAACAGACGTGGACCTGCTTAGTTCTGGTTTCGAGTTGACGCTGCGTGACTTGGTGGCCAACGACTCCGTGGAAACGGTTCTATCCACCTTCTGCTTATCTTTCGATTTCAACGTACTCCGATTGATTGTACCTAGAACGGAACGTTCTATTTCAGATTCAGCGTATCGACTTAGCGGTACTATGCGGAAGTAGTCGGTCTCTGGATTTTCGAATTTCACAAAGCCGAGAAATTGAAAGTCACAGGTACGAAGAATGTGACAAGATTCAGTGAGATTTACCGGTTTTCGAGAGATTGTCCTTGCTTCGTCGAGCGTCCTTTCCACGACGGCTCAGTGTTTCGCGACTTCTTTGTCTGCGTCTCATGGTCGCCATTGACTTTGGATGCAGTTGTTGGTCGTAATTGATTTCAAAAGGTTCTCTGTAGTGTCTCGGCTTCCAGGGCGCGAGAACGCTCACGCTCCTCGATACCGTTCTCGTGTGAGATTGTAGAGGTCGATTCAATTCCTCCCTGCTCGCCGCTCTGCGTCTCTCATTGGGACCAGGTATTTCGCCCACTGCAAATATACAGAGTTTTGCTAAAAATTTCTGCTAGAATTAATGTAAACTAAGGAAATAATCGCTGGAACAATGATAAGTTAAATTCTACAATTTGTTTCGCGTCCTATGGAAGAACAATGTCGAAAGCGACTTTAGCTAAACTTTACCCTTCACCCATAACCTTTTCGTGAGGTGAAATTGTTTATTATTTTATTTGTACTATGTTAATAAAGTAAGATGTTATTTGAAAATGACGTATTTGACATTATAACGAAGTATTTAAAATAATTCATTATTCCACATGATTCATTATTTGTTATCTTAATTCAAATGAGATATGTCCAACCCAGGTACATAATAACTGGACTGAGGATTTTATGCATTTATGATAAAGGTCTAAATATATTATTATTCATCTCCTGAAATTATTGAGAGAAAAAAGACACTTCTAGGTGACTTCTATTTCCAGCAACAGATGCAGACAGACTTTATTTTGCGTAAAAATCCGCAGTCTAATAATAACAATATAAAGAAACAGTCGCGACACGACTAGCAACAGCTCCACGAAATTATCATTTGCACTAAACTACATTCTCTACCTTGCGCGAACAAAGTGCAGCGAACGAGGTTCGCTTAAAATGTAAGAAATGGGCATTTCATCAGAAGTACGAGATTGTTTGTCAGCAACTATTTCACATAAATGGAGTGACATTTATTTAATAAGAATTTTGAAAGACCACCGACCTGTAGCAGCATGGAGATATACGACAGATCTTTGCGATCTCTGCGAGTTTTGACTCTGTTGACTGCTATCCCCTGTTGTACTCTCACCGGAAGACAACGCGCTCTCGGCGAGTCTTGGTGGTTTCCGGGGTGGTGACAGAATTCCCAAACCATGACGGCTGGAGGTCGTTACATCACGCCCTGAACATGCGTGGTCGTCGGCTCGTTTGCTTCTGGAACAGTAATCAAGTGTGTATCAGCTAAAATATTCTGAAAAAAAAAACAATTATAAATTGAAACTGGACAGCCAAACATAGGCACTTGCGTATTCTACTTGCCACCCCGAATCTCCTACTATTTTCATATACAAAGTGTTCGACTACAGGTGGCAGAAAATTTAAGGGAGGGTTCTCCAAGACGATACGAGAATGAAATCCGCCTAAAATGCGGCAACCCGGTCGACAGAGGTGTAACGTTGATTACATCGTAAAGGCGCGCGACGGTCACGTATCCCAGGAGGTTCTCGCTCGCAATGGTTATGACGTCACACACTTTAGCCAATAATTCGGCTAGAACCGAAAATGGGTGGGGAATGATCCAATCGAGCGGTATACCATGGCTGTCGCGCGCCTCTATGACGCACGCAACGTACACCTCTGTTGGACGGGTTGCCGCATTTTAGGCGGATATTGTAATCGTTAATAACTAAGAAATGAAGCCGAAATCACAATTCTTTTACTCTTCATTTTCGTCTTATATTGTCACGGAGAACCACCCCCTAAATTTTCTCCCACCTGTAGTCGAACACCCTGTATTATTAATTTAATCATTCTGTTTACAAATTGTTAAAAATAGAATAGATGGCAGTGGTTAAATTGATTCAAGCCATTATAACTATCCGTTCTGTAAATCCTTTTCTAGACCTAACACACACAGTCGTGCCGGTGATTATGGAAGTGAAGCTGCGTCTTTTTTCTTCGAGATACTTGGACTATCGTGCCTGATTTCGTAAACAAATATTTTACCATGATAACCAGACTGCGGATCTTTATGCAATTATGGCTTTCGAAAATTTTCAGAAAATGCTGGAATCTAAAATCCGACAGAATTTAGTACGATTTTAATTTATTCCCGATCTAAAAAGACTGCTATCACGGAGAAAAGGCTTTTATTTGATTCGATACTCATAAAACTCGTCTACAAAAATTGCAAATTGCATAAACATCCGTAATCCAACGACAACATGTAGTAAGTAATTTTTCACAATCGACGTAACAAGTAAAAAGACAGATTTGTTTGGAATTTTGAGTTACACCGGCTTTCACAATTCACCGGCACGATTGCCAAGTTGACGGTTGTAATCGAAGAAGTTGGCTGAACCTTCTGATAACATGGACCGAATCTGACACCGAATCAGGTGTTTGAAACAGTTCGCTGGGAAGGGAAGAAGCTCGTTCTTCGGCTCACCTGCGATCTCTATTAGACGAAACGGACTCCTGATCGGTGTCGCCGAAGAAACGCAAGTTTTTCTGCACGGAGACCCGTTCGGGCGCGGAGGAGGCCTCCTCGTCCTCCGTGCCGGTCGTCAAGATCTCGCTCTCTGGTATCCTGGGCTTCTTATCCACCGCCTGGAACAACGAAATCGCCGATTATCGCAACGGGAACGTTGACGGGTTTCCCGGAAGAATTCCGGGCAACGTGGAAACGGGAACGCGGTGGAAACAAGGTGGAAACGTGTATCGTCGGCCTGATCGCGGGTGGACAAGAGAAAGTCGAGGAAAAACGAGCGGTTTCCCGGTGGATAGAAGGAGCGGGCAGACGAAATACAATAAAGCCGAGCACAAAGGTGTATTCTTCGCGCAGAAAGGAGAAAAATCGCGGCTTCCCGGCTCGTTTCTATCCGTGGCGCCTTCATGAGTCATGATCTTCCTCCTCCTCCTTCTACTCTTTCTTCTTCTTCTTCTTCTTCTTCTCCTGCCCGCTCTCCTCCATCTTCTTCTTCTCTTCTTTCTCGGAGCATCGGCTCATCCGATAGATCATCGTCCACAGCGAGATTCACGCGCACGCAATCATCCCGAACGGCCTATCGAAGCGGCTAGGATCGGAATCGGTCCCTGACAGAGATTATTCCGCGGACCGATGGTTAAGCTAGGCAGCCCCCTGATCGGCACTTAATCTCGCGATTAAATTAAACCACAGAGCGCGGAGTTAGTTAAGCATTTAATCAAACTGGTAATTGGAGGTTGTACTAGCCTAATGGCTCCGCTCCGTAGCGACCTGCGCTCTGACTGATGAATGCACCGGCTCACTCGGCTCGCCGCGAACCCGATAACCGGAACCACGATCCGCCGTTCCGCTCGTTATCGGATGCGATTCGCAAAAATGCCCCGCTTCGGAGTTTATTCCAGTTTCGAGCGGAGCCGCGTCATGATGCTCGGCTCGGCTCCAACAGCCAACGCTATTCTCAGCCGCTATGATCAAATCGCGCCGGATTCTCAGATCGCCAGACATTTCTTCCCAGACGTGTGACCAATGGTCACTGACCATTGACCAATGGTCACTGACCATTCGAACGGGACACGTGCGCACTAAAATCGTTTCCGTAAACGAATGGAGAATCTCAGGCTTGCGAAACTTGGTTTGCTTACAAATAAGAGCGTAAACCTTATTTCTTGTCTAGAAGGGTTTAAAAATATCATTTTACGAACTTTTTGAACAGAGTGCAACGACTTTACATCGGTTCAGAATGCAATTCTGACGGAACGCAATTACAGAGTGAGAGTTCTAAAAACAAATTGAATTATTGAGAAGGGTCTTTTACCGATTTTCTCTAGTTTTGATTTTGATTTTCCATAGTGTCCGGTGTTGTTTCTCATCCGAAAAAAATGCGTTCGCCGTTGCCCAGGATAACAGCCATTTTTGGCGAAAGAATCTTTTAATTTTCCATGCTAACGTGTTCCGTCGCTACGTAGGCGTTTACCGTGGCGTTATGCATGCAACAAAGTTTAAACATACAGCGTCGATTCTCTATAAAAACATCGCCCACTCGTTACCAATTTCGGAGCGAGTCTCGCGGGTACGTTTGTTGAATTTGATTACTTTATAGAACCGTTCCGGATGAATGATGTCACGAACAAGAATAATTTATATCGTATGTCGCTATTCAAAATTCCATCACGTATCCTTTTACAATTTCAAACTAGACGACTATATCGTACATAATAAATGCTTCCACGAGGTCCGCCGATGTAAGTCCCGATCTAAAGTCTAGTCATTCGGAGCGTGTGCGACGCATTTAGTTATGATAATCGTGACGCTTGTTACTCCGAATGAAAAATGAACGATACACGCAATTATAAAACGTCTATCTACGAATTAAAACTACCTACTGCCAACGATAATTGGTAACAGTACTTTAGACGCCTAGTGAGAGACACGAATTTCTCTTGTTAACCCTTAACTGGTATACCGGGGTCTCTGGTGACCCCTTTCCGTACACCAACTTCCGGTACTGTATCGCACTATAATTGTAAATATCAAGTTTCTTTGACTTTAGAACACTCAGATTACTAAGCTTTAAACAGTATACTCACAGGCATCCTGGAAAATTTATACAGAATTTTCGGAAATTTCCTAATTTTTTATCTTCGTAATCCGAGCAGACACTGTACCACTTAACCACTTGCCCTACGATTTAAGTCACAATAGCGCGTGAAAGAAACGAAAACAAGAGCGCCCAAGTAAGGTACAAGTGGTTTAGTTTTGTAAGATATTTGATAAATAATTACAAACAAATCATGAGTGAACAAGAAAGGTGTCGTACCTATTAGAAAGAAAAGTGTTTATTTATTTGTGGAGCAGACGCCTGTGAAATTTTAAGTATTTACACTTTTTATTGGGACAAAATGATGACAATAAGAATCTACCTAGCCCGTGTTGTTTACGGTGGGGCACGTCAACAAAACACAAGCGTGTTGTTTACATTGAGCCCGACCGATGCACCACGGGTCACGCTCGCGATACTCGCTTTTGACCTGATTACCGGACCGCGAGTCTCACACGTGGTTGTAGGGCAAAGGGTGAAAGGTCAAGAGACGGTGCTGCGTTCGCCATGAAAATTGTAACTCACCTTCATATTCGATTTATTCTTCCTGGACAAGGACTTGAACCAGCCCTTTCTCTCAGCTTCCTGCCCCTGGTTTTCCCTGGTGAGGGTGTGCGTCGAGTCGCAAAATGTGTCATCATCTCTGGTCAGTGTGCCTGTCGATCTTGACAGCCTCGTCGGTCTCGGTGGACTCGGACTGCCGCTGGGAGTGGATAGGCGTCTGCGTTGGCTGTACTCCTCCTGCAAACGCATGAAAAACCATATTTCAGTATTGAGCTCTGCTAATCTGATTACCGATCAAGCCTAAAAATTATCGTTAATCGCCGGTTGTTTTAGGTTCTTGCATAGGAAATGTGCATAGGAATTTCTAACAGAAACACTAAACGAACCTTTTTCCTACATAAAATTCACTGATCAACGCAAGCACCATTGCAATCCACGTCTACTGCCAGAGAATTGTAAATTTCTTTCGGTATTATGATAAAAATTATGTTTTTTTGGTGGTTCCTCATGGACTCCGTGTACCTTCAGCCCCGCTGCCTAAGCTGTGCTCATCGGAGAAGACAAGCTAGAGCGGCGGGCGGCCACCCTTAAGGGGCCTTGGCTGTTACGCTGTGCCTTTTTTTCTAGACATTTTACGTCTTAAATAAGTAAGTAATCAATTAAAGATGCATACCACCGTGTTCGTACATGCCTTTGCTACGTCTGTCCAGAGCCTTTTTCTCGATACGAACACTAAATCTCTCGAAATTGAGAGAATCTGTCTGCGGCAGCCATCTTGTGACGTTATACTTGCTTCAGGAAGCGAGTTTTCTGCCGAATATTACAAATTACTCCAGGATGAGTTGGAAATTCGCAATTTGGGATCTGGACAGACATAGATTGGACTTTTAGGAAACACAAGTGACCACTTTTAGACTGCTCATTGCAATATTGCAGCGTAAATTTGTCAAGATTTTGACCCTTGCATACGTGTACGGATTTCAAACCACGCCGGCCCCCTTAAGGGCACGCACGTTGTCAATTTTTGGCCTACTTCTAACGCTTATATTACCAGGTATCTGCATAATCAGCGCTCATTAGATTGAACCTTCCTCCTCGAATGATCCCTCTCCCAGCGAAAAATATTCTCATATAAAGGACGAGAAGATGAGGCGCGTGAAACCATTTTTCGCCTATTTCTGTCGGTAACGTGGTCGCTCTAGCTTATCGCGAATCTACGAAGACCGGGCCCGAAAATCGCCGATCACGAAAGCTGCTAGTAAACGCGTAATCTGTTTTTAACCGTTCGTTCGGCCAGCTTTCGCCTGGGCGCAGATTAATTTCAGCGGAGATATCTCTCTCGTTTGACAGACTATAATCCAAAGGGGGGGGGGGGGGGGCTAGAGTCGCGTGAACGGTGCGAGCCTCTTCGAGTATTGGTAGCTGGAGGGGTCCCGGCGGCTCCTTTCTTCCCTTCCAATTATTCCTTTGCCCAAAGTCGCGGCCGGAGGAATTAGATAGAGATAATGATGGTTCCCGCGACCGGCCGGGAGAGAGAGAAACGGAAAGAGAGGGAGAGAGAGAGAAGGAGGCCCAGGAAGGGCACCGGGGGCCGAGGATCGCGTGTTCATTCCGCTAGCCGAGATCGCAAGCAAGCGCGTCGGGACTCGGCCGCATAAAACTCGAAGAAAACGCGGGACGCGGGCAGACGCGTGTCCGTTTCATTCCCGACGACGTCTACGTCGTCATTATTATTATCATGTTTTGCATCAGCACCATCATCAACGCTGCCACCTCCGTCATTTACCCTTGGTCTTTCGCATGCATAACGCGCCGGGAACACCGAGGGCTCCGGGCGTTTTATCGCAACTCTGCCTGTTTATTCATCGATACTCTACAAAAGAGCCGGTACGGCTGCGGACTATCTAGCGTGTTCTATCCGTGTTCCTCTAAGAAAATGTTAGTCGCGGTGGAGGAGCATGATTCCCGCCGGGGAAAACACGGCTCGGTATATGCCTCGCCGGTCCAGCCTCTTCTCCTTCATCCTCGTTAAATTCTGTCCGATTCTCCATGGGATTACGTAATTCTCGTCGTTCCGGTTACCTTGATCGTGGTACTTCGATGACAAGTGTTTCGTAATGGCCGCGAGATTTTACGTTATTCCGTGCTCGGGCGTTCGGACGGTGTGGACCGTAATATCCACGCTCGTTTTCATCCTTGTTTATAGGTGTTAATCGTAACCCTTCGGCGCACGGGTCACGCGTATCCATTTCTTCGAAAAACTCCGCGACTTTCTTACGTAATGTTACTGTTATCACAGCGCGTTAAAGTACTCTTTAGTAAAACAAGAATTTATTGAAGTATCCCGAGAGAATTTAGGAAGAACTAAAACTGTATAAATTCAGTTCATAAATGGCACAGATCCAATCCGTGTATTTGCAGAGTACGTTTATTACAATGGTATTCACTTTTGTCGATAAATCTGTTTGGATAAAAATTGCGTTTGTTTGGTACGTTCTAAATTGGATATTTAATACAATATCAATAATACAATATCAATAATTTGTACCATAAATAATTTTTCCCTTCGTTTTTATTACACCATGCATCTTCCCGGCATACTCCTCACGCGTCTATCGTATCCATTATATTGCCTTTTTTTAATCAGCTGTTCAATAATCACTTTTTAATCATCTATTGTGGCGACAGGAGGTCGTTCAGGAGAACGATTTGGAGTCAGCGGAAGTCTCGAGCTACGTGCAAGATTTTATCGGAGAAAGACATTCTCTCAGTCTTCTTGTCACTACCGCTTAGCAGTCATAGGCTTGTGACTTATAGACGGACGTGACTCTTAGGTTTCCAGCGTGCCCTGTGTATTTCAAACGCTCGGCGAGAACCTCAGATTTCGTCTAAGAGTAAAACAGAATATCGCCATATTCGTTTTCCATATCTTTCAAAAATTCTTTAAACTCACAATGCAAATCCCCTTAAAATATTCCTACACATTTTCACAATTTCAGTAATTGTAAAAGAAAAAATTAGGAACCAGTCACTTTGACTTAGCAGGTTCAAGTAGTTCTAGTGTTCTAGTGTTCTGTACAGTTCTAGGTAGTTCTAGCTAGGAGATGCTAGGATAAGCTAAGATATGCTAGGATAGGCTAGGATAGGCTAGGATAGGCTACCATAGACAAGGATATAGTAAGATAAGCTTGGATACGCTAGGATAGACTACCATAGGCTACCATAGGTTAGGATAGGTTAGGATAGGCTAGGATAGGCTAGGATAGGCTACCATAGGCTAAGATAGGCTAGGATAGGCTACCATAAGCTAAGATAGGCTAGGAGATGCTAGGATATTCTAGGATACGCTACGATAGACTATTAAAGGCTACCATATGGTGCCATAGGCTAGGATAGGCTAGGATAGGCTACCATTGACTACCATAGGCTAGGATAGGCTACCATAGGCTAAGATAGGCTAGGATAGGCTACCATAGGCTAAGATAGGCTAGGATAGGCTACCATAGGCTAGGATAGCTTGGATACGCTAGGATAGGGCACCATAGGCTAGGATAGGCTAGGATAGGCTACCATAGGCTAAGATAGGCTAGGACATGCTAGGATATTCTAGGATGGGCTAGGATAGACTATTAAAGGCTACCATATGGTACCATATGCTAGGATAGGCTAGGATAGGCTAAGATAGGCTACCATTGACTGCCATAGGCTACCGTCGGATAGGATATGTTAGGATCAGCTTGGATACGCTAGGATAGGGCACCATAGGCTAGGATATGCTAGGATAGGCTAGGGTAAGCTACTTAGGACTAGTCGAATTAGTCGAAACTGTTGCTGAAGACGGAGCTGCGTGCGAATAAATCTGTTTTCGCGTCGTCGGTCGTTAACGTTAGGCGGCCAGGATCGTTGCTCTTAATTCATGGCGAGCTCGGCCCGTCGAAAATCATAACTCAGCGGTTCCTTGGGTGGGATTCTCGGAGAAGTCCGAAAGACAGTGGGGGGGATCGGGCGCATCCACCTGCGCTCGTTATATATTCCATCTCGAAGGAGTCGCCTGCCTCGGTGTTCCCGTCGCGGATGGCGTGGATGGCGCGAAGGACCGCGAGCTACGATCGGTTGGAGGACGGTGCCCGGGCCGCGGTGCATGCGTTACCAGTGCAGCGCGGCGCGCAGCGGACCTTTCGATACGCAATATAATAACATATCGCGCGGTACGCGACCGTGGCCCGTACCCACCGCATAAACTCTTAAATGACTCACAATGAATAGCCCATATCGCGGAATCATCTGCATAGTACAAGCACAGCGCGCTTCCCTCGTACTCTCCATATATACGAGCAACAATATCCCGTATGCTTTCCATAACGAGTCGTGGCACGTACCGGACGACGACGAGGACGACCAGGATGAGGGCCGGGGACGAGGATGAGGCCGAGGATGAGGATGAGGTTGAGGACGGGAACGATGACGGCGACGGCGACGAAGAGGTGGAAAAAGAAAGAAAAGGGAGAAAGAAAGAGACGAAGACGCGACCGCGAAGAAGAGGAAGACGAGGAAGACGAAGAAGAAGAAGACGACGACGAAGAAAGGAGATTTCGTACCCCGAAGGCATTGTGACCCACGCACGGCCCTGTTAACTCTTACAGCACACACCGGTACCCCGGCCTTCCTCTTCGCCTTCTTTTTTTTTCTTGCCCCTCCTCCTCTCTCTCTCTCTCTCTCTCTCTCCCCCCCGTCCCCCACCCCCGCGCCGCCGGTTCATTCTTCTTTTCTCTCGTCTGCATGTCGGCCTCTTCTGCTTGCTCCGGCTTCATCGGGGAACGCGTTATACGCGGCTACTCCCTCGCAGGGACTCGCGTGGGCCGTCGAGATTGGGCTAGGTCGGTTATGTTCCTAACCGCAATCCGCCATCCGCTTCGCCATCGGCGCGTGCACACGCGTGCGAGGAGCTCCTCTCTTCGCTCTCTTCCACGCACCGACGACAGGACGCGCTGCTCGGTCTTCCACCCTCTTGCTTCTACAAGCTCTGAGCTCAAAGTGTTGTTGGTCAAACACGTTCTTCATTAGGCTATTTTAATCAATTTTTTTTTTTGAACGACCCTCTCCCCGTCCGACTTCTTCTCCGTCATCCTCTGCGAAACATGTTACCCCCTGTCATTCTATTCGGGACACGTCGAACGAGTGTCGCGGATTTAATTGGTCATTCATCGAGTGACCTGTCTTCTCGATCGCTTCAGGTGTGACAAGTTCTTGCTGGCGTTCTGTCGATTAAGAACTAGATTCATTTTTCAATTTGTTTCCACTTCATTATCCAGGGAACGTGACTAAAATCACTCGTACAGGTAGGCACGAGGTTTAATCGTTGTACAGTCTTCGTTTAATATGAATCAAATAGTTGTGGAAAATTGTAAGCAACATTCATTTCTTCTATTTTTATATTTTGGAGCATTTTCATGTAGTTCTCATTGTACCTGTATTGCTGATGACTCAAGGTGTAATTAGTTAATTTTTGCTATCCTCAAGGTAATCCTAAGGTATTGTTAGAAAATATATATTTACACTTTTCACTTGGAAAGTAATACAAACATTTTAGTAGACATCATAAAATTGATTTAAGAAATAATTATAATGCTAACTGATTGACTGCTGAACCTTAGTGCAAAAAAGTGAATCGGAATTTTGAAAATTGCTCGATCCCTGCACCGATAAATTGGCAATGTGTAAAACATAAACTAGACTGGTGTTTGGCTTCTGAACCAAGTCCAATGCTACGCGTGGACTGCGGATCTTTATGTAAAATAAGAATCGTTTTCATTAAATGCAAGACATGGGAACCAAATAGTATATTAAGCTACAAGAAATGCATCGGTACCCTTGAATTCTCGTAATCTATTTGTTGTTTGAAATTACGCCCATCCATTTTTGCCGTAAACACATAGACTCCGCAGTCTAATTATGCATCGGCCTTATTACGCCAGAAATACGATTACTTTAGTGGGGCTCCGACGATTTACCGATTGCTTTAAATCGAGGGAATGACTAACGAGCCCCGGACTTCGCGATTCAAGTCAGTTTTCAATAAACACGAGACTTTTCGTATAATACGATGAAAATTACAGGCCTGCCGATAAGGGGATTAAGATTACCGTCTTCATTTGCAATTTATTTCTCACTCTGAAAATGTTTGGTTTTAGATCATCGTACTCCACGTGTATAATGCCGCGGCTCCTTTCGTTTTTCAGTTACGAGCAAATTGCTGTTTGATATCGGTGTGAACGTCCTGTATGCAGATTCGAGCGTGTGTATCGTAATAGGCGCGCGCGAGCGCCGGTACTCGCCCTGTTCATCCTCAGCGCATAACTCTGCAACATTAAACCGTCCGCCGTAGGTCAACGTAGATTACGCATAAATTCAGGGGAGAGACGATTTACGACGTCAACCGACACCCCTTTTAACCTCGCGGATTTTCTCTTCCTTTGTCTAACGAAAGTTTTTCGGCGGGAAAGAAGAACCCATTAACGCCGAATGTCATAACTAGACTGCGGATCTTTAAAAGCATCATAAAACACCGGGTTCCGTGAAATTTAATACCGTCCCGTTCTGCGCTCCGCTCGTCGGATTCGTTGTCGCGAAAGATACGATTTCGTGTCGATATCTTCTCGACAAGTAGAGCCTATGGTCTCGGATACACGAATTTAAAATTCTAAACACGTTTTACTCGACAAGAAACGGGTTTACAATTTTCTCCGCCACGTCCGAACGAATCATCCTTCACTTTCGACTGTGTTTCGACGAGGATCGCCGGGCAAACAAATAGATGACGTTCGCCGCTAATCGAGCGCCATTAGTTTCGGAAAAGTTGGTCGATCGGCTTCTGCGACAGCCATTACTGGATTCCGGGTGCTGCTCGTTTCAGCTTCTGCCCAGCAATTATGCAAAACCACGAAGAAAAGCGGTCTAATGTTCGCGGGCAACTTCGTAGCGCATGCCCGGGAAATTAATACGGTAAGATCGACATTAACATCTACAAGATTCTCATCATCGATAACACGCAACTATGTGGGGCTCGAATCACCGCGTAAATTCTCCCAATTAAGCCGGGTTCCCACCCTCTCCATCCGCGGGCAGCCGGCAGGAGCGCGCGTATATTAACGAAGCCGATCAGCGTGTCTTCGAGGGCAGGGAGGAGGAATATGTTATTTTTCTGTCGCCCTCTCTTTTTCCCCCGGCGGTTTCGTTCGTTTTACCGATTTCCTCCCCCCGTTTGCTTCTGTTCCCGGTAGTTGGGCGCCGTGCGGATCGGCGCCTCGCCTCGCCTCGCCTCGTCTCGGCCGGCGCAAAAAACTGTTCATCTTAAATGGAATGTACGCAGATTGAAACTAACTCTTCGTCGGATCCCGGCCGGACTTGCTGTTCCCTTTGGAATCGGCGCTGGGCGAGAGAGCCTCTCGGGGATTGCGGCGTGGTATCGTAAAACCGAGCCAACTTCTCGGGAGTTTAAAGGAATTGAAAGCGAGCGGGGAGCGAGAGGGGCGAGGGGCAAGGGTCGCGGCGGACGGACAGAGAGGACGCGGACGCGGACACGCCGCGTCCCGGCGCTGCTCGGCCTGGGCAGATGGAACAGGGAGCTAGCTATCCCCGAGAAGATACGGGCGGAAAGAACGGACGAGAAATAGGACGCGCACCGTATAATGCCGGCGCGATAAAAAGTATAATGAGAGGGGATCCCGGCCGCTGCTGTAAGCACAAAGGAATATTACAGTAAGATCTGTAAGGTGCAAAGCCGCAAAATAAACGAACCACGCGTAATGGGGCATCGGCGCTGTCCCACTACCTCCACGCCCGGCACTCACCTGCACACGCGTGTAACTGCGTAATCGCTGGTTAAACAGACCTGCGGGATGATCGTGCTGCCGGAGAGCCGGCCCCAACAGAGAAAAGTGAAAGAACCCCGGGGAAAAAGCCGCGAGACACGACACAAAGAACCACTCGATTCTCGGATATCGGTGCGCATCTTGCGGGCCGGAGGATACGGTTCAGTCAGCCAAAAGAAACCATTCTCTCCGTATGTTTGATCGCGATATTAACGATTCGCCTTTTTGCGCTTCTTGTCCAGGCCGAACGATTGCTTTGGAGAAGATGATTGCGCGATTTTGTAAACCGAGAGACGGAAAATCCTAGCGATTATTCCTCCGTTCGTTTGTCTCGATTTCGACTTTCATCGGCGACGTCGTGTCCACGAATATGACTGTTTAGTTTGACGAAATCCAGACCAGAGCGATGCTCGAAAACAGTTGTAAATACCCGTGACACAGTCCTTTCTAAATCACTCCACGACTCTGACCCGTGATGTTTACATTTGGCAGATTTTCAGTCCACGAGTCGTACTCGCGAAGTTTACGTTTTCGCCGAAATCTTCGTCACGAGTCAGACTCGTTAAAGTACGGGAAGGGGTTAACGACGCTCTGTATGCTGTAACAGTCTCCATCGAAAGTACCGTTACTAGCTTCGGAAATGCAAACTCCTAGGAACGAATAGTGTGTCGTGTTTAGCCGCATTGTGCGCGAAGGAATTGTAAATAATAAGCACTGATCGAGTAACATCAGAGTTTTCAGTTCTCCTACTATCATTTTTGATCTAACACTGAAAATTGGCAGACTGCGGTTGTCTATGAACGGAATACAAATAATATACGTTGTGTTGCTATCTAATTGCTGCTAATTGCTTCAAACCAATGTAATTGCAGAAAAATATCAATGAAGAAAACATGAATCAAGATACAGTGAATTCTCATTACGAGTCAGTGCCAACATTACAATTTGGAGTCGGTGGAGCTATCCACACCCACAACCACATCAACCACAGATTTCGTCTAAGAGTCAGTCACCAGAACGGCGCGACTGACTTGTAACGAGAAGTCACTGTGGTAGTCTACGTTCGTAGGACCTTGTCTTTTATTAAGTAATTCAATGGCGTATGCGCATTCAAGTGCATGGTGAACGTAAACGAGAAAGCTTGTCTACTTTAAAAAATGGTAATTCTTCACAGGAGCGTACTTCTCTTCGATTTTTATGACCTTGAAATACGTTGTCGTGATTACGAACAACTTTTGCTGTACACGTTATCGTCGCTGGGCCTTTTGTAAATAATTACTAGAATAACAATGCAACCGTCGAATGCACATACATTATTGCATTTCTAAGGGAGTACCATCTGCACAGGTGAGGGAATCACAACCTGAATCAGTTGCGTGGACTAATACGCAACAATAAAACGTAGACTGTGTCCACTTACTTCGAAATACACGTAGCAAATAAAACGTGTTAAAAAACTGCTGGAACGTGTTAAGAGTCTGCGTAAAAGGTATGGTAACGAGCCGTGTGGAAGGAGGCCCAAGCGTGTATGCAAATTCTTTCTAGATAATTCGAGTTTCCATTTCCGGTCGGACTCGATAGACATCTATAATCTTCGGAGAAAATTCGAGCAAATATGATCCGCTTCGTGGAACAATCAGCGGGAATCTGATGCGTACGGTTGGCCCATTTTCGCAGCTGCGGCGCGGTAATGGTTTCGCTCTAGAGCGAACCAAGAAAAAGAAAAAAAGCGGGGTGGGGGAAAAAACAACAAAGAAACTAATCGTAAGAAAACGGGGATCGATCCTTACAATCATCGATGGTCGCTCGCTTCTTGTTGTTGGGTGCCGCACAAGGTCGCCGGCTCCGGCGTTCGCAGAGCTCGAACGTGGCGGACAGTGGTGCCAAGACGGCAAAAAATCCGTTTTATGAATCTTCGATTTTTATACAAAAATTTTTGTATAGCCTAATAGTGCGTGCATGATGTGCCGAAGTCAGATTTTACGCATGGTAAATAACCATTTCTTCGCTCCTGGGAATTCATCAGTTTTCAGTGCGATAGTTATGCAATTACTCCGCCTGTAATTGTATACTTAGGGGTCTACAAATCATATGGATTATTGCAAATGGCTTCAACTGTTAACTGCCAAAAATTTTTTTCAAAAAAAGTTGTTTAACGTTGTTGTAAGTTGTTTAGTTGTTGTTGTTGTCTAGTAATATCGACTAACCTGAAGCCTCTTTGCGTTACGCTCATTTTTTATTTATGGAGGAAGACAAAAAATCCTTTGAAAAGCTTCGATCTCCGTTGATGTTTAAACTTAAATTGCGGCAAAAGGTCAGGAAGGGTCTCAAGATTTTTTACACAAAGATAGTTGAATATTACACCTTGCCAAAACGATCAGTGCCAGACCAGAATCTATTAAAGGGTTTGTTGTATGCTTCCATAAATAAAAAATGGGCAAAACACAAAGATTTTCGATTGGCCCATATTACTTAATGCAGTATAGTAGTAGTAGTTTACTATTGATCCCCTCAGGGTAACAATTTTTACAACCATTCGCCTCCTGCTTCTATCCTCGCTCCGCTCTTATATTACCTAATCCTAAACGCACAAAAAACAAAAAACTCGCCTCGCAAGGCATATTACTTAATGTTAACAACTTTTTACAAAAATTTCTTTTTTGGCAAATAAGCGCTGTACCTGTGGCAATCTCTCCACAAATTTTCGAACAAATTCGTTGTACAGTTTCGTTTTTACAGATTTTTTGCCGCTTTTCGGCCATTTGGCAGCACTGCGCGCCGCGGCACGAGGAGGAGGTTTCTAGGAGGCAGCCAGAGAGAAGAGAGTGAGAACATTGCGCAGCACCGCACCGGTAGAAAACCGGATGCGCACTTTTGCGCCTGTGCTGCACGGACCAGCGACCACCGCCGCTGCCATTAATAATCGAAGGTCCACGCGGATGGGTGGGTGGTTGGTCGGTCGATCGGCCCGACCCGGCCCGGCTCGGGCCGGTGGTGGTGCGGTTTACTTTCTTTGGACGCAACAATACTTAGAAATCCAGCGTGATACACTTGCCTTGGCTGTCAATAGGGGTACGGGCACGGTGCACCATGGGAAAGTCCGACTCCTCGGCCGGAGATCATTTCAAGACTATTCGAGCGAATCGGCTGGAACGCCTACGGATGGGTTGGCACCCTGCCCAGCCCTGTCCGTGCATGTTCCCTTCTACTACGGTGCACGTACACGCGTTCGCGAAGCGTTTCCACGCCGGACAAGCGCGTCTCTGTGCCGTGCTCGTACTTGTATCTCCATCGGCGCTTATAATTGATGAAATGACACCGGGGTTGGAAACCATCGACGGCGACTATCGGAGCCGCGCGATCTCGCGAACCGCCTCGAGATATCGACGAGCGTTCGCGATCCGAGAAACTAGGGGACCGGGACTGACCAACAAACTATCAACGTCTCGAGAGTCACGAGGCGAGAGAGGGCGCCGGTGAAGAACAGCGACCGATCGAACCTTCGGCAAGAACGAACGCCATGGTGGCCATTCTCGATGAATATTAATTATTCCAATCGCGACGAGATCCTGCCCGGAGTCCGCCTCCCTCGAGCAACTGCTGATCTCAGCACAGGGTATATACATAGGGTAACGTGGTACTCTGAAGGAATTTCCAAAGAATTTCAAAGAAGAAATTGATACGAAGCTCCGACGTCGTGAGATTCGCCAGTACTTGAAATCTATTTCCGTGCAACAACACAAGGTCCGGGGTGACCGCGGGATGAATATTTATAGTATACTGTCTTGTCACGAATTTATATAACAGCGAATGTATACAATACAGGAACAAACGCCTGGTCACAAGCGGCGCAATTGTTACGGTTCAAGTTCCCTCGTCACCGTGGGTCGTTAAGCATCTCGGAAATATAAAAATCCACGAGCCCCGATCGAGTTCAGCCTGCCCAGAAAAGCGAGCCATTGTGAACCGTCACGCCGCATGATTTTCGCGATGACAAGCTACATCCTAATCCGTGATCGATACAATTGGTGTCTACAGGACGTCTCAAGGCACACGCAACTAGCGCAACCAGTACTGCGCCTGTTACGACACACTCTTTAATACAACGTTGTGCGGAAAACACCAAAAAACAAACTTTTTGAAATAATTCTACTTTACGAAGTTCTTTTCCTCTTTTCTTTTCCGTCAAGTTAGAATTAACCCTTAACGGTCTTAGCTCTTAGTTTACCTCCCACCAGGTCCAAGCTATTTTTCATTCGAGGAGAGACTGTGGACTCCACATTTTTATATCGAATATAGAAAGGAAAATATCTATATTTTAGTGGAAAATTTATTAATATATATTCAGAGTAATAGGATAACGAGATGATTTAAATTTGATTTTTGATATACGCGGAATTGGTCCGTTAAGGGTTAACCAATACCTGAAAACGTTAAAATTATATCATCATTTTCCTGTTACCTGTTGCTAATTACATACTTTCAATGTTACACGTATAAAGAGTCAGGCTCGCTAATATTAGATTTCTTCAACACAGATATTTTATCGCCGCATATCAAACAAACAGCGCTTTCATTGATATATGTAAAAAACTAATCGTAAATCCAACTATCGATAAACTGCTGTTCATCTTCAATTTTACTTTCACCAGAATTCCAGCTCGTGTCAAAGTATGAAAATACTTATGCGAAGAATGTGTTTCCTGGCGCAGTTCAGCGAAGACTCCCGAATATTAGAAAAAACATGGCCGAGATGCAACAACAGTGTAACGCAAATCGTGGACGAACCGGGTCCGGGGCGGGCCTCAGCAAGTATGCTACTGGGCGAAATGACACGTTGCTCATCGCTGCTTCGTAGGAATGAATTTGTCTGTAGCCGGCGACCGGGGCTGCAGAAGCCGGCTAACTGACGGGCTTCCGGGTGATAAAGCGTTAACAAACGCGTCGACAAGCCTAACTGCGGCTGGTCTGGAGGCGCGGACAACGTAACAGATCTGCCGGTACAAGGCTGCAAAGTATCGTTGCACACGGCGAACGCATCGTTCAATCGGAACCGGCACCGGGTAGCAATTGCGCACGAGTCGCGTCAGTGTCTACGACCCGGCTGTTTCCGATCCCTATTGACCAGTCAGAGCGTGCCGAAGATACCCGCCGCTCGGATACCAGGCGCGGGTAGTTACCAAAGGGAAGATGTATCTACCGGTGCCACCTAATACAAACCAACTTAGCCTTGATATAAGGATTTTCATGCCGTAGCGGAGCCGAGAGAGCCAGGGGCCGAGCGGAAAGAGGAAGACGCGGATACAGGTAGTCGCGAGGGGTGGGGGTGGGGGGAGAGAAAGGGAATAGTGAGAGTGCTTGGCCGGGACGAGGACGAGGATAATAGAGCAGAGTGAGAGGAGAGGAGGAAACATGGTGTGCAGCGCGGCAGGTAGAATCGTATCGGCAAATTGCAATCGACGACCGCCTTGTCGGCAACTCCTTCTGCCGAGAGGAAGGTGCTAGGAGGAAGATGGAGCGAGAGGGGCGCCGAGGATAACCGGGCCGCGGAACAGGGACAGCGAGGTTATCTACTATCCAGCAAGTGATACGAATATCCGGCATTGTTTAGGTCTTCGGGGCTAAAAGCTATCGGTCGTGATCGTTCCGGGAATCGCAACCCGCTGTTTTCATTGATGCCTTCCGCTTTCCATACGCGTGGGCCGCCTCGCGATCTATGTGTATACATACATACATACATACATACATACATATGTGTATATATACGTACGTACGTACGTACACACGCCGAAGCTGTCGGGGATAAGACCGGGTCAGTTCGCACACGTTCCCGGGGACGCAATAATCTTTCCCGGGCCATAAATCGCAACGGGTTTCCGCCGAAACAGCCGGCTATTATTTCGAAATAACGGCCGAACGGGACGGAAAGCGTACGGTAATTCGATGTTTTTTTCAATCGGAGACCTGGTGCGCGGAATATTGATATCGGGACCGGCGAGATTTATGACACGGGGATCGTTGCGCACGCTCGTACGTCAGTATCCGCTACGCGCTGTAGTGTCCTGTCTCTTAATTTCAGAATACGCGTGGCAGAATCTGAGACGTATCCACACTGATTTTATAATTGATTTTCCACTTTGTTCACTCATTTTTTGAAAACGGTACGTTGTCGTAATAGATGTGGGCAAATTATTGGAAATGAAACTGTTCTTCGGATTTGTTTGAGCAATAATGCATTATTTCCTTGACTTTTTTATAGTAAAGTCAAAAGAAATAATGGTAATTATGTAAAAGAAATACGATAAAGGTTATGTAAATTTATCGTACTCCTTTTAAAACTCATTTTGAATTAGATACGTATTGCGCACGTCTGTGGAACAAGATGGCGGACTGACAGTTGATAAGAGTAAAGACAAAAGAGAGAAAAGGGACGCGCATTACAAAATCTAATTGATTAGGATTGTCTGAATAAAGTGTCACACTCTTACATAAATCTTTGTGGAATAATAGCTTTTATTGTCGTTTCTTGTGTTTACAGGTAAGAGTGTAACCAATGTAAATAATGTAAATAATTATTGTAAATAGCGAATAAAACTTTAATCTTGTGTTCACAGTGAAACTCAGTTTGGTTATTATTTCCTCAAGATAAATTAAAGAACGAAAGGATAAACTTATTATTACTATATAGAAATTAGTCCTCCTCGCTGATTTGAATGACGGTGAAATATGTTGTCAAGGTCATCGTTCTGAACAACTTTTCCCTGCACATGTTACCGCTGCTTAGTTTTCGAGATATTAGCGAAAAACTATTGCAAATACTGTATTAAATTTTCCGTATTCTTGCACGCTTCCGGCGCGGCGTCTGTTTACATTTTTTCTGTAAACAAACCAGGGTCTCACTCCAATCATAAATATATGAGGGGAGCTTTTCATTTTGAAAGACTACTCTTCGATGGGGCCCCTTCCACGACCTAATCACAACTCATTCTGTTCACATAATCTTCATTTATTTTCACCATAATAAATCTTCTAAACTTAAATTTAAACTTTATATACAGTGACTTCTACTAATATTCGGACGCTCTTAAAAATCGCATAACTTTGTCAACATTGGACTATACCACTTGAATTTTTTTTTTACAAGTTAGAACAATTGGTTCGCTAGATAATGTGAAAAAAGGTTTGATTAAAATACAAATATTTTTTGTATAATTAAAATGCATGAATAAAGGATTATTTTGCTATAAGAAATTTGGATTGGTCCGTGTTTTCCATTAATAAAACCATACAGGGAGCTGAAATGTTGGCTAAGGAAACAGTTACTTCACATTACCTCAGGAACCACCCTTTCCAAGGTTTTCCGACATTTTTGAGACACCCTCTATAATAGAATATGTTTCCTGAAAGCACTAAAGAGAAGCAAAGCCGGCGGTTGCATGTGACAGCGTCATAAAAACCAATGGGTTAATTTTCATTCCAGTCAACGCGAGTGCTGCTGGGTAAGTATCCTAACTGTTGATGCGTTTCGTTTTATACATATAATTGAGGCAAGAAAAACTAGAAATCGATTAACGGGTCGCCAATGAAATCCAGATATTTGAGAGGTTTTACATGACCTTTAAGAACTCCCGTAACTCACTCGGCGTCGTTCGAATTGGAACGGGAAAAAAGCTATTAGTACGAATCGCTTCATTAACCGCGCGCATATGTTTACGAGCGCAAGGAAACGCCATTATTCCGATGGCTGGCAGTTAATGAAAGCAAGGGAAGCAGTGGGAGGAGACTAAAAAGACTGGTGCCAACCTTTTGCGGTAGAAACGAGACTGTGCACGCGGTATACCTGGTTCCATAGTAAAACGAAACTGTAATTCGTTTTTACCGAGTCATTAGGGAACACGGATTTCCTCGTGCGTCGTTCTTTTCCGCGTTCTAACCGTTCCAGCCTCGCGGGCCTTCGCCATACGCTGGATCATGTCCGAGCAGATTACATTTTCGCCGACTTAAATCAACTCCCCAGAAGGGATACTTGAGAAGCTCGTAATTTTCGTATCTCGAGATTAATCCGTGACTGGATACATGATACTTTAATTGGCGTGTTCAGCGTAGGCTGGAAAAACGGGGTCGTGACAAAACCTGGAGAAAAAGCTTGACATGACCGGAATCCAAGCAGTTGTTACTTCAGGTTCCATCAACGTGTTTTCATTTTTATTTTAAATGTAAAATAAAGAGATCCGTTATTTCTTTTTCTGGTATCACATCAAAGATAACGAAGTACAATCACGTTCAGTCGCCTTCACCTCACCGACAATTACTTCATCGACAATCGTTTCATCGACACCTAACTCCGCCGACAATATTAACTCACCATTTTCAGATCACCGACAGTCATTTCCCCGACAGTTATCTCACCAATAGTCATTTCATCCACTGATGGTTTGTATGTAAACATCGCCGGCAAAACCATTTGTCGGGGAAATGACTGTCGGTGATATGAAAATGTCGGTGAGTTAAACCTTTGCACTCTATTTTCATTCTAAAACTAAAAATATTTCTTCCGTCCTACAATATTTTGATTTTATTCGTATGAAACTGATCCGATTTCTACATATAATATTTAAACGTTTAGTGGTCTATTAAATACAAATTTTGTAACGTAACAAATATTTTGTAATATTTTTGTAATTTCTTCGAAATAATGCCACAACAATTTCTAGTGGTGCTTCAGAGTCACCACTCGAGTGCTAAGGGTTGGTATTACCGGCGAAGGTAGGTGTCGATGAAATAGTTGTCGGTGAGGTGATGGTAACTCATTACGTGTTGGAAATGACCTGAAATAATAAAAATTTTCCAAACTTTAACCCCTTGCACTACTTTCACGAGTCTGACTCATGATGAAGATTCTGAACAGAGTCTAATAAATATGTATGTTATTAGTTTCCTTGGAACTGAAATACAATTCTATTTTGGCATTTTTAATGTACAACTATCGAAGACATATAGGCATACAATAGACATAAATTTTCTCCTTTCCTTAGGAAATTACGAATTACAAAAAAGTTTTGATCACTGAAAACGTAAAATACATCGTAGTGCAAGAGGTTAACGCGCATGCGACACGAGTTGTCCGATTGCTTCCAAATTTTGCGCAAGTCTTTCCAGGGGTGTTGGAGCAGAAAAATATCGAAAACTAGGGAGCAACCGGAGAACCGGAGTGTGGTCCCACAGGTTCTGCGACACCCTGTATAGAGTTGCCCGGGGGCTGCCGAGCCCGAGGAAGAAAATCGGTAAGGGAACGTTTCCAATTTGAAAGGATCACGTCGGACGTACCCTATCGTTCAGCGGAGAGTCAGCGCCGATCGAGTGGAAACGTCCACCTCCCTGGCACGAAGCAGAAGTAACGTTAGCCGAGGATTCAGATGCGATCGTTACAATGTCGGCCGAGACAGAGTGGGGTAAGTCGCGGTCGCTCGTCGGAATAGATGTTACCGTCAGCCGCCACAAGACACCTCAGCCATCACGCGGAACGAAATCATTTATTTAACGAATGGAACACGCGCTTATTCATCGGCGCAGTTTTTCCCCATAGCTACACCCCGCATTAGCGGGCGATAATCCCCGGGGAACGAACCCTCGTTACCGGGAAAATTAATCATTTTTGGATACTCCTGAACGGATCAGCTGCGCAAGTTTTTTCCTTCGATCGAACATCGACACGACCCCCTCGTCACGGCAACTCACGGATTAACCCTAGGGTGGTCGCGCGAATTTTCGTAACGCCAGTGGTCGCGTTGGTCTCTCAGTTCGGTTTTTCATTAGAGGCCCTTTTGATATCACGAACCTTATTTTTCACTGAAAATGTCACTGGATTCAAATAACAAGAAGTACAATAATGGAAATTGTTACATATTCATGAATAAGCAATCTCTCCTCCGGTTATGGATAATACTTTCGAGGTCTGTGACAAATCTAGGGTTAAGTCACTTCAGGGACCACGCGACAATGGAACTAGTAAAACAAATGTCAATCTGTAACAGCAGGCTTTTATGAAAAGTGATATACTTTCAATATAAATCTCGTAAGACTACAATGCTCTTATTACTATGAAAGTAGGTTTTTATTACCTATTTATATGAAGGTAGTGTATCCGAGAAAATGTTTTATCTTTAATTTACTTTAATGGTTTTCTGTATGCTTTAGTCTGAACGTTGGCTTGAAACGAAAGTTTCACAAATATTGTCGTCATGATAGAATATTTTCTTTAGAAGTAGAGTACTTGACAAAGCACATGTTTCTAAACCTTCTTCTCGCATTTTAATGCGAATAAACAGTTGAAAGAAATAATTATAAATCTACTTTATACAGGGTGTTGCAAAAATGTTGTACTTCCTACAGCTGATGGAATAGGAAAGAAAGAGCGTTTTGTGGTCCAATTTTAAGTTGTCGCAATCGACATAAGTAAATTTTTATTACAAATTTCTCGTAATAAAGCGTTCACTTTCATTCGAAATCTGACAGTATTGACGAGGGAGGGGGCACATCAACGATATTAATGCGATAATAATAAAAATAGTTCAACGGTGAGCAAACGAGCGACAGATTATGCAAGACAACGCGTTCTGTTTTGCGTATGAAAATAATCAACGATCCCTGTGATTGTCGAAGGTTGTTTCGGAGAGGACACGATCAGCATGGTTTTTGTGTAGGTCTCCTATAATCTATCGCCTTCGTAGTCGATATCACGTGAATTTCCGGATCGGGAGAGTGCCTTCTTCATTGCGAGGAGAGATTACCGAGGGCAGATACTAAGAAAGGTTCGAGACCATCCCTCCGCAACGGTGAAACGCTGGTGCAACATGGCGAACGTAATGGACGATCGTTCACGAACGGCTTTCACACGATAAACAATCGATACCGACGTGCTGTTGTTAATCCGGAATTATCGTCCCGAGGCAGGGTGGAGACTGTTATCGAGAAACCAGGAAGCAATTGGAAGCCCTTTTCTTCGGGAGAGCTATTCTCGACGCGTATCACTATCGTTCCGCAAATTGTCAAGCCGCTCCACGACTTACTTCGTTTCCGTGAACAGTTTTAATCCAGGACAACGTATCCCCCCTTCCGTGCATTCGCATTATTTGTCCGCAGCTGTTTAAACTATTATTCCACATATTCGCAGTCCCTCAATTTTGTAAATAAATAACAAACCGCGCACAACAGCCGAACAATGCTCTCATAAATCGGATTTCGACCCATCCCCGTACTTTAACGAGTCTGACTCGGGACGAAGATTTTCGCCCAAACGTAAACATCGCGACTAGGACTCGCGGACTGATTTACAAACGACCATATCACAGGCGTTAACATTTCGGCTCGTATTGCAACTGTTTTCGAGCATCGCTCTGTTTTTGTTTACCGCGCGGTGAAAATTGACTAACGGTGTTTCGTACAAGTAGGATAACCGAGGGTTGCCCCTGAAGGGTTAACGTTCGCTCGAATCTCAACCGATAGGTAAATGATCGTTGAATATCGTTGTTTATTCCGAGACAGTCCGCTATCCGGAGGGCTAAAATGTGCAACGCACGAAGCGGCCTTGAGAACGGCCACGGAAGCGTAGCTTAGGCTCGTCGATAGTACTTGCGACGCGAGCACAATGGACAGAATGGTTTCTGTCCAGATGGGGACGCTAAAGAAGAACAGTATAGTAGAGGCCGGGAGAAGTCGTAGATACAGGAAGAGGTCCAAGAAGAAGAAGAAGAAGAAGAAGAAGAAGATGTAGAAGAAGGAGAAGGCGTAGAAGAAGAAGAAGAAGAAAAAGAAGAGGGAAAAGAGGGACCATCCGGTGTAGTTGACCGAAAGAGGACAGAGCTACGGAGGAAAGGGATACCCGAGCTTCGGCAGACCACAATAAATAGCCGTGGTATCGTGTTGCGAGTAATTGAACGGGGCTTCATCCGTGGTGCATTAAGTATTGAAAACGTGCTGGATCCGGTGAGACAGCGGAGGCAGGAAGAGAAGAGAAGGGGTCGGCGAATGGCCAGGAGAAGAGAGGAGGATCGAAGTTATGTTCCGTATGCTGTCCGTTGTTGTCCAAGGGTGTGTACGGTGCGCGGCGCAGGAGATCTCCCCGAAGAGGAACCCGAAGAGGAACTTCTCTCGCTGGCGGCGCATAATGGCGCTGATCTTGGCCACTCTACGGTTACGTGAGGGCAATACCGTATTGTTATTTGTTGGGTTAGGCGCACCGCTCGCTTCCAGATCAAGTACCCGCGTGTGTCTGCGATACAGCCGGCTGGAATAATATCGCGCGAGCTTATTGTTGCCGCTCGTCGCAGATAGATCATTCTATTATCGAGATACGGGAATACACGCGCGAGCCGGCTCGAACGTTACACGACCGCGCACACGTTCCCAGGCGAGCTCTCTCGCGGCTCCGCGAGGACGGTCTTCTTCTCGCTCCCTTTGGGTCGCGTTCGTCCTGTTACGTTTGATTGATTCTACGCGTGTGCGCGCGCCAGCTTCTGCGGCGGATCAGGCACCGTTGTCCCTTGATTGAAACGCTCGCGAGCGCTGATGAACCCGAGCAAATCGAGTCCGGCCCCCGGGACAGCCGAAGAAAGTGGTCCGTCCCGGCTGGCTACGGCGTAGGCTTATTTCTGACCGGGTTTTTCTGAACAGATACGGAATCAGCGATAGTGGGATTCTGGAATTGGCATCGAATGATGGATACGAATCGTTAAGATGATATCTTCGCGTCTACTTCATCCCTTTGGTGCACGTAAGCTTGCCCGTCGGCCTGCCTGCCTGCCCGCCTGCCTGCCTGGGTGATCCAGTGTATCGCTTAAGTATTCATTTCGTTCTTCTCAAATTGACGATACATCATGCTCCCTTATACGGGCCCGCGATACCGGACAGCGTCACGCGTGCCCTGACATCTCGAAGAGGATTAAAATGAAATAGAAGAACGGATGCGATATTTTCCGTGGCTTACGTCACTCGGGGATATTGCTGCGGCCGATTCGCCAAACGGCTATCCGTGTTTCTCGACCGTGAGCACCAATGATAATAAAGTACATCTGTATTGCTTCCGCAGCTTCATTGCTACAAGTTCCACTTCTTCGTGTCAATTTTTCGAGGAAGCGCTCGATCAGAAATTCTTGTTCGGCGACTCCCAGTCCCCTCGGAGATCGGGACTTTTTCACATCTTCCTGACCTCCAATTCTGGAAAGTAAACGCTCGAAGGTGTACCGCATCTGGCGATCTCATCCTGTGTAATTAATTACGGTTAATTAGAGTTAATACAGAGCAGACGCCCTTCGTCCCCGAAGGATCGACTTCGACGTGATTTATTCCGGCTGAATAAAATTTTCTTGTTTCCTTTGAAGTCGAGCTTTCCGTTCAGCACGTATGCTAACGCGTTCATGGCTTGCGCCGTGAAACTACAGGCAAATTAAGAAGTATCCCGAGAGCATAGCAGACGTTTAACCCTTTCGGTACGAGCACTCCGTCCGACGTGACAATCTCGCTGAAAATGCATACATAACGGGTGATCAGTCCTCTTTTGTATGAAGATTTTCCTAAGAACTGGGCTTAATAAAACAATGTTTCTTCTAACAAGTGTCGTTTATAGTTTTAATATTAAAAAGACGTTTATATAAAATTCGCCACTATAGGTGGCGCTCGTGCATAAAGGCTGTCAAGTGGATGCCGGATATATCCGGCGCTCGTGCTGAAAGGGTTAACAATCTACGCGTTCCAGAAACTTGTCAGTTGACTGGTACAGACGATGTTCCGACGATTTCCGCGGGACGGGTCACCGATCGATCGGAGTATCGTCGAAGATCGGGAAGACCCGGGGGATCGTAACGTTGGAAGAGCTTGCGTAATGGCTAACTCGCGTAACGAGTCTGCTGATTACATGTATTCGTCGAAGGATCCGCTTCACGGTGGCAGAATGCTCATCTCTCGAAGCGGCGACGTTTCCGATGGCGAAATCCGCGAGGTGTCGGCGATTAGATTGAATTAGGTTGTGCGCAAGATTGCTTCGTGCGCTTTCGGATCACGGTTTCTGCTGAACTGTGAGAAACCACTAAACTTTCATCCGTTGGTTCTTGGTTAATCCCGTAATCAACGAGACCAGAAAGCGAATTCTTATTAAGATCCGAAGCGGCGCGGCGCAGCGCGGCGGCGACTCCTGGTTACTTCTCTCGCGCAGCCCATTTGCATCTAGTATCGTAGATCCTCGCAAACGATACGACCCGCTGCTACGGTCAGCGGCTACGGGTGGCTGAGGTTCTTTTCTTTTTTCGCGATGTGGAAAACAAAGACGGGAGAAAAAGGAACCTGGTGCCCGATCGCCGAGAAACTACCCGGAAACGCAACCGGCGCCATCATTGGAAACTTTTTCCTGGGATTTCACAGAAATCACAACATTCTCTGACTGTAAATACTGTCGTTGTAAAATTACAGACGGGCTCTGAAAAAAGTTGCTCACCTGTTCTAACTTTCCTTTGAAAGAAGGTATACCTTTGCTGGTCTAGGAGCAGCATGGTTGCATTAACCCTAACTAGGGACGAGTACATTTCATTCGAAATAAAATAAAATTCTGTTTAGAATTTCTTTGAAAATTACAGGCCTTCAACGTTTGCAATTCGTTGCCCACTTTGGCGAAAATTGGCTTCACTTACGAATTTTTATCTCAGGAACTGTTTGGCCGATTCAGCCAAATTTTGTTTTGTCTTATTCAGAAAGAATTGGGTTATTGCAAAATAATTTTTCCAACTTTGATAATTAACTTTACAATGTCGAAAAATGTACAGGAATTCTTTGTTTGCGTTAGTAACGACGAATGACCTTTTTGGAAATTGGCACCCTGACTGTGGAGTTTTTAATTCGTTAATGGTTGGAATGAAAACTATTGGGAAGCCTGAAATAGCATTTTTGAGTTTGACGAATGTTGTCACCGTGCGCATCGCGGGCGCGTCAACTGGACACGTGCCTATCGAATGCATCTTTGCATGGGCGAATAGTCGCCGCGGAAAAGGTGCAGGCACCGCACGATGATCCCGAGAGGTCTCCAGGCTTAACTAACTGCGTTCCTTATCTAAATGGCAATAATAATTGGCTGTGAAGCGTATCCCGTATCGATACCCCGACAAACGTGCGATGCACTGCCATGGGAACAATGCACCGTCTGACTTATAGCGCGTTCGGTGTATAGGAGGCGTTCAGACAGAGAATGCTCGGAGATGATAGGTGCGAGGTACACGTTCCTGAAACGAGAGGGGGATAATTCGGAATTATCATTCACGTCTAATCGATAATAGGCTTCGTACCTCCACGAGTTCCTGCTCGACATTATATCTGCTTGCCGAGAATAATGTATTCAATTTACGAGAGTCTGGTGACAATCGATGTCAAAATATGCCTCCACTGTCGAACTTGAGAAAGAAGAAAATAAAGAAAATTTACGTGATCATTTTTTGACCCTTTGCACTCGAGTGGCGACTTTGAAGCGCCGCTAGAAATTGTTGTGGCATTATTTCAAAGAAATTACTATTTAATAGATTACTAAACATTTAAATATTATATGTGGAAATCGCATCAGTTTTGTATGAAGAAGATGAAAATACTCTAAGACGGAAGAAAAATTTAGTTTTAGTGCAGTCTTAAATGTTGCGTTTGAAATTGTTTATTTGGAAAAGGATGAATTTGGTCTGTAGGAGGGTGGATTTCATCTGTAAACAGATGACTCTGATCCTCGTATAGGTTGATTTAGAGTGCAAAACCTGTACGGCTATATTCCTCGAGTCTGAATGACGTACACTGAATGGAACTGCGGGTATATGATCGGCTTTCTAACAGTTCGCTAATTAGCAGAACGAATCGCGTAATGTTTGCACCAATTAGCGCATAAGCGAACGCAACAATGGCATCGCAACCGTGCTTTGCTAAGTAATTGAGAAGCATGTCTAGCCGCGATACAGTTAACAATAACTCGGAACGTTTTATTTCCAAGGAAAAGTGATATTACGTTACCCGCGCGCCGATTTTTCGCAATAATGACGTGTCGGACGTTGACCTTCTTGCTGGTAGACTCTCATTCAGGCGAACAGAGTGTAATAACCGAACTATGTGATATAACAATGCTAACTTTTGTTTTAATTCCGTTTTCTTTTCATTTCCTTTAGGCGTACCAAACTCGCAATTATTAGAAATCACAACTTTCGTTAACATTAACTCCTTAACTATTTACCTCCGAGGATGTCAGACATTAATCATTCAAAATCGCATTCTAGACCAATTATTAAACTTTCAATTTCTTAGATCAAAACACAATCTATAAGGGTAGTTTTTTTAAAGACAGTTTTACGACCCCAAAAAAACTGCTGAAGCCGTTCTGTTTGTAATCAATAATGTATAATTAACACTAAACCTACCGCCGCCGGTCAAAATAACCGGTTCCAGATTTCTCATTTTACAGTTACTGATATTATAAAGATGCTTTCACGGGAAATGATTAAATAAATATAATTAATAGAGCATGTATTATAATACGAACCGCACAAAATCCAAATAAATCCAATCTCCTCATTTTTATAAGACAACTCGTATCGGTTACTTTCGAGCCTCGGTAGGTTTAGCGTTAACACGAACTTTGTCCAGCGAATCTGGCCGACTGTGTGGCGTCGTGGGAAAGTTCAGCGCCGGTCACTAGTGACCACAACGGCGGTCAACAATGACGATTCAACCATTGAGACGTGGTGTTGAACCAAACAGACGAACATGGACTTACTCCGGTTTTGCATTAACCGGCTGATATGGCGGGCCATTGTTTATTCCCAGTGTCAGAGAAGAGTACGTCAACGAGGGTAACGGCGCAGCCCACGCATCGCCGATCCGAGATCCACGTTAATTGCCATAAAAAGCCACGCGCCTCCTCTCTCACTCCCCCGCAGCTGGATCGTATTTTCTCGGCCGTGTGTACATCGCGCGTCCTTTTGTCAGCGAATAGATATCGGCGGAGGTAGCCACTTAACCAAAGGATCGATCGCTTCTTCGACCGCGTAGTTTCACCCGCGTATCTCTCTCTCTCTCTCTCTCTCTCTCTCTCTCTCTCTCGATCTTTGCCAGCTGGGGTAATTGAGTTCGGCGAGTGCGCACCGACAAAGTAAACCGTGAGGTATCACAGTACCGGGCGACGTCCCGCGGTCGTTGTCTCATAAAGATTACACGGTGCACGAGTTTCCATAAATATTCATGCTTCCATAATTGCCCTTCCTGCTCCCCGCGCGCCGTTGAATAACGACCGTCCAACGAGAATTCAGATTTACTGGCGATCGCCATCGCCGAGTAATTTCCAGGCTTTCCGCGCGCGCGGCGAACGGCGAGCAAGTGCGCGATCTCCAAGTCCTGCCAATGGATCGCGGATCGGATTGGATCGGATCCGATCCGATCCGATCCGATGAATTCGGACGGCACCGAACCGACGATCACATCGACCACCAGACGGATCGCGTTACGCTCTATCGAGATCGACTGACAAGACCCCGGGAATAGAAGATTTTCATTTCGCTCCTCTCCACCGTGGGAGAAAGTACCGTCTGGCCGGATCGCGGGCTGATTGCCTCGTGCCGAAGCGGATTCTCAGTTGTCCTGAGAACTATCCTCTTACCGTTGCCGCGCGCGATTAATGAAGTTGTAACTTCGTTCGGGAGATACTGCTCAGAGATTCGTTTATGGAGGCTGCGGATCTTTTGGCATTCGTAGCTTACAACTAGACCGCGGATTTTACGCACTTCTGGCAAAAATCGGTGGCTGTAATTTCAAACAATAAAAATTTAAGAGTGCCGATACATTTCTCACATTGCAATAAAATCATTACCCAGGGGAGTATATTCCTATTTGCTTCCAAAGTGTTGCAATTAATGCAAACCATTTTTATTTTGCACGAAGATCGGCAGTCTACTTGTAACGACCGAAATTCGCCTTGTCTACTAAACACTTTTTTTAGCCAACTGAAGCTATAATGCGGGCGATGGGTTCCGCTGAAAGTGAGTTTAATTTATTTACAGAAAGAACCGTTTGGTGTATATGTTGTACACAGTGTTTCTGATCCGGTGGTATACGGTAGTGTGCGAATTAATGTGAACACACCAATATTTTTACTGTCTTATTAGTTTGTTTAAAGTTGGCAACATCCAGAGAAAATCCAGTTTGAAAACGCAGCGAATACGCATACTATTCGATATTCATCGTCTGATGTGTATGATCACGACCAGCCAATTCTACTTTCTACATATAATAAAGCACGCGAACCCGACGGATCTGTAAATTCAATTTTCTCGAAAACGAGCCGTCAAATGAAAAAAATGTTACTCCTCTGTTTCGGTTTGTATTTACATGTAGAATCACCCCGTGCCCGCTTGTACACGTTATTCGGCCGCACCCTATATAATTGCTATTATACTATTTACGTGCTACTCACAATGGTGTCAGCGTTGTTCAAGGAGAGTGCGCCTTAGGTGATAGTTTCATTCTTACCTGTAACACACGAAAAATATTGTTTGTTAGCAAATCTGTATAAACAATAAGACCGTATTAAACAGTAAGAACATAAGACGACTAGCAAAATTATTTCCAAAGATCATTTCTGGCAAGATCAAACATAATTGTACAAGCTAGTCCCGATCCGACGGTACAGCCAGAAGGGGGATGATTTGACGTAACTCGAAAATGTAGAACAAAATCGAAATAAAATACGATTTTGTCGTTGTCGACATAGAGCCATCGAAGAACGCACACAATAAACCGTAACAGTAAAACAAATGGTGGTGCAAAAGGGGCGAATAAGAATCACGCGGAGGAATAGGCACGCCAAAAATCCCATCGTATAAAGTTTTCGTCGCGCACGAACGCGGGGCGCACCGGCGGCGGGGCGTAATTGTATTCACGAGTCGGTGGGTACAGTCTATCAAAGAATTTGTCCGCGTGGTCGCAAGAGGGTTGCGGAGAGATAACCGTGCACGATATATCGCGCTAATTCAATGTCTTCCCCGGCGCATTTACTTTCGTTGCAGCTGGTTGGCTGGCATTCCGATTGCGCGACGGAAGGAGGGGAGCCAACGAAACGAGAAAAGAAGCAGAAAAAGGGACGAAACGGACAGGTCTCTGCGATCGCCGCCGCTGCTCTGTGCCGCGGCGAGCAGAGCCGAGCGGAGCCGAGCGGAGACGAGCTGCGGCGAACTGCACCGAGCAACGCGAAACAGCTTGGCTCGGCTCGGCTCGGCTCGGCTTGGCTTCGAGGCGACACAAAGCCGCTTGGCTCGGCTTGGCTTGGCTTGGCTCGGCTCGGCTCTGCTCGGCTCTGCTCGGCGCGACACGAAGCGGAGCGGAGCCGGCGCAACTAATGTATCCCCGGGACAGGTCAGTTACACCACGAAAACGTACACCTCCGTTGATATTGGGGCCCCGAACCACAGGAATTGCCTCGAAAGACACGACACCGTTGCGTCACGGGAAAGAAAGGAGCGCACGAGCGTGCGGTCGCGGTGTCGGGCCTCTCGGTTGTAGGCCGGGGAACGGCCTTTAGGAAGTGCGAAAGAGAGTCGGGACGCGGTGCCCTCAACTACCTGTAACCACCTGTAACTACCTGTAATAACCTGCTTTTCTTGCAACATTTTCACGTTCAAGATGGGATGGACTTTCGATGGATCGTCCGTGTGTCGTCATCCGGTAACGAGCTCTCGGTTTCCCGCTCGCGATCCACTCTCGATCGGCGAGCACCGTATTCGTCGATCGAACGTCCTTATTAAAATAAGTGGGCTCATTTCTACGTCGCACCCCTAACCGAGTCGTCGCAACACGTCCAACGAAAACGCGCTCGGTTTTTGCCCCGGCGAAAGAATATTGGTCAATTAGAGCCGGAACTAACGATCCTTCGGAGAAAGCTTCCATTGATCATCGACGACGCGTAGATCGCTCCTGTTCGAACCGTGGAAACCCTCCTATTTATTACTCGACTTTTGCGATTTTTTCGGGAACCTTTGATTGACACTAGAACTGCCGAACCAGTCAAAATGACTGGTGGATGACTTTTTCTTCCAAGATTAGTAAAACTATCAAAACGTTTGATTAGTAAAACTATCAAATGTTACCATAAAAATCGTATGAAACCTGAGCAAATTCAATCTTGCTGTTATCATAAAGGGATAAGTTTAAGTCGCGTTTCGGGCTCGCTAGTTCCAGTGTTAAGAGATAAAGAAGCGGTACGTTGATGCTACTGTCGCGCTACCGTTAGATTTGATAATTTACAGTTTTAACGATCAAGCGATAAAACGAAATCTTGTTTCCGTTGTCAGTGCTTCGGAGCAAAATACGACCGTCGGTAATTTTTGTACTTGCAATGAGTGTATAAAATTCCGCAATTTTATACCGCGGTAGGGTGCCTACAGTTTCAATCGAAACACATGAGGCAAGAGAGGCTCATTTATTTTAATGCTAGGGTATAACACTGTTTCTAATGTCCGTACCGACAGGTTGTAGAGAATACCGTAATTGTTCTAATAAAAGGATAATTGCTCAATTCCGTAAATAAAAATCTGAAAAGGAAAACAACGCGTTTGGGAGAACGGCGGCAGCGATCAGAGATAATTGGACCGCGGATTTCATGCATTCACAACAAACACGAACTTTTCAACTCGATTTCAAATAGTAGGAAGATTTAAACGATCTGAAAATGTCGACATATTATTTTCGACTTGCCAAGGTCGTTACAGAAAGATATAAATTTCTATACGGCTACGATTCTGATTTCGCATAAAGATTCGCAGTGAAGCGATAATGTACGCGGTATTCTCCCCGGTGGGTCCTTCTCAGATGTCCTTGTCCGTGTCAACTATCCCCGTTGACTTCATATTACGAACGAAAGACCACGTATACTCGCGTCATTCTTTTTTCTCCTCTGTCCCTTTCTTTCGCTCGTTCCTCCGCCCCCTTTCCCGTTTTTCTGTCTTTCTTCCCGTATTCCCCAGTGTGTTTCTTTGAGCCGATGGACGCCGCACAATTTGCGCTCGCGAAGCCTAATGCTTCCCGGCATTATGCTAATTTCTTCCATCGAGGCTCCGAGATATTTGCGCAATTGAAGAGTTCGCTACTCGAGGACGCGCTCGTGACCACCTGTGCCCCCCTCCCACCCGATATCCCGGTATTTTTAATTTAATTGCACCGGCACGCGGATCTCGCCGGCTTTTCATTCACCTATCGCTGTGCACGCCGTGAATCAAGATGGTCGCCCCTGCCGGACCAGCCTTACGAGCCACAGCTATAAATAGTGTTCGCAAAAATGTCACCTAACAACGCTTTATCAACGTTTTCATGAAATATCAAGTCGTCCCATGATACGTCCGATTTTTAAAAAAAGATTTCAAAGCTTCTTTTTAACCCAGCGTACTCTTTGCAGAGCCTTATATGAATATTTTCTTTGAATCAACACTTTTGATTATATAAAATATTTTTTAAAAGTTTTGCTTTGATTCGCTGACAATTTTATTTGGAAAATAGAATTAATTCTGTTTCTACACATAACGTTCTCCTAAGCGTCCCAATTATCATTAAAATTACGATCAGGTAACACATAAAATAATGAGAAATATTACTCGATGTGGTAGAACGATTCTTCCCGATTTTTGCAAGTTTGCTAATGCGATGAAAAGGGAATCTTGTTGACGCAGAGAAATATTTATCGGCGAACTGGAAACAGTGTTCGAGGCTTAACGAATATTATACTGATTTTTCTATCGAAAACAAATGTTTTTCAGTACCTCCAAGATTTCCTGTTTACTTCGCGATAAATAGATCCTGGCGCTTTTCCGAGGCGTTTTCTGGAGAGGAACGATCGGGCCGAATGATCGGCTAATTTTCAACGCGTTACACGAGACGCCCCTTCGTGAAGCGTAAGATGAAAGGCTCGGTGTATAATAACCATCGCATTATTACCCTCGGTGGATTTAGTTTTCTAACGAGGAAGGGTAGCTTCGTTTCAGAACGAACTATCAGAAATTGCACGAGAGGCATTATAACCAGTGCCAAGTTTCGTGTGGCACGCGAGAGATTACTTTCTAGAGCTCTCCGGCATACCTTCTAGTTGGAGAAGGTTTCCTTCGGGTCTAGGAAACGTCCGGATATGATAATAAGCGATGCTCGCGCCAGCGTTGTACGTCGAGCACGATTCAAATCCTCAGGGCTACGTACCAGGCTCGCATCAACAGCTCGAAGAACCAATCCACTTCCCTGAAGTCGCTGTCACGACCACCGGGAACATCTCTGTTCCCCGGGATCGTCTTTTAAATCCTCGTTGCGCCTTCCCAGACAGTCACGCCTCTTCGATTCGTTTCTTTCGGGCGAGAGGGAAGGCACCGACGCTCACGATACCCCCACGTTTTCAGCAAACCGCCAGTTCTCGCAACGGCACTTTCCAACCACGTTATTTACGGGTTAAATTTAACGACATCTGTCGCGGTGACAAACCACTACGAAACGTACTTGCGGACTTAGTAGCGGGCAAAGGTCGGCGTGTCGGTCCGACAGAATTCGGCCGAAGACTTGCAAAGTACCCGCGGTGTATTGGTTCGGCGGCTCTTCTTCGAAATTTTTCTAAGTTCCATATCGCTGAGACTCGTAACTTTTTCTCTATCGATCTTAGTTAACACATTGTTGACCGGGAACGTCATATGACGTCTTTCGATAACGAAACGTTATTGACCGGGAACGTCATATGACGTCTTTCGATAACCTAATGTAATTGACGAAGTATTATACCTTCAAATTGTGGTTACTGTTTACCATTTGTCTTCGTTAAATGTACAATTCAAACTGTACATATATTATTGAGAAACTCTCAGATTATAAGCAAACGTGGTAAGATCAAGTTGTTTTACATTTTCCCAGTTAGGACGCGACGTATAAATCGTTATTCTTAAATTTTTAGAAATGGCCCATTGCGAACTTCTTGAAGAAGAATTTTGTGAGGATAATTTGTCTGACTGTCCAAGTGACGTCTGTGTTAGTGGTTCAGAAAATGATAGCTTTTCAGAACATAGTTCTGATTCAGAAGATACAAATATCAGACCAACAAAACGACGAAAAACCGTAATTATTGAGAGTGACCCTGAAAATGAAGATAACGGTTATGATGCTGGATGCTGAAGTTTATCTAGATTGTTTTAGTTCTACATTTAATTACGAAATAATGTCTGATGACATTAGATAGCTCCTGTGTAAAATTGCCGGTCAACAATGTGTTAACAAACTCGTCAGAATCGATGATTTCGGGCGATTTCCCAATATCCCAATTGGGGGGCACCGAATTTCGAGGGCACAATTAAGTGGACCCTAGAAAAACTAATAACTTTGGTAAAAGTGGTCCAACCAACTTTAGTTTTTTGGGATACCAGAAATTCCTTTTGGAAGAGAAAAGTCACGACTTTTCACTTAATTATCTGGGCCCAGTGAAATGCACATAGCACACGGTAGCATCCATGTGATGGATTCTAATTTGCAATCATGCTAGCGTTAAATGTGACGACTAGCTTGTATAAAATAGGATTTCTGTTAGACATCTCTATTTTACACGGGATCGACTCGAGCACGGGACGCGTTCTCGTGGTAAAAATCGCGGAGCAAAGATTCGACGCTAATTACTTTTTTTTATGGGAGTGGACGTCTGTATAGAGTTGTACGAGGAATGTTGGTGACAGTGCAGTGGACGTCACTTCGTTCGCTTTTTCCAGCGATTTTGCGTTGTTGCGCGCCACAGCCGCCACGCGCTTTTCGTTTTTTGCGTGATCGGTATACCCAGAGAGACCTTGATCGGACGGACGCGATGGCGCAGAACGGGTCTGCGGGCATTATCAATCACGGGCTTAATGGTAGCTTCAAATGCATCCTCTATCTAACTGAACCCATGGTTTTGTATCGGGTCTGCGAGCGGACCGATCATTCTCTCTTTCTCCCTCTCTCTCTCTCTCTCTCTCTTTCGCTCTCTCGTCGCCGTTCTGCCATTTGCCATCTCAAACGAATCGAAATTTCCATGGATCCGCGTAAACGTTATTATAATATTAGTGATTACAGTTTAGTCATAATAGATTAGTAGTGGTCACACCGATACACCTGACCCGGTATCGGATTTCGCGGCATGTTTACATTTTATACTGCTCGGCGACCGAGGCAGCTCGAGCTTCTTGGCCCCTCGCGTGGTCCCCCAGAGGAGGGGATAAGCGGAGTGACTAAGATCGTGTAGCTCCGTTCGGTTTACATCATGGCTTTACTGTACTTGGTTTAGGATTGTGTGATGAAGACTTGTCGAAGACTGTCGTGCGAAGATTAACTGCTATACTCGTGGAATTTTCCCAGAATGAAAAATTCGAGAGTCAGTGTTCCGGTTGATTGGCTACCGAAGTTAGTCCTTCTACTCTCAGAATATGTATAATTGACACAGATCTACCAGCCATATTCTTAAAATTTTCAATATAGGCCCACACGAAAAAGTTGTAAACAACAACTTATAGTATTTCCTCTGCGATCCCTATCAATTGCGATATTGTCAAAAATTCTTTTTCACGTGAACTAATTGTTCTAACTTGTGAAAGAAATCCACATCGTACGTTCCAATATTAAACACGTCATCGGCGTTTCAACCCTTTGCACTCGAAGCTATTTTAACTCCAAAACGAAACATTTCCTCCGACCTAGAATATCTCCCTTCTATATATATATATTTTTTTATGTTATGCATACGAAAATGGTGCAATTTACTCGTACAATGCTGAAATGTTTAGTAATTTATTGAATACAAACAAATTTAATAATGTAAAAAATACGTTGAATAATGACACAGAAATTTTCGCCATTCGAGTGCTAAGGGTTAAAGGTTGAGAAGAAAATTCTGGTTTACCGTAACCCGTTTGTTGTTTCGGCTGGTATCGAGAGTCAGGAACGCGTTCGACATTTGAGAAACGGAGGTACCAGATTGGAGAGAGGCACGCCAATCTAAAATACGGTTTTAGCAAAAACTCGATCACCCTGTAACCGGGAGGGGTGGAGGGGCTGTTCTGTTCAGCCGCATTCCAGTGCGAAACGCGTTCGGCGTAGAAGGCACTCTAGCCCTGGCGTTATAAAGAAAATTTGCGTTGTAACAGCGCGCGCGCACGCGGCACAAAAGGGACGGGGAGAATAAATCAAAACGTCCTCGGTAATCCGCGGCCGGTCGACACGCAAAAGAAAGGCTTAGGTATCAGGGTTTTGCTCGGCATGAGAAATCGCCAATTTTCCCACGAGGAGCGCTCTCAGAAGCTACTGGGACCGCACGGCCGCGGCCACGGCGAAGTCGCGCGCTCGCGGACGCGCCTCGAGGCCGTGACTCGGCTCGGTTCAGCTCAGCTCGGCTCGGCTCGTCTCGTCCCGTCCCGTCTCGTCTCGTCTTGTCCCGTCCCGTCTCGTCTCGTCTCGTCCCATCTCATCCCGTGTCCGCGAGTTCGCTCGTTCCTACTTCTATATCGGAAGTATAATTGGCGCTTTGCAAATCCATTAACCGGGATCGTGTGGCAGGTGGTGTTCCAGCGGTATTTCCGCCGGTAGGCCTGCCTGCTCGCTTCTAATTCATAGTTTCATGCTTTCTATTGCTTAAAGACTTAATGGTGTACGGGCACGCACGCTTCTCCGCCAGCGCAAGACTATCGTCGCCGTGTACCCGGCCCGCAGAAAAAGCCATGCCACTTCCGCCCGTGAGACATCGAAAAGCATTTGCAACATTTACATGATACGGTGCAAGACCACGCCGTATGCTGATTATACCTTTCGCTCGTGCGTTAACGTCCACACAGGGTAGAATCTTCGAAAGCATGTTGCAAATTCTTCGAAATACCCGCCGGCCGTACCAGATCCGCGTACCGATATTTTCAGCTCCGGAATCGGTTCGCCGCAGAAATAAGAACCTCTCTGCTCAGAGACAACAAGACGATTTAATATTTGCGACGCTACACTCGCGTACCCGATTCCCAAATAACGCAATCAGTTGATGTAACTATTTCGATAACCAAAGACAGATACGTATTTTTCTCTATTTCCAGTTTCAGAAACTCTGATTCACAATTCAGCTCTGTAGGACAAATATATTCACTGCTAACGTTTTATTTATTGGCAGTTTTTTTTAGGATTTACTCTTTATTTTGAGCAGTAATAAAAGTGCATGTTAATACATTACTAGACTGTTCGCTTTTGTTTTTGTTTACAAGACTGACTCCGGTAGGACGCATGGACATTGTGTTGCTGATCTACTTTGTATATGTGTTTATGAAATGTCTTACGTCGTTAGTGTCGGCATTGTGTACTTTGTTCTCCAGTTTTTTTTTTTTTAATCAAGGACCAACGGTTGAGCATTTCTCAATACGTTGTTAGAAAGTGAACAAATCTTTAGAATGAATACAATATACCAACTTCCTCTGAAATTATTATTTAACAGAAAATGATTGAGCTTCTCCTACACACAGTTGAGTCAGTTAACAAAGGGTTAATTGAGGTAACACACGCGTGTACCCCAAAAACTGTATTTTTTCCGATAGATTCTATAACTTGATAACTCGCAAACGGTTTCGCAGACTAGCGATAGTGTAACATTAAATTGCTTGATCGCGGTTGAGGCACTAAACGATCGAAAGTTCGGTTCAAGGGGAGAGCGAATGGATTTATTTCGGAGAGATATCCAGACGTCACATCCTGCACGCGTTGATAATTGCACGCGCGCGAATTTCGCGTCACGTGAAATCGCCCCCCTTTTTATCTCAGTTCTTCGACCCGCCCGACTTTCACTCGCGGCAACGGTCATATAAAATCAGGCCTAACGAGCGTACGCGGGTTATATAACATCCTACTACATTCACTCATGGGAGATCTCCCTCTTTTTCAATAGCGAGCTCGCGCGCGCGTGTGCCTTCCTTTCCGATGCAAAAATCCGTGTCGACCGACCTCACGAATTGTATCGAAGAAACGTGTTGCGACAGCTTGACGCACTCGCAACCGATGGCGTACAGCGCGTCCGAAAAATATTGGCGCGCTGAATTTTCGTTTCAACCGACGACGAATCTCCGTTCATTTTAAAGGCCTTGTTAATAATTAAATGTCTGGCTCCCACCGTCTGCAATTTCCACGGAACATTTTCACGAAGATCCGGCAGTCCAATTATAATTACATAACGTACATTCCGACAATTTCTCTGATTCTCTTTTGTCTCTTTGTTCGTTCAGTTCCATTCTACTCTCGTTCCTGGGTACTGAAACTGACGACGTCTGCCGGGTAATAAGAGCAGTTTCCGTGAGAATCCGGCGGAACAATCGTTGGAAAATTAGTTACGCCGAAATGATTAAACCTTATCATTCGATAATATCGGCTACGACGAATCGTAATTTCTGTAGCGGCGCTCGTTTGTCGGCTTAACGAGTACGGTAATCGGCCCCCGATCGCCGGGACAATTATTTCGGTAGAGTTCCAGCAACGGCAACCGCCTGCCGCCGCGAGCAATTCTTCCCTTCCACCCTTTAACAACATATTTATTTCGTCTCGGACACGTAGAAGTGAACCATCGAACGGGGTACCGGTCTTTTTGCTCGAGCGGGATATTTTCTCGTTGCTTTTCTCCCCGCTAGGCCGAGAAATAACAGTCGGTGCTAATCAGCTGTGATTGGCGCACGGAATAAAATGTGGAGATACCTCGTTCCCCGTATTTCCCTCGGTAAACCGTACCGTCGGGTAAATCTTCACCGGTGGTGGTATATAATTACTAAGATTATACATATCAACACAACTAGAGCGAAAAACACTGACCCGGTTGTTAAACCGCTGCGTGCGAGTTGTATCGGCTATCTTGCAGGTTGGCGAGGTGCGCGCGCCCGCTGCAGCCGCTGCCTACTGTGTCCGCCGTTCGCAGTGTTGGTGTACCTTCACTCTCGGTACGTCCTATTTATAACCAAGGATCGAATTCCATCTAGATTGGAAAAGGTAACTGGATCGAGTTGACTAGATCGATCGGCCCGCGAAAAAAACGACCGGTCGTGCCTCGACGACCACGGCACACCGAAAATTCTTTTTCCCCGTTTCATCGCGCTCGCTGATTCGTTCGCCAACTCGCACCCCTGTCCTCTAACCCTTTTTCCACATTTCTAGAAAAATTGCTGGAACATTAGACTATAACATATGGATATGTCCGATTTTTCGAGTTAATTTTCAATTTACATTTTCGGGAAATTCCACACACCTTTTCCAACAAGTTTCTAGTTTCACCAGGTTTACGGGTTCCGAACAGTTTCGTTTCAGTTACGACCGGGGATCGAAAGAGTTACGAAACTCTTGGATAGATTCTATTCAATGCATTCCCAGCGGAACATTTTTAACAAAACGTGTTCTCGTGCATCGCAAGTTTCGACGAGAAAAAGAAGCTCTTGAAAGTAACACTTTTCTCCTGTACGTTCGAGCAAAATTTCTTTAACACTAAATTTACGGGACCTGTCAAAATGACGGGTTCTAGTATTTTTAATTTAGAACTATGAAGATTCTAAGGATGCATACATGAGAAATTATCTAGCAAATTTATTTCTTTGAGTATACATTATTTTAAAAGTATTGCTAAAAATGTGGGTAGCACGTTCTTGTTATTTTTACAAAGTAATGCAAAATAGCCACTTTTAGTGCTCCGTCAAACTAGTGTTAATTATTAGGTCGGCCCATAAGTTCGAGCCTAAACTCTAAATAAGTTCTAAATAAATTCTAAATAAATTCTAAATTAATTTCTAAATAGTTCTATAGTTCTAAATAAGTTCTAAATAAATTCTAAAAATAAAATATGTAATCACCCTATCATTCCACAACCTCTTCCGACCTTTTTGCCAAAGACATCATACCGTCACTACAAAATTTCTGCGGTTTTTCATTAAAATGCTTTTCAATGGTGAATAATATAAACATGAACACGGCACGAACTTATGGGACGACCTAATACATTTTTACAAAAAATTTGAAAGCCTTGAAAGGCTGAAGGTGTTTTCGTTGAGGAAATGGCTACACGACTGCGTCACTTGATCGAAAACAAACAAATTCTAAGAAATCATTGTCCTAGACCTTGCAGTACCCGAGGAGTGTAAACAAAGAAAAAGAAAGTAGTGTAAACACGCGCGCTCAGAAATAAAGCAACCTAATTGCCCTCTGCAGTCGAGAAGGAAGAATCCAATAAATAACTCTGGACAGGGACCGCAACAACGGAACGTATAAACCGAACTAATTATATTGTGAATAAGAGATCCTCGTGCCGCAGTAGATTTTCAAATCGCTTATTGACGACGGCCGTGTCATAAAATTAACGTTTCGATGCCTATTAACCGACGGATGCGTTATTGTGGTATGCTCGACTGCAGGGTACGTATTAGTACGGTGTTAATAGGGTGTTTAGCATTCGGCGAGGTATTTACCTACGTTCGTTGGCAGAAGTTATAGACCGGTCGAAGAATAATTAGTCACGTCTGTAGGCGTTAGATACATTCCAGTTTCGAAAGTTTTACCGTCGACTCGGGGGGTTGTGCACGTTGCGAATCGACGGCGTTCAATTTGGCTCCTGTCTCTCAACATGTGCGGGGATACGGCACTGTGTAACGGTTGTAATTTTATCAATTATAAATTGATTTATCCTTGAAGCGTGGATAGGCGATCGGAGGACCAGAGTGGCGGGGCACGGAGACCGTTCCGAGGTAATGCAGAAATACAGATGTCCGCTTTAGGCGGCGACGAGTTCACCGGCCCAGTTAATCAGGAGCGAACGACTGACGCTGACGTCGACGTTACACACGCGTTACTCCGTCTTTTCCGGTTTGCCGATCGTAAATTATTACGGTCGAGCGACGATCCCTTAAAACACACGACATAACCGGGCATAAATTCCGGTCCGCGCATGTACGGGACGCGTGTGCTGGCCGCGCGTTACATCGGCGACCCCGATCGGGAAAAACATACCTCCAATTAGAACGCGCTTCCTAGGGCGAATGCCTTTTAGTGCGCGGCATTATAAATCAGATGATATGTAGCTCGTTCTTGTGCATCTACATTCCTCCTAGGAAGGATTAATTGGTACCCTCGGCTTTTGGTGAAAGTCGTAATTACCGTTCCTCCACGAGTGTATCATGTTTTACGAGGCTGTCGCCGGTTTTTGATGGGCCGCGAGGCCTTTCCTTCCTCGCAGCATCATTGTTCTGAATCCGCTACACATCGTACGAAATTTCTATTTGGTTGTAACGTACGATGTGCCCGACGATTTTAGTATTTTAAATTGTGTTTCGTTGAAAAATCTTGGAATTTGTTGGCATGTTGTGCAGAGCTAGTTTCAAGGGCAGACTTTCTCTTGCCAGACCCGACCTTCGCTTGTTTTGCTTGCGAATCAATGATTTAGGACGTTGAAAGATACATTTGAAAAGTGCATTGTATACATACTTTAAGAAAAGTCGTATAAACAGCTGTGTAATAATGCTGTATATGCGAAATTGTACGCAGAAGTTTGGGAATTTAATGATAATGTTAAATTTAATGTTATACAATCGCGCATTTCGCACATTCAGACGTTTACTGGACATTCGATTGGGAAACGAATATGGCACGAACGTAACAGAGCAAAAACAAGTGCAAAATTATACACCATTACTGTAGTAGAATCGAACGATCCGCATAATACCAATTGTGCATCATAAACACGAACAGATCGTATAAATAGCAGCAATTATAAAACCTCGGTGTATAATTACAGTCTTTTTAAACGATTGAGAAAAATGGAGCAGCTAGCAAGAGTCAAATACCGACAGGGACTACCGTCGTCGACAAACAAATAAATAATAATGATAATAACAACAAGATATGGTAGCACGAGACGATCGCAACCCGCAAAATCGGTAGACCGACGACTATCATTCGTGACTGCATCGGTCGTTTGTAACGTCGTTCGGTGTACAACATAGAAAAAAAAGGAACGCATCCTTTAACGACAATAACGAAAAACTCGAATTGCCACCGCGTCCTTATAACCGGTAGAATGGCAGTCGGTGATCCTTGACGTATGCGAATGAATATTCATGCGTGCGTGCTCTGTTAGCCAGAGGGGGCGGGGGGCAAGATGGTGATGCCGAAGCTAGATCATTACGATTCGAAGTTTCCTACTTGACCAACATACACTGGCGCGCGTCAACTCAAGCACAATTCGTCCCTGAGTATACATTGCTCTTTGTTCTCGTCGTGCATGGACGGACAGTGGTGCGCGTTGATAGCGGTCCCCGTATAAAAGGAGAAGGAGGGGGGGCCCCCTATCTCACCGCATTGAAATCGAATGATTATCGATACGGTCCCGGCGTTTCTCCTTTTGTTACTCTTGATTTGCTTATCTCGACTTTCTGCGAAAGTAATCATTGCGAGGCACGTCCTTTGCCCTGCGCGCGCGCAGGCGCTCACACGCGCCTGCAAGGATGTGTGCGCGTTCCCGTTCGCGCGTGTGCGCCCCGCGCGTCAAACGAACGAGGATAATAAACCTCTCGCGGAGGCATTGTTCGTAATAAAGACGAAGCGTACCGTGCTCTTTTCAACCGTGGATCGTCCGCACAATCGTTATAGAACCGGACGCGCTCGTGTCTCGTTGAAAGGGAAATCTTATTCCCGCGCATTTTGTTTCTCTCTTTTGCCAGAACCGCTCGCTCGCCACGGGGGGAAAAAAATGAAAACTTGGTATGTACCGAGCCGAGCCGTTGGGAAAAATGTCGGCTGAGAGAAAAGAACGCGTGTTTAGGAGCATCGACTCACTGATTAACAGCGCAAATTAATAAATTGTAGCACATCTATAAGGTGTAGAAGTTGTCCGTCAGTCGTGGGACAACTTGCACACAGACTGCTAGAATTGTACATATTTGTTTTTTAACCTTTTTAGTGCCTTTAACCTTTAAACCGTTTAACCTTTTAACCGGCCGAATTTCGCGATTTTACTAGGGTTTGAAAGAAGGCTCATAAAAACCAAACGAAAAGCAATATTTACATCATTCAAAAAGCAGTATATTAAGGACGAAATAGAGAATAAAACAGTGACGCTAATTTTTCTATATTCATTGAAAATTACATAAATAACGAAGTAAGTTATTGAATGAAATAAAAATTGCAAAGAATTAAACGATACTGACAAGAGTAAACCTCCAACTTTCTTGCATGTTACAGATCCTAACCAAGTTTGGTACGATGAATATATCGACGTAAAAATTCATTTTAAAACCTGGACAAAAAATTCCATCACCCACATATAGATGACGTGGCAGTCAACGTGTCAATTATACGAAATATTTGAATTAAGTTCATCAAACGTCCTATCATGTCCCCCGAACCGTGTTATGTTTACACTCCTCGGTGTCCGAGGACTCTCGAGTTTGGCGCCCCCATACGGGGTATACCCTGCGGTAGTGGGGATAATTCCGCGCCGTTTATCGTCCAGGCCTCGGCGACATATACAGAGAAATCACTGCAACTCGATCTCGAGTTTCCCCGGTCCGGCGACGGCGACACAATCGCGTGTCCCGATTAATCCCGGTAGCTAATTAGTGATATTTTCTCGAGGCAGGTAGGGCGATAGATCATCGGCGAGCATTACGCGTGCGGAAATAAATTGCGGTATTCGCGCGTACGGTGTGGAGCCGGCGCGGAGCGGCTTGGCGCACTTAGCGCGGCTCCGATCCCCTTTCTGGCCGCTGGCCGTCAGGTGTCAGGACCGGTGAACAGTTTCACCTCGGTACCGGGCCCATCACCGGGGCCCACCGTGCGAGTCCCAGCGCCGCCAGTATAACTCATCTGCGGCGCGGCCCTCGAGAGTGCCGCGAGAGTTCGCAATTACAACGACGGAAGAAACGAGATGGAAGGAGATACGGCATCGCCGCTAACGGACAAGCCCGGCCATATGCGCGGCCGAGCTTAGGCTGCGAGCAACCACTTACAGCAGCTAGCCGCGATAAGCATTCAATTCCCCCTATCGCGGCTTTTCCCAGAATTTCACCCTCCGCGTTACCCCCTACCCTCCTCCCACTCCAATATCATTCGCGATCGACTGAATCGAGTCCCCGCGCCTGCGCGCGTTTGTCACCTCGTGGAATTGTCGAATAGAATTAACCCTTTGCTGTACGATTTTCTTCGCGGCTACAAGAATCCCCGTGAATTTTTGTTAGGCTACAAAGCAACCACTTACAGCAGCTAGCCGCGATAAGCATTCAATTCCCCCTATTGGGAATGGGTGTATATATAATAAAAGGTCACTCTCTTATAACGCACAGAATAGAGATTATATTTCAAAATGTTCTTTAATAGCACGTCGTCAGACACGTCTTTACCGTTTGAGAGAAACGTCGCGAATGAAACAAGAAAACGAAACAGAGGAGCAACAGTCCAATATGAACATCAGAAGATCGAGGGTCCCATGCCGGGGATAACATACAATGTATATCAACTTCAGATACAATGTATATCTAAAGCCGATTCAAATGATCTTTCCTTCTAAAGAAATAACAGATTCATTTTGTTCCATTTATGAGATAAATTCCAACACCCCCTATCGCGGTTTTTCCAAGAATTCCACCCTCCGCGTTACCCCCTCCCCTCCTCCCACTCCAATATCATTCGCGATCGACTGAATCGAGTCCCCGCGCCTGCGTACGTTTGTCATCTAATGGAATTGTCGAATACCAATATACCTGGCTACAAGAATCCCTGTGAATTTTTGTGCATTCTACGTCAACATTTACTTCAACACTACATTGTTCGGAATAGAATTTTATTCCGACCTAAAAGAGAGGAGTAACTTTCATATTTAGTAGATTATGTTCAAAATCTTCGTCACTAGTCTGATTCGTTGTTACGCGGCAATGGGGTTAACCTTTTGAAGACGAGAACTAAATGATGTGTCAAAAATTTCTTGTTACGTGCACAATGAAATTGTATGTTTGCAACTGAAGTAGATTTTGTTCGAATCCGGTTCACTCGGGCTTCGAAAATCGGCTTTTCGTATAAACTCTAATCTCCCTGCACATAGTGAATATTCAAGTTTGTGACGAGCTCTAATAAACTTACGTTGCCGGTTCCTGTGATTTTCGAAAAACCAGTGATACAAATTCATAGGAATTTACGGAGAACGGGGACGTGTTTATGGCGGAGCAGAAATCAACTGCTATTCTCCGCGGAGAGGAGGAGAATTCTGGACGAAGCAGGAGGCCCAACCCTGACAAGGAGTTACGAGGCTGTTGACAATCGCGCACAGGATTCGTAGAACCGTATAATTGCTTCATAGTCTAGGCGATCCCCGACTGCGAACGGCCCTTAAATCCGTTCTGCATCCGCGAGCACGCGCTCCACGCGCGCGAGTTGTTGCGTCGATATGCATCGTGAAGAAGCCAAGATGGAATTGTAGAAAAGGGACAGGGGGTAGAGGGGAGTGCAGAGGCCGCGTCGTCTAATTGAAGTTTATCGCCTGTTCCAACGTGCCAAGCTAATTCGCGGCGTTCGCGTTCGCGCCGATGGATTCCACGATATGCGCGCAGAATCCTTCGAAAAATCTAGAACGAACGATCGAAAGTTCTAAAATACAATCGACGGGACACTGTCGCTCATTTTTCACGAGCACGCGAAACCGTGCTTTTCTATGTCACTGAGTGAATTTGAGAAGTGTAACAGATAATCAACAAACAAACAAACTATTGCTTAAACCTCTCGTTTTAATATCGATTCAGAAGGTTTCAAGATGTTACTAAAATTGTTCTATTTTTCTTTTCAAAAGAGGTTTCTACCCATTGACCATGGTTTACGTAAAGGTTAAAAGTAACTACAAATCTAGTGTAAAATCACGGAGTTCAAGGAGAATCAAGTTTATAAAAATTGTTGAACAATGCGCGTGTTTTTCCGATAAGATTTTCGAGTTTGTTAGAAATCACGATGCCGGTGTGCAAATATGTTGAATCGGTACGCGGATAAATCAGTGTAGTCGTCTGACTCCGGGTAAACATATTCTACTTCAACCCATAACCACGCTAGCTACTATGCAGTACTTATTCGAGTGTCTTCGGCTTCGTTATAAAGGAAGGTTCTTTGAATAAATATTTCTCTGGAATGCAGTAATAAGCTTGAATTCTTAGTTGTATATTTACGTTTCGAAGACGCCTCAAGAAACATAGGGAAATGAAGTCTGACTGGAAATACTTCGTTAGGCCTCCAAGTAGATTACGACCGTTCGACTCCGGCCGGTAAAACATAGAATGAAATAGTATCCAGTGATTTTCGCATCCTCTCGCAAACTGCTGATAGTTTATTTCCCACCAAGAGTTTTTCTATTGAGAGCAATTGGTAGTGTTGCGTGCGCGTTTTCTATTACGTGCTATAGCGAAACCCGCAGTTCGCTATGTTTGGGAGCGGACTGTATTAAATGAATGTTGAGCCGGAGAGTCAAGTATATTATACTTTATTACAAGCGAATCTAGGATCGAAATGAGAGGATATTTACAAGAGTGACCTAATGCGAATGTTACTGTCGTCGGTAATCAAGAAAAAATGCGATGCTTCCGCCGTTCCGTCTTGCTATTTATGTTGGAGAGTGAGGGTGGAGTTAACAAATCGTTGACCAGAATTTTCACTATTGCGTCTAACGTGAGACATTCTATGTAACACGTACACCTTGTACCTCCAAAACGTGTAGTAATTTTGAATAAAAGTGTTCAAGACCGAGGTATGATTTCAAAATCTCTTATTAGGCCACTTGGCTACATCTATCCTTTAAGGGGGCCGGCAGGCATTTGTAACATTCGGCAGAAAATTCGAATTCTGAAGCAAGTATGACGTCACAAGATGTCTGCCGCTGAGAGATTCTCTTAATTTCGAGAGATTTGGTGTCCGTATCGAAAACAAGGCTCTATGCAAACGTAGCAAAGACATGTACATGTTGATTGGTTGGAGAGTGAGGGTGGAGTTAACAAATCGTTGACCAGAATTTTCACTATTGCTTCTAACGGATTTTGCTAAGCGACAGGTAGGGTGATTTCCTGGATAAATATTCCCCTGCAGCCCCGTGTGCCGAGCTATTGCGAGAGAGAAAGAGAGAGAGAGAGAGAGCACAGTATGTGGAACAAAAGAGCGAAGTGGATATTCTTATGAAAGTGAGGCGATGATCGGGTCGGCTGGTAATCGGCAGCGGTCGTGAAACAAACACGCCATGAAATGACGAGCATCGGCGGTGGACAGGTTGGGCTCGCCATCCAGTGCCGTCCGGAGGGTGGAATGTCACCCATTAACATTCCCATAAAACCGCCGCCGCGTGCAAACACCGCGGATAGCGTAAACGGTGGCGGTGAGAGAAGGTCCCCGTCCTCCTATCCTCTTCGGCGTAGGAGGCGGCCGGCCGGGTAGACGGACGAATGAGAAATAGAGACAGGCCGAGGGAACGAAAGAGAGACTGTGTGAGAAATCCAATCCGCTTCCATGGGGTTATTATGGTGATAATTTACTACTCCTCTTGAGAGGGCAGCGGCGCGGACCATGCCGACCGTTTATGCACGGCCATAGTGGAATGCCGCGTCCCTGGTCCCACGGCGAAGCGTTTACACCTTTCCACAGTCAGAAACGAGCCTAATCCTGAACACGTCCTCTGCCTCTCTGTCCTCCCCACCCCTCTTTGCTCCCTCTCGCACCCTCTCCAACCCCGGTTTCGTAGATCGGAGTTTTCCTCGCGGGACGACGACGGGGATCGCCGACTGGTAAGCCGCGTCTTTCAAAGCCTGACGCGGACAACTTGATACTGATTAATGAGACGAGCGCCGGGGAATCGCTCGCTGCCTTTTCAGCCGTCCCTCTTTCTCAAGTGTGATATAATTCCGGTATCCTCGTGCGGGATCCAGCTGTCCGCACGCTTTCACCCGGAGAGGACTTGATCGGGCTTTTGTTGATCTTTCTGCCTTTTCGGTTGTTTTTGCGGGGGGATCGACTGCCCGTTGCAACGAGAGTTTCGGAGCTGCGACCGGATAACGTGACTTTAATCTAACAAGGCGTCTCATCGAGGGCGTTCGCGAGCCGCTATTTACAAACGTATTAATAACCGGGCTTATTAATCTTCCTCTTCCTCTTAAACGCCGCCACGACTATTCAGCATCCCTTGCATACTGACTCACGGTCCCGCGCAATTTCAAGACTCCTGGCGGTACACCTTGCATAATGTAAATCAATTTATCACCAACATTACGGTAGATTTTTGTCCCAGAGTTGAAGCCAATTGAAAACCAATGAAATAGACAAGGGTTTGCAGAAGAGAACATTGACTTGTTATGGAGATCGTTCAAGGTCACTCAAGGGCAACTGACTGTAATTTACAAATTCCTAACTCGGAGGATCGCTTCTTTTAACGATCAATTTAAGACTAATTTCTATAAAACCAGTTAACAAAGCTATGATGCTTACGAAATACGGAAACGTCGCTTTTTTTCTTCCCCTTATAAATGAGGGTATATAGTGGGGGTGTCGCTCGGAAAGCGGACTGTATTTCTCAGGCGCGTAACTAGTGTGGAAGGGGCCCCGTCCCTCACTAAACTATCGACTTCCCTGCAAATACGAGAGAGGGTGAGTTGATTAAAGAAAATTCAATAATTTAACAATAAATAGATGAAGTGGATGTTAAGTTGATCCCGAAAGTGCCCGCGAGCGGGGACAGCCGGGAGTGGGAAAACTTGTTCTTAACAGGATATCGAGGATTTTTCGTGACTCGTCGACGGACTTTTCAAGGTGCTCCGGTACATTTCCCCGGCCGATCTTATTCATCATGGTGTATAAATAGCGGCAGGACGCATACGGCAGCCTCTCCTTGTAAGGTGGACGCGAAGGATAACGCTGAGCGCAACTGGGGCAACGCGATTCCATATTGGGAGCCGCGGAGGACGTTCTCGGACGGTTGGACGATCGAGGGCACGCAGAGGTCAGCGATAATGACCTTACCCTAATTCCGCGGCACGACCATGCCGAGACATGGATTCCCGAGTGTGTTCGTCGAGGCTGTCTGTGTTAGTTATCCGGCGATCGAGGGACGAGATCGGTATATATGGATCGTGCCAGATCGGCGGACGTCGCGCAACTTACTCGCGCGATCGAACGAACCTCGTTCTGAATTTTCTTTAAATGCCAGTCGACGGCGACGATGCATATACAGCGTGTTTGCGAAATCGACGCATTTCCTTGCCGAGAATTATACGAGGTTCCGCTCGAAGGATCGTTAAATGCTTCCAATCGATCGACATCGAGCGATCCGTTGAGTAAGCAGTTTTTCTGCTGGAATTGTAGAACAGTTTTCCCGAGGCAATTTTTTATCGTTTTACCGATGCTCGAGTGTGCTCATGAGATACCGTGTGTTCTCGGAATATCGCGATTTATGCGAGAGAAACATTTATGATCGAAAGAAAAATTATATAAAATTCTCGAGGTCTCGAATCAGACACGAACCTTTGCAATCGCACAATATTTTTAGGAATGAAATCACGCGAAGCTCGCTGCTATCATTCGTTCTGAGACATTCTATTTAACACGCACATACACCTTGTATCTCCAAAACGTGTAATAATTTTGAATAAAAGCGTGCAAGACCGAGGTGTGATTTCAAAATCTCTTATTAGGCCACTTGGCTACATCTATCCTTTAAGGGGGCCGGCAGGCATTTGACTTCTAGACATTTTGCGTCTTAAATAAATAAGTAATCAATTAAAAATGCATACCACCGTGTTTGTACATGTCTTTGCTACATCTCTGCTAAATATCTCTGATAAAAATTGCTAAATCTCTCGAAATTAAGAGAATCTCTCAGCGGCAGCCATCTTGTGACGTGATATTTGCTTCAAAATTCGAATTTTCTGCCGTCAAATTAATGAAGGTCAGCTGTTCGTGATTGAAACGTTTATTTAACAGTAATGAATATACAAGGCGATTGATAAGATGTAATTTGTAACATTCGGCAGAAAATTCGAATTCTGAAGCAAGTATGACGTGACAAGATGGCTGCCGCTGAGAGATTCTCTTAATTTCGAGAGATTTGGCGTCCGTATCGAAAAGAAGGCTCTACACAGACGTAGCAAAGACATGTACAAACACGGTGGTATGCATTTTTAATTACTTGCTTATTTAAGACGTAAAATGTCTAGAAAAAAAGGCATAGCGTAACATAGCGTGACAGTCAAGGTCAAATGCCTGCCGGCCCGCTCAAGAGTCGCGGTATTTCGGTATCTGTAAGCTGAACGGACCAGCTTACAGTGTATCCCGATTCGCGTTTCCCGTAAAGCGTGGTTGACGCGGATTCCGCTCGCCGGTCGAACGAAATCCGCGCGGAGCGTGAGGCCGGACAGATGCGTGACACGGCTGTCTGCCTATCGTCTCGGGACCGTGCATTCGCTTGGGAGCAGCGCGCCGCGAAAGATTATGCAACGCTCGGCTTTGGCCTGTGCCGGCCATATGGTGGCGGTACCTTTATATCTGCCGTCGTTATTGGCGCGAGTCTACGCCCTGTTCGCCTCCCGCCCGCGTATTTATCTACTACGCTTTGCCGCTTCCATCGCATCGCGGCAATGAGACGCGGAGATGCGCGCGAGAGAGCCGGCCGAGCGCGCAGCGTGCAGGCAGCGCGCGCGCGCGCGCGCGCGATCGTGAGATGCAGATGCAGGTGCGGGGACCGCTTTATCGGAACTCTCCGAGTTACCCGAGAGGCTTTTATCTCGCCAAGAATTTCTGAAGGGTCTCGCTATGAATTTTCCTGCAATTCACTCGCGATGACGATGGAAATTCTACGCGGAGGAATTCGCGAATACTATGGAACGGTGGACGTTTCTAATCAGTGGTGCGACGAGGGTTGCCGTGCGCCGGTTAGGCCCACTCCCAACAGAAACCGAGCCTTTTAACGGGGAATTCTACTTTTGAACTTTCAGAAAATCGATTTTTCTTTTTGGATCTCGTTCTACGGGTCGGCATTCGTTTTTGTTTCCAATAACGGATCCTCTCGTGGAATATGTATTCTGTCGCAGAAAAGTTACAGGTTCTCTGAACATCGTGAATCACTTACAAATGGCGACACGCTCAAAATTGATCGGAGTTACGCGACACACATTCTTCGCGCGGAAATAATGTGTGTCGTAAAATGTCTCACAATTATAAATTGTATTAATACTCTGAATCATAAATAGGAGGAGCCTTTAGCGGGAGCACGCGCTAAGAGTTTCCACGATATTTGCCTCATTTGAATAATGCATGCACCCGCGGAGAAAATATGTGTTAAGCCCGCTCGCGGTTCCGCCAGACATATTGGCGCGGTAACGCGTTCCTCTCGAGTATTTATAGTTATCCGACACAATTCAATATCTGTGGCCCTAAAATAATTTCTCCGTGGCAGCGTGGTGCCCGAGGATTCATGGGTTGTTGTTCGAGGCGCTGGCTTTCCAAACGCCCTAATGATTTGCTAAGCATCGATGACGCAGAGCCTGCAAGTTTAGCATATATTAGCAATTAATAACAGTCTGGTTCTCGAGGAATTGATTTCGATCGAGTTTAGACTTGCAAAGCGGTGTACAGAGATCACTAATCATGTTTCGTCCTTTAACTTTCTGACTGACAACCCAGCAACAGACAAAATTCCGCAATCATCGATATAATTTATTCAATCGAATAAAAATTGGAATGCGGTGGTACTCTTTCGATCGACCGAGCATAACAGTGCAAAAATGCAGTTTCAAATCTGGATAAATAATTCCCATGTTTGAAAGACGCGGTGTGCAAAGACCACTAATCATATTTCATCCTTCAACATTCTGACTGACAACCCAGCAACAGAAAAAACTCCGCAATTATCGATATAATTTATTCAATCGAATAAAAATTGCAATGCGGTGATACTCTTTCGATCGACCGAGCAAAAATGCAGTTTCAAATCTGGATAAATAATTCCCATGTTTGAAAGACGCGGGTTTCTCGATGCGAATGCTGTTTATCAAGGGAAATATTATCAACTTTGTACCAGGAAGAAAAATTCGAACGGAACAATTTGCTGTAATCGTACTACACTTTAAGGCCCTACCGGCAATAACCTGTTGGTTTTACGGAGACTTTTGATTTTCAGCCGAAGCAACGCTGGATTGCTAAAATTGTTGCGCAATGACTCCGCTGTCCCATTAGGCTCGGCAAGGTTGACAAAGCTGCGCGACGCGCAGCACAGCGAGTTGGCAGGGCGCGTTTAAGATACAAGGATTACTTATCTCGCGCTCATGTTTCCCCGGGGGTTCATCATCACGGCCCCGCGTGCTTTATCGAGCAAACTTTCCAGCCTACTGCCTTTGAGCTGGCTCGCGGATAAGGCAGGCACGAGGGCTATGCCTTAAACCTTTCGCGGCGATCAGGCTTTTGAAATTTAGCTGCTGCGACGTGTTCGCGAGAGTCCCTCGAAAGTAGGTGATAAAACAGATGAGCGGGCTTCGACCGCGGGGATGAAATCGATACAGCCGTAATATTACTCCTGCTGGACATTAGGGAATGCTCGGACGAATCGGGAATTCTGAACAACGGATCGTAAAAACAATGAAACCTTGGACATTGCAACGAGACTGCTTTGCGCAAAATCGGAATTTTCAAAGTCAATCGTGAGAAGCCGTCAACGAACTTAAAACAGTGTAACGATATTATTCACTTCTTCTAAAGTCTTCTCAGTTTTGTATTTTCTCATTCTTGCCATAAAACACGCAGTCTAATCGTAACGTTAAAAGACCCGAAAAAAGAAACGTGAAAAGTATGTGCGTCGGATAGTTCACACCAAGTGTCGTCACATTTTTTCGTCGCATGTTTTGCTATTGGCAATACTAAATACGGTGATTTCTCTATAGACACCCCGTGAGGGTTCACGAAGGTCGAGAGGCCTTGGACGCCGAGGACTGTAAACATAACACAGCTGGGGTACATCTACTGGACGATACACGACAAGACTCGCGTTGTTGACATACATTTCGAGTTGAAAAGATAGCAACAACTTCTTTCTTTGCGAGAAAACTCCGTCAAATTGACGGATGAGGGGAAAAGTTTGTCGATAGGGCTAAGACGCATAAAATGCGTCTGACGTATATTGCTTTGTAACAATGAGAAAGACTTCATACAACTTTTATTTTAATATGAGCTTCAATGAGGAGGTTCATTAAAAAATTTCCAACGAAAACATTTCTACAATCTCAGAATTGCAAATGAAAAAATTAGGAATCGGTCATTTTGACTGCTCCGGTCGTTCTAGTGTTAATTGAGGGTAAAGGCGAACTCGGCGTGTTAAATTAAAAGCGGGTAAAGATCTGGCGGAGGAGATTGCGTAAACATAGAACGGCTATTAGAGGCGAGAATAGAAACTGTGTGTGCGCGCGGGCGCGCGCGCCATACGGGTGACCGCTAGACAATCCGTCGCCGGACGTTTAAAAACCTTTCAATCCCCGGTCCGGATAAACCCGTGAACCTCCGTCGGAACGAATCGGCAATGCGGACGCGCTTTCTCCGCGAAAGAAGTATCAATCACGCGGCGCAGGCCGGAGACCATTAGAGAGTGGTCACGGGATCCACACGGGTGATTTACGCGTGCCCGATACACAGGGGTGACAAAAGAGCGCGCTAGGCTATTCAACGGTATAAAAGCTTTCGTTGAACGTCTATTACGACGGAGTAACAGTCGACAATTGCCCCGAACCCTTTTCACCTTGATCACTCCGCGGCAGCCCTACGTTAACGTCCCGTGAAGTATCTTATCCCACGTAGAGACTACAACGCGCGTGTCTTCTTCCTCTTTCACGGTACACATATTCTTTTTTCCCTTTCCCTCCGCCATAGGCTCTCTTCTGCTCTGCTTCCTCGCCGCTGTCCCCGCCCCGGCAGTGCGTCTACCGCGCGGCGATAAATCCACGTAAAGGGCCCATATAAAACCTGGAGGGAGATCCATTCCTTCGGGGATTTCCTCTAGCCACGAGTGGTCTTCTCGCTCTCTCTCTCTCTCTCTCTCTTTCTTTCTCTCTCTCTCTCCTTTAACCCCCTTCAACCCGTTCGCCATCTCGTCGGACCGCCGGAACTCTGTCTCTCCGTGGTCTCGGGCACCGACCAATCGATACGCGATACCAACTTCCCATGGCGAATCGGTTCTCATGCCCGCGGACCCAACCGAACAGAGTGCCATTATATTCTAGAGCGGGGCACGGAGAGCCAGGCACGCATAGCTGCCCGATGGGGGGACGCGTGTGCGTGCACTCCTTCTACGGGTAATGGGAGGCCCGACATAACCCCGTGGTGGTGTATTGGAGGCCGCACTTATCGCTATACAATTTCATCGGCACTTAAAACGTCATCTCGCGAGGCTTCACCTTTTCATCAGCTGCTAATCTCGCACGAGTTCCCTCTCTCTCTCTCTCTCTCTCTTTCCTTCTTTCTCTGGGCCGTACGCTTCTCGAACCACCGTCGACGCCCCCCTGCGTCATGTACAGGGTGGACTGAATATTTATGGTGTACAGGGTGCAGCCGAGATCGTGGCCCGACCGGCATGCAAGCGATTGCAGCAGCTGTCCTAACTCGGGCACTCACTTACTTGTCCTCTCCGATAGGAAGATATTATTTTATTGTATTTTATTGTATTCTTCTATTTGCTATTGTAGGGTTATGAATGAGACAGTATATTAGAGTGATTGTTTAGAATGACTGTGGACGCGACATTGTGGCGCCGACGTGTTTGGGTCTAGAATGAAAGAAAGTCTGTTTGGGCCGAGGTGTGAAAGAAGGGTGTTTGGGCCTCGGTGACAAGAGTGAAGTGGCTAGGGGCGCCGAGAAACTGATAAAGAGGGAATGAGAGTGCGAGAGAGGAAGAATGAGAGAGGGCATTATTATAAAAGGGATGAATGCGAAGAATGTCAGTTAGTAGTTAGTTGTAAGTCGAGAGTCGAGAGTTAGAGAGTCGGCAGTTGGGAGTCGGTAGAGAGAGTCAGTTAGTAGAGCGTGTTGTTGTTGTTGTTGTTATTGTTGTTGTTGTTATTAAATAAAGTGTTTTATTGAAACCGACGCCCTAAATCATTCCACCCGTTACGCCGCACCCTATACGTAGGAGTTTCATAAAATATTCCTACACTATGATATAGGACATTTTAAGATGCGCACAGTGACCTACGATTCTAGGCCACTGAAGCTCAACTGCGAGGGAAAATATTTTGCTTTGACCTTCATATCATAATAAAGGTTAACATGATATCATTCCACCCTCGAAACCCAGCAAGTTTCGTCTGACAGAATTTTTTCTATCACCGATAGCAACCGAGTGATTCAGGTGGCCTGTTTGAAATGCCTCGCCCTGTATATTTCAGTAATTTCCTTTAAATTGGAATTCGGTTCTATTTTAATGTACTCGATATTTAGCCATTGGAGAACCCGCGGGCATAGAATAAATATAAATTTTCTTTTTCTCCTACTATAATCACCAAACATCAAAGAAGTTCTAATCAGAGTAATCGTAAAACTGTGTGCTTTTGGAACATAGAGTATGGAAACCGTTTCGCTTCTGCATGTTGTTCGCATGCTGTTGTTTCTGTATCCAGAAACTACGAAGTTTCTTCTGCAAAGCAAAACAAAGAAGTTCCGAAAGCAAATCGGCCGACGACGGTTCGGAAAGTAGGATAGCGAGGACTGCCTGCGAACGGGACGAAAAAGAGTGGTTGCATCACTCTCCGTTCGGAATTGATACGAAAAACGGAAAGATTTGGTCGGCGTAAAATTAACGTCCGTCTGCCGACGGGGCAGTGACTCGAGAAAGCGATCGTTTCCCGTGACGGTGGTCCCGCGAGTTTCGAACCGGTATGATTCATTGGCCGAAAAAGAGGTGCCCGAAGAAACTGCGCAGACCGATAGGCGTTTGTCCGAGCGAATCCGAGGCGGGATCTAACGGGTGCCCACGGCGAGCCCGGTCAGTGAATATTATTCGAATTTCCTGCCACGTGCACGCGCGCGGGATCCACACGACGGAACACGGGCATCCTTCAGCAGGAAATTAGCTCGCGCGACGAGAAGATAGATTCGAGGCGGGAGCGTCGTGAACCGAAGCGGTCGACACGCGAACTCGGATTCCCGGGAAGCTGATCGTTTCCGGTACGATCCTGTTGCACGCCCGGCTCCATTTCCTTCGTGTCCCGCGCGTGTCTTAACTAATAACACGCCAATCGGAAAGGAATTGCAGCTCGTGGATAAGGCAGATACTCCCGAAGGATACCGCGCCGGGTTTCTAACGAGAACCACACGCGATTCAGATTAATAACGCCGGCCGGGGCAGCTGTTCGGGCGAGCGGAAAGTGCCGGAGATAGAACCAGCCGTGTTTTCATAAGCGGATCGCTTAACCGATCGAATATGTTCCACATACTTGCGCGGAACCGTCAGCGATTTCATATTGCCGCGCTGCGGATGTCTATGCAAATTCCTCTTTTCCAGATTATTTTCTAACGAACCCGAGTGAACGAAATCTTTCACGATAAACGTCACGGGGCAACGCCATTAACATTCGTTAATCCCCGTAGCTTCTTGTACGGAACATCGGAAAAATTATAATATTTCAATAGCTGCAACGTTCCAACGTTTTTTTCAATGACAATGTCAATGACAATGTTTTGACGAGTGTCATGTACATATGTCACGACGAGCGGACATATAAGAATGACAATCATCGTTCAGTATTCAAATAGATATCCAAACTGCGTGAAAAAGATGAAATAAAAATCACGCAAAAATTGAAAACATTTAGAAATGTTGTGCGACACAACGTACACATGTACGACACTTTAAAAAGTACGCTACACGGCTGAGGGTTTCAAATTCGTGGCTCTCTCTAGTGGTGGTCAGGAGGATCAAATTTTCGAAAATCAAACTTTTCTCGATAAGATATCGAGTGATACATTTACAGTTTAGTCGAGTACCGAATAAACGCAAAACTCTCGAAATCGGTATCCTGCGGGGTAAGTATTCGTGGACACGGAATGCTATGTTAACACAAGTTCACGCGCAAGCGACCGTGTGCACGTCGGGGAGCAAAAAGAGCTCAAGATTCCGCGTCTCTGAAGTCTCGCGACTCCCGGAGCCCCTAGCCGCGCCTGGATCGCCGCGATTGCTCCTCCAATTTCAAGGTCATCCGTTTTCTCCGCGGCAGCATCTTGATCGAGCGATTAGGCAGCCAGCGAACCGATCGTCCGCTGACATTTTCCCAAGATACATAACAGAGAGCGAGAGAGCGAGCGAGAGAGAGAGAGAGAGAGAGAGAGAGAGAGAGAGTGCCGCGGGGCCGGCTTATCGACGGATAGATCAGCCTTTAGAATCCTTAGAGTGTTAAATGACGTGTGGTATCCGCAGAATCTGAAGCCCGATCCGCGATCATCTCTCCCCGCGGCTTTTCTCCACTCCACCCCTGGCGGTAGTGGTTGTATAGTTCGCGCAGGGGCCCCTCTCCGCGATCGCTCATACGCGTGTACACTGCACGCACGGTTGCTTTATGCGCGTGTGCGTGCCTGCGTGCGAGCGCGCGCGCGTGTATGGGGCTCGCGTTTTGATCGAAGGCGCGTATAAGCAGACGGCCGAGCCCGGCGGAATGAAGATGTGCGCGCAACGGCGACTGGCACCATGCAATCGCAGGTGGTCAATTAGAATCCGCGTTCTCTCGCACACCACGGTAATCGGTGCCTTTACAGCTACCCTTTTTTTTCTGTATTTATAATTACGAGGCCTGCGGCTCCGACCGTGCGCGCTCCGTAACGATCCACGCCTTCCTTTTACCCGGCCCCCATCGCACCCTCCGCCCTACCCCCTACCCTCGCCCACTTCTTCGCACGCTGTAACTTACCCCGTTTCCTCTAAGCTATATACCCCCTTGCCCTCTCCACGACAGTCTTCTCAGCCACCTCTGTACCTCCCCTTTGTCTTTCCACGTCCATTTCGTAACGGTATCCTGCCTTCCATCTTGTTCTCCGAAAAATTCTCAATGAACGCACCCCTGTTCCTCTAGGTAGGTACCCCCTCGATATTCTTCTCCACGATCTTTGTCCCTCCCCTCCATCGTCAGTTTTTCGTCCCCTTGTCTTTCTACGTCCATTTCATAACGAGATCGTGCTATCCACCTTGTTTCCCAAAAAATTCTCAATGGACGCACCCCTGTTCCTCTAGGTAGGTACCCCTTCGATATTCTCCCCAACGATCTTTGTCCCTCCCCTCCACTGTCAAGTTTTCGTCCCTTTGTCTTCCCATGTCCGTTTCATAATAAAATCGTGCTGTTCACCTTGTTCCCAAAAAATTCTCAATGAACGCACCCCAGTTCCTCTACGTAGGTACCCCTTCGATATTCTCCTCAACGAGCTTCGTCCCTCCCCTCTATCGTCAGGTTTTCGTCCCCTTGTCTTTCCACGTCCGTATCATAATGAAATCGTGCTATCCACCTTGTTTCCCAGAAAATACTCAATGAACTCACCCCTGTTCCTCTACGTAGGTACCCCTTCGATATTCTCCCCAACGATCTTCGTCCCTCCCCTCCACCGTCAAGTTTTCGTCCCTTTGTCTTTCCACGTTCGTTTCATAACGGAATCCTGCCTTCCATCTTGTTCTCCGAAAAATTCTCAATGAACACACCCCTGTTCCTCTACGTAGGTACCCCCTCGATATTCTCCTCAACGATCTTCGTCCCTCCCCTCCACCGTCAAGTTTTCGTCCCCTTGTCTTTCCATGTCCGTTTCATAATAAAATCGTGATGTCCACCTTGTTTCCCAAAAAATTCTCAATGAACGCATCCCTGTTCCCCTACACTCCCTCGATATTCCCCTCAACGATCTTCGTCCCTCGCCTCCACCGTCAGTTTTTCGTCCCCTTGTCTTTCCACGTCCGTTTCATAATGAGATCGTGCTATCCATCTTGTTTCCCGAAAAATTGACAGGAGGGGTACAAGGGCGGGGAGTGTGGTTAAATGGAGTTTTCCGCAGTGTCGGACAGCTGTATGCAATTACGCGACCGGTTATGGAAAATGAAAGAGAAGATTGCGAAAATGGGGATTTCTAGGAAGAAAGAATGGCGACGGTTGGAATCTGCGGCGCGTAACACACAGAGAGAGAGACCCGTCCCCGGCCCGGATTGGAGCGTCTGATAGTAACGCGTCCGGCGCTTTCGTTTTTGCAGCGTGCGCTGATAGGATCGCGTGAATGGATGAGGGGTTTATGGGATAGGGGGAACAGCCGCGTGTGGTGGATCTCCCCCTCTCTCCCCCTCTCCCATAACACGCGGCATGCGTTCCGATTTATGCGAGTCACACAGGTCATATGAATATGGGTTAGGTAGTTAGTAACACGTGTTTACAGTATCAAGGTTAATTGAAATACACGTAAGAAAATAATTAAGGTTGTTGAAGAAAACTCAATACACTGTTAGCAATAATTTTTCGCGAATATCTCGAAAACTAAAATCGAGCCGCGGTAATATGTATACATGAAAAAGTTGTTCAGAATGATGACCTTGACTGATGATTTGACTTGAAGATTTTCCAAATCGATGAGGAGGAACAATTTCTACAGGATTACCAAAAATAGAAAGTGAAGATAAGACTATAAAGATTAGCTTTGTAGCTTCAAATGCTATATAACAATAAGCCTGTAATGATTGTAATAGTATTTCTAGAATAAAACACTTCATAAAATTTGAATTCTGAAGTTGGACATTCCATATGAATTTCAAATTTTTATAGTACTACGGCTAGAAAGTATACCAGTATAGGACTAAAAAGATTAGCTTTGTACCTTCGAATGCTATACAACAATAAGCCTGTAAATTATAATAATATTATTTGATTAAAACACTTCATAAAATTTGCATTCTGAAATCGGACATTCCACATGAATTTAAAATTTATATAGTACATTGTTTGAATTTAGTTTCCACAAAAACGATTAACGCATCGGTTTTCAATCGTCCGTCACTCATGCCGTATGATCTAATGGTAGCAGCCACAGAACACGTACACGTCTACGGTCGATCATAGTTTCATAAAAATCTGCGATTATCGTTACACGCTTCCTCCTAAGATCACTTTCGTAATGACCAACACAGAGGTTGGCGGTAGATACGTCAGTCAAAGTCAGCTCTATCGGGTCTATCGCGCTCATTATGTAACTGCATGTGCAGTTATGACGGTTACAGTTACCCGTGCGGCGGCACTCTCGATTTTGCCAGCGGAATTCACTCTCGGCGAGTCGAACGTAACTCGCGGTGAATTTTCAAACGGTGCTGTAACAGTTGCGCGCGGCGTGCGATCGCGAGCGCGCTCGCGAGTGCAACTGCACGCGGCCGATGCGCACGAGCGATCGCAAAACGGCCTTGCTCGATCGCCAGGGACTAGTTATCCTGCGCAGAGAACCAGATCGGGTACAGTCCGGGCCTGGCCGCGTATCGGGCCTTAAATTTCGATCCGGTAAATCTTTCATTTTGCCCGCATTAATGATTAACGGCATCGACGATCGTTTATCGATCGGCCGGGCCCCGACGACCGGCCAACCGTGACGTTCTTAATCTTACTCAATGACCACCCCGGGCTCGGTTTTCGTACATGCGGATGTTCGCACAGAAACGGCAACCCGTTTACAGCTTTTTCAACTTCCTTCCCGTTGGCAGGCATTAATTACAATCACCGCTCTCGCCGTAACCATTAATCAGCGACATGCACTTTTCGAAGAATTTCCGGCGATCGGTGCTTTCCATTTTTCGTTCAGTGTACGTTTACGTAATATTGTCACCAGCGATTTTTCTCTTCTGTGATCACCGAAAACTCTTTTTCCGCGAAAGTTATTATATTTTTGAAGTTGGCGGTGCGTGTACTGTCCGCGCCTCACAAGAAGCCTCTTGGGACGATACTACGGAAGACATTCAACTGTTACCACTTATCATGATGTCGCAATCACTCATACACAGCAAGTGCGAGACATCCCGCCATTTGTTAGCTACGTGTTAACCTCGAGGATGCGGGCTTGTTTAAAGATTTTTAGAATTTGACTCCTAAATTATTGAAGTATTGAATTCGGTATGAGAATACTCAGAAGTAAAAAACTGCTGTACACTCTATTGTAGACATCGGTTGATTTAATTTTAAGTTCTAACAAACTATGATAACTTTTTTCTATACCATTAGACATTCGTCCGCGAAGGGTTAACAACGGAGCAGAAAATCGATGCATTTGCAACATACGAATTAACCTCGAGGATGCGGGCTTGTTTGGAGATTTTTAGAATTTGACTCCTAAATTATTGAAGTATTGAATTCGGTATGAGAATACTCAGAAGTGAAAAACTGCTGTACACTCTATTGTAGACATCAGTTGATTTAAATTTTAAGTTCTAACAAACTATGATAACTTTTTGCTACACCAGAGATGAGACATTCGTCCGCGAAGGGTTAACAACGGAGCAGAAAATCGATGCAATTTCAACATACGAATTATTCGGCGCATGACTGGTAAAAGTCCGAACGATTTGTGTAGATAGATGTCGAAAAGGCAAATGTAATTAGCGAGGTACGTCACGCTGTGCAATAAACTTCGAATAAAAACCGTTGATTTCTATCTGAGTCCACAATACCCGGCGAAATAATCAAGATAAAAGTTTGATATCGTGTTCGGTTCGCGAGTCACGTGGACAGTCCCCGTCGAGGCCTGAATTCCATGTTCCTAGACCGAAGCAAGTTCTTTCGGTAAATATCGGTCGGAAATAAGGCCGCGTCTATCAGATCGGAACCACATGCACCGTTTAAATCACTTTTTCGTGACTTATTCGAGCGCCGACGGGCAGAAACAGTCTTCGGAATATTATCAATCACGCTCCGACATTACGTAGCGCTGCGCGGAGAACTAGCTCCGAGCTAGGAATGTCTGTCGACTTCCTCGATCGCCGAAAAAGTGAGTAAATTATGATGTTAAGTCCGATTGGTCATAGATCCGTGACGGTGTAATGGCAACCGAGAAAGCCGGGGCTCTGGCAAATTAGAATTTCAACGTTGATCCGCGCCGTGATCGTTTGCGTTTCGATCTCTGTACGTTTAGAAAGTTTTCTGACAGCCCGCCGATCACAGTTCGGTATCTGTTCCAGCTCTACAACCACAACCTGCCGCAAATCGCAACTTGCTAAATACTTCCGTAGATTAGCGGCGTTTTCTTGGCCCGTGCAGTGAGCCGGCAACTTTGCTTCTACAAAATGGCGGGCATGGTCGTGGCATGTTTCCACGGGCAGCGGCCTCTTGCACAATAGCACACGAACTTGTAATTAGTTTGCGAATGTCCGTGCAATCGCGGTATATTGGACTTTGCGAAACACGGAAACAGCGTGCATTGAAATCAGTTTCGGTAGCCGCGGAAATAATTTTGGCAAAATCTCGAAAAGCAAAGATACAGAAACACCCGCAGCGTTAGTGTATTTATAAAATTATTGAATTATTAGAAAAGATAATCTGCTAAAATGAAGATTTTCATTTGCCGTTGATTTAATTCCTTCGGATACGATTTAGAAACTCGGTAATCCGTCAAGTAATTCGACACAACGGAAAACGACCTTGGCGCGATTCATCGTTAAGGAAGTGGTCGTCAAGTTATTACGAAACGGACATTTTGCACACGCTGTGTATCTCGGATGGTTGCATCCGCTTCCGTGCCCGAATGTCGCCTCGCTCTTCGTTGCGCAAGATGATGCAAGTGTCGGGGAGGAAGATACAGGTCCGACAAGCTCGTTCTACCGCGTAAAATAAAATTAAAAGTCCCCACAACATACGGGAGAAACGTTCTCGCTTCGTCGAGACAAAATAGGAAAGAGAAGATTCATGATCGATCATTTCCACGGATAAATGGAACCAAGAACGGAGTCAAGTTTTCATTTTCTTCCTGAATCGGCCCGTAACGAACGAGAGCAATCGTAGAAACGAGTAACCGCGACGCTTCCAGTTTCAGGCGCTGGTCGATCCGTGGGCGTTTTTACCGTTTCGCGTTATTAATTGAATCAACTCGCCGCGTCGATAGTGATTAACCATATCCTCCGATCCGGCGTCGATCGGACTGCGTTCGAGGTCTGGTATAAAACCGAAACGCCGCTCGCAGTTTCAAGCGTGCAACGTAACGCTCGACGCAGGAAATCAGTCCCGGCGGTTATCGATTTATTTGCATGTATACCCGCCGTTTCCCGCAGCGTGGATCATTCCTCCGAGAGCCGCGATCTTGCTGGCATGCGCGCTAACATTAATCGGTAATTAAATAAACATCGGCGGATCGATTAAGAGCTGGCTCGCCGTGATCGCATCCGTTTAAGCCGATACAAGGAAGGGTAGGCGCGCGTGATTTTTCGCTTATCCGCGAGCCCGTCTCCGGCGAGGGTTGATTTTTCATTATGATCGCGCGATCCGACGGTAATTGATACTATTAAGTGAGCGGCTCTCGCTTATTACCGCGCGACGATAATGTATCCACAACACGACCACCCTGCAGGGAATCTTGAATAATTATATTTTCCATAGGCGGTGATAATTACAGAATACCTCTGACTAGCGGAACGAGACTCGGCGGCCATTGCAGTAAACACTGTGCCCAGGACTGGCGAAAAATGTCGGCTTCGTAATAGAATCGCGATACCAATACTAATTACAAAGTGTGTACAGAGATTTTCTTAATAAAGAGAGGAAAGTATTGACGAGCGGGGTCGTGGCGCAACTCTTTTTTATTTCTGAAGATTGCTTTCCATGACATACCTTCGAAAGAATGCGAAATACAATATATGCAAATGTATAATGTGTTAGCACAGGAATATTATTCCTATTACTGAACTATAAGAGGCTACGTGCAAAGCTATAGCTGAGAAAGAAGCATTTTGTTCATTACCCGTCTTTAAAAGAATTTCTGACAGAAATAACATTCTAGTACATTATTGCAATCGGTAGACGTCATTATCCGCAGTACTAATTTCGTCCCTTAATAATTTTAATAGATGAAAAGTAATATATTGACAATTATTTGAATTTGATATTTGAATTTCGTTTACTCAATTTTGCTATAAATGCATAAAGACCCGCAGTCTAGTGATTGCAAGATACTCGAGTAAACAAATATTCTAAATAAAACTTTAGCCATTAGATCTCCAGTCCTGTTGTATTCAATATCTCGCAAACAAAAATGATGGGAAAAATGTATACGCCCGCTGCGCCGTTGAAAGATTTCAAAAATTGGTCCGGTGTGAAGGGTTGATCGGGGGTTGTGTCCTGTTGAGTACTCGCGTGTTCCAGGCACCTCCCCTGTAGCTTAGGTGGGCGTGAGGTTTTAGTGGGTAGCCTTTAGGGGTAGTCCCACATTTCCTCACGATAAAAAAAGGGTTGATCGGGGGTTGGTGGATGAAGTGGGGGTAAAGGGGAGACCGGTGGCGAGCGGCTGCTGTTGCGAAGAGGAGGATTGTCGTGAAAGAAAGGGGAAAAAAGGGTTGTACCCTTGGTACAACCGATGAGTGCGCGAGGGGCCAGAGGGGATTAGGATGGCTGATGGGCGGAGTGATTAGAAAAGTACCTGGGGCCTACAAGTAGCGCGATGCGTCCCTGTGAATGATCTAGGCGGTGGAGGTGAAGGTAAAAGAGGGATTATTGAGGCGGGGGATAAATATCGCGAGGGAGGGCTGCGCGAAAGGGAGTGAAACCGAGTGGTGAGTGGACCGGCGCGCAGACCCTCTGCTAAGATAGTGCTTACCCGAGGAAAAACAAGTGACAGGCGTTGTTAATTGGCAGCCTCTAGATGGCAATTAAGATTAATAACAAGCCAGCAATCGTCGGCCGCCGATGGCTGGGCGCAGTGGCGCGCGCACGTGTGCGATACACGTTTATGCGATGGTGGCTAGGTACCGACGACCGCGTTATAGTATCGGTATGCTTGGACGTGAGCGGCTGCAGGAAGCCGGGACAGGTAACTTCGACGATAATAATATCATACATGCGAACTCCGAGGCACGCAGCCTGCCATACGATCGGATATACTAATGAGATAAACCGCACAATTGATTCTTCTTCTTTTTTCCCCTACCTCCGCCGCGTCTCCCATTCTCTTCTCTCTTTCAGCGCCCTCTTCTTTTTCCTTTATTTTAATTAGTCACGCTGCGTACCCATTGTATTCTCGTGGACGTGTTATTGCATCCGATTCTTTCCGCTCGGTATCGTGTTATTGCGATTAAGGGATCTCCCCAGTTTATGGCTTCGAGAGAACATTCTTTCCTTTCGTGCTGTGTCTTCCACAAAGTTCTAAATTGATCTAATGGATTTATTATTATTTTAGTATTTGTCCCACTAGGTCGGGGTGTACCCCGTGAGGGGTTGCGAAGCTCGAGAGGCCTGGGACGCCGTGGAGTGTAAACAAAACACTGCTCGGGTACGCACAGGAGTGTAAACAAAACACGACGCTGGCTGACCCGTGGCAGACCCGAGTTGTTGACATAGGATATCGAGAATTCACTGTATTCGCAGCTTTGCTAGCCTATGTAGAACAGCTGAGAAATACTACAATTGTTCTTACATATTATGAAATTGAGGTATTGTTGATGAATGTATTGCAATCAGTAAAACAAGTAACTATTAGTGCAAAAGTTGAGTCTGGCTCGGCATAGGACCGAAAATGGTTATTAATGTTACTTTCGTAGGAATAGTAGCATGTTGTACCATTTTCGTTGTCATTGCCAAATGGAACTACATAGGCACGATGCTACGTTGATTAGAAGTATACTTTCGAAATGAATACCATTGTGTTTTAATATCGAAACCCTTTTAGTTAGCAATTGAGTTATTAGACAAATATTTCAATTTTATTCTACAGTCGATGGTACCATTTCCAGGTATACTGTTTCAATAGCTAGTGTTATTAGCACTCTGGGAAAGAATGCTATTTATTAACGAAGCGGCAATAAAATTCAGCGAGGTGTTCGCTGTTGCTTTCAACATCACTCTCACTCGGGGATCGTTCACCTTGAGACAGTCTCTCTCACCTGTCCATCGCTCCAGCGGTTCGAGCAAGCCTCTTAATTTCGATTCTTCCGAAAATGGTCACGTCCACCTTTTTGTTTCCCATTTTGGAAGTTTTTGTCATGATTTGAAAACGGGTCGAGGTCGTCGTCCAGTTGAGACTTGTTCAACTGTTCCATCGCTAGGGCGTATTTGCAAATTTTCGTTTCTATAGCTAAGCACAGAGAATCTGAACGAAGTTTTGCAGTTGGTCGCGTACGATCGTGTCGTTTGTACCATTAATCTGTTTTCAAAACAGCACGAGAGAGGGGGGCGGTGGGCGAAATTGAAAACTGAAATTGATTTTTCGAAACCACCAATTACCGTCAATCTTGACGCTGTAATTACCGTACAATTAATATTACTGTTCGGAGAAGTTTTTCCCACCGCAGCGAAAATTATTTACGACCGAACCCAATATCGCCGAACGATTCCGTCCCGCAACGGTTGAGCAACCAAGGAAAAAATATGCGGTGCATCACGCCGTGGTTTGATTTATTCTCGAGCGTCGGTGCCTATCCTGACAATGTTGCTCCCGCGACACGTGGCGGGGGAACAGTGTAATTTAAAGCAATAAAGAAAATCACGAAATCCGAGAGCCGCGAAGAGGAACGCGTGTACGGGGAAAACTCGCCGCGCGGCGTAAGTAGGATACGGCACACCATAATGGCCGGCTCCGGCTGCAATAATAATGATCGATCGTTGCATAATCAATAGGTTACGCAATTTGCCCCGATAATCCCGGCGAGCCATGAATGACGAGCACACGGGGCACCGTGTAACGATCCCTAATTATCCGTGGGCCCCGTGACCAGACGCCGGTCAGAGGTAGATTCTAACCCAGATGTGAATTTATGTTGGCCAGGCCTCGTTAATGCTTGAGTTGCAAGTATCCGTTTCTCGTGACTGCGATATTAAACCCTCGAAAAGAAGAAAGCGACGGGAATCGCGGGCGCGAAGCGCGAAACAAAAGCCATCCTCTTCGGACCTTGACCTTGCACGCCCATCGAGGGATTTACTAGCGGACCGGGACCACTTTTCCCGGTCTAATTCGATAATTGCTCCACCAAGCGATATGCCAACACGTAAAAATCAACTCGGTATGCAGTTAGGAGGTATCTCCCAGAGTAAGTAACGATTGAAGTGAACGCTAAGGATCCGTGCTACGTTTTTGTTACGCAATTCCGTACTTTATTCACGGTTTTCCCCGGGAACGCTTCCGAAGAAAGAATTCATGATTGCAGTTTTTCGTGTACTCGCTCAGCGAAAAGTCTTCGATAACTTATAAACTAGAAATTTTAACGATGTATAATACAGTTCCACTTTATTATCAATCTAATGTATTTGAATTTAATCTTTCTGATCGTGAGTTTAAAAGCTTTTTTATGCTTTGGACTTTTGTATTTGAATTATTCTTTAACAGATATTCTAAAAAATGTTTACATCTGCTGGGACGTTAAGATGAAATTTATATTTCATGATGATATGTTTACTTTCGCGAAGGTCGTTTGCGAAAGACGAAACAGCTGCACGGCAAATAGTTAACAATAAGATCATATCCAAATAAAGCAGCAAGCAAACGTCGTGTATAAATTCTACTTCTTCTCGCACACACATATACATATGTATAGATTACCTGCCTTGAAACCACGGAGGAACACGTTTATACATACGTTCTGTCACGTCCCGACCCTTTGAACGAGGGCACGGACACATCTCGCTGTGTTTTATCTCCCCTTTTATCGTTCTACACTTAACAATCCGCGCATTTTATCACGTCGTATTCCTTAAACGTTAAACGTTTATGATCGATGAAAGTGAACTCGTAGTAAATTTATAACAATCGTAATAATCGTTACACCTACTGTACACCAATCGTTTTTTCCTCTTTTTTGAGCAATAACCATATCGAGAAACTAATTTAAAATTCTTTAAATATAGCACTGCTACGCGTTCGATTCCTTGCAGTTCGATTTCATACCGATTTCTAACCCTCCAGTTGTTATCCTTTCGTTTCCGTGTACGCATTTTTCTACGGCAGCAGTTTTATACAACAAAACATTTTGCTTATTATAAGCAACCCTCCATCGGCAATATGTTTCTTCATTAGCATTAACGATTTTCGGAATAATAAAAATTCGATGGAGAATTATGAAGTGAAAGTAAGTCCCAAAGTGGTTGATATGACAATTGCACGAATCCGCGCAGCCGGATAATGAAAGTTTGTCTCGAAAACGGGGAATGCGGTTCGTCGATTTATGAAGTGCGCGAAACGGGATCACGAACCGCTTTCTTTTCCACGCGAAATTGAGGCTGGCTCGGAGAACAGGTTGACATTTTTTTTTTCTTATTTTTTTTTTTGGTGGTTGGTTGCGAGGGGAGGGTTTCGTAATCGTGGACCGATCCAGCGGTGCTCGTTTCGGGAAACGAGAGGATACGGTCGGTTGCGCAACCAATCAACCGTATTTCGCAACGTGTTTAACACTAAAGGCTCCCGTGGCCGCGACGAAGAGAGCGTGGGCACGCAAAACTATACCGATATATTTCGTGAGCCCACGCTCGCTCGCTCGCTCGCGAGAGCGAGAGCGACATTCCTTCGAAGATGGAGGCCCGGTCAGCCGGCGGAGACAAGTTGATGCCCACGTACCTACACGACCGAGGCGAATACGAACAGCTGTCGAACCTGAGAAACCGATGGGAACGGCGCGCCGCGGGAGAAGTGTTACGATCGGAATCGAACCGAGGCGCGACCTACTTGAAAATTTTCACTGCACCTTCCTTTCGTCCTTGGCGGGAGACAGTTTTCAAGCGTTTAACCTTAGGACAGCGTCGAACGAGTAGCGCGGGAGTAGCAAACGCGTGAGAACTATAATTTTCTTTCCCTTTCGCCGATCCTACACTTGTAGCTGAAGTTATACTGATCTCTGCCGCCGGATTTCGCTGGGACGGGTAACTTTCGCCTAATTTGGGCGCAGCGAGGTTGGAGAGGTCCTTGGGCATAGATCAGGCCATAGACCTCCTGGAGCCAACTTAAAAATCAACACGGCTCGGTTCGGGACAAACTCGGGCCGAATTCGGCCACGGGCACAGGGGCTTGTGCAAGTATACCTGAGTATACATGAGTCTCCAAAAAACTAGGCGAATGCTCGTGAACGAATTACGACCTATTGGGACCCCCTAGGGCACATCTATAGGCCCCGTCTATAAGCAAGACCGTCCAAGATCATTGCAAGGTCGAAGTAATAAGACTGTGATATATTTCTCTTGTTATCGTACAAAACATTTTTTTCAGATCATTCGTACTTTTCGAGATATTTAACCGTTTTGGAGTGAACTGTACATACCGTATGTACTTACACTATCCTTACTAATATTTTTGATAAAACAAAATTGGTAATTTTTTTAAGAATGATGTTTCCTCCCTTAGCAAATTCTCCCGAATGAAAGAAGTTTAGGTTAAATGTAATTCAAATTTAAAAAATTTATATGTATTAGGTATTTTATATTGTAGGTATAAAGTGTTGCCTAACGTTATAAGCAGATGATTCACGTGTAATGTTACAGAATGCAAGAAAAATAGTACATCTTTTAAATGTCTTTTCAGAATCGATCGCAGAGTATTTGCAAGCATTGAAACAGAAGAATATGGTCCCGTTCAACGTAATAGCTTAAGATTCTCACTCACCGAAACAACAGCTTCGTTCGACAACACCCGAAGGAGGGGGCATTTTCTCACTCACCTGCAACAAAAGAAATAACAGAATTCTTTAGCGAACAAACCTTTCGAGAAAGACTTGAAACGTTGGCGGGTAGAAAAGTCGAATAATTATTAAACTATTGTGTTCCCCGTATTCTGTCGGGTACCATATCGTTACGTGTCTCGTCGATTTCCGGTTATCGTGTAATCACTATTACGTGACAGTTCCCTCGAGCCACGGCGGGACACGAGACTGAACGCGAATTTCTTACCGTCTGCCATTCGAACAGTTTCTCGGATTTCTATTAAGTCGCGTATAAAAAGGGACGGTTCACACGGGGAAGGAAAACACACAGAAATAACACACCACTTACCCGTCTGCCGTTCTTTTTATCTTAGTGTAGAAATCTGTCGTATTAAAAATGAAAATTGTTCTTTAGGAGTACGTTTACCCGCGATCGAGAGTTATTCGTCAGACGACATGATTACAGTTATTAAATCTCTTTAAAAACTAGGTATACAACATTTAAACTGCCAGTTTTGTTAGGAAAGAATTATGAATGCAGCGAAATCACGATGAAAAGTAGACATTCGTTTGTGAAGCCTTAAAAATATCAAAAAATATAAAAAAAAATATCATAAAAAAGCACCCTTCGGTAAAGAAATTCCTACGAGGAATTCTTTACGAGTTAGACTCGTAAAACTAAAATGAAATACAATTAAAGTACACGGTTAAGGACTTTGAAGACGGACGTCGCCATATTGGAAACACTGGGCCCGCAAAGTACTTAATACTGCATACTTTTCTTTGTTCACAGTATACAATAAAACATTGCTATGATAATCTGTATCTTAAAGAGACGAATAAAGTCTTTGAATGCACTAGTCGAGAGACTTCGGCGTCGTTAGTCATTGTCAACGGTAGACATGCTAACCTTAAATGATTTTCCAACGCGGCACGTCCGAGGTTTTCGCCGTGTACGTGTCGACTATAATTTCGGCGAATCCCAATCCTACGTGCGCGAAATATACAATGCGATTAATTGGATACGTCCATGCCACGATCAGTCATTGAGCCCACACGACGCGACACGTAGATCGGATAATGCGCGGCGCGGGTCTGTATAATGCTACAGATTATATGTGCATATCTATGTATACTAACTGTAGAAGCTGGACTACGCGACGAGTTTAAAAGCGAGGTTATCCACTGCGAATGAATTATGTTGAATACACCTTTTGTAACGCGCCCGATGGAGTATGTGATTATTAACAGTGAGCTTGCGACGACATATGGCGCCGAAACCCTACCTTGTTCGAGCAGAACAGATCGGTTTGCCTTCGGACTTTACGAGCGATAGTTTACATAAGTGCAAAGCAAGTTATTGCTTTCCAGAGAAAGCATAACAAAATTATATAAACGAAATTGGACCACACATGCACAAATGAAACGTGGAAAACAAGTTTTATACGCAGTTGTACACGTTTAAAGAAACGTATTCTTGGACACTACTACAATTGCGTAATTTTTCCTAAGGCGTGGACGTGCGAAAACAGATTTTAAATGTCACTGTTTGTTATTGACATTCGTAGCGTTTTTAAATTAAAATTCAATAGTGTTTATTCAACAGTATATTTGCCATCTTTGAATTTGAATTTAACCCTTAGCACTCGAATGGCGATTGTAAGGCGCCACTAAAAATTGCTGTATCATTATTCAAAATATTTCTTACGTTATTAAATTTGTTTGTATTTAATAAATTACTAAACATTTCAGTACTCTACTAATAAATTGCATCTTTTTCGTATGAATACTATGAAAAAATATATATATTAGGTCTACCGGAAAGCTCTGTCCGATAGTGTCACACCAAGTGACACTACAAGTTGACTTCGATTGACTATCTCTCTTTATCATTGCATTTACACACATGTACCCTCCTAAAACGGTGGAGAGTATATTCTACAATAAATATTATTAAATGTATGAAAATTGTGTTATTTTCTTTCGATTCAAAAACGGACAGAACTTTCCGATGGACCTAATGGAAGGGAAATATTCTACGTCGGAAGACATGTTTCGTTTTAGAGCTAAAATGGCTTCGAGTGCAAAAGGTTAAAAACGTTACCAATGTTCGTTCCAACCCGGTATAAACTGTGACACGAAACCGACTTGGGTTCTAACGATTAAACCACCAAATTACCCGAAAACCGTTAAAAAACAGTTTTGTCCGGTTAACGCGAAGAGTGATCGAAGCCGGTGTGCTACCGCTCGAAAATTGAGGCGTGGCCCTCGCGGAATTCCTCGGATCGTTGCGACCTCAGTATCAGGATGTTGTCATCGGCGCTGGTCGCGGCGACGACCAGAAAATCGGCGACCGGTCGATGGAATTCGCCGTCTTAATGCGGAACGTTCCTGCGCGGGCCCATCGACAGATACGCGGCGGCATGGTGCGCGCGGAAAGTCCTCTCGCCGATTTGCATAATGAGAAATTATGCGTGCGCCGGCGGAAAGCGTACCGTGACACAAATACGCTTCGCTAATACCGCACGTAAGCTCCGCGACGCGGCCGACACGGCGCGGCGCGGCATAGCTCGGCGTGGCGCATATCGGCACGGCACGGCTCGGCTCGACTCGGCTCGGCTCGGCGCGGCATGGCGAGAGCACCTATCGGCAGAATGCGTGCCCGTCGTAATCGTTATTGGTTATTTACATCGGCGTCGAATCGACTGCGCCACGGCGCGAATTAACTTGGCCGATTCGGCCGCAGCCTGTAATTACAAGGATTTACGCCGATGGGACCGGGATAGGGGATGAGTCATGAGCGAGGCGCGAGGACGCGGGAAATTATAGGGAATATCGGCCGATTTTCGATTATTCCTCGTTAAGAGGCCGCCTACCGACACGAAGGCTCATCAGCCGAGCACTACCGATCCCTCGTCCCGATAGCCCCTTTTAATTCGTCGAATTAGAAGACCGCTTATGCTGGAAAATGGAGGATGATCGATAAAAATTTACGACGCGTTTAATCCCCGCAGCATCGATCATCCGAGGATTTTTCGAACGATCCTGGAGGTACGGCGCCGATCGGAACACTGTCCAACGCGTCACCGATTCAAAAGCTTTTGAAAATTTGAATAACTGTACCACGCTGTTACGCAAGATGGTTCGCGACGGGCGGCACAATCGTGCAAAAATTCCTAGAAATTAATTCAAGCAAACTTCCGAATAATTGCTTGAATCTTCAGATTCGTGAGAATCAACTCTGCAATAACATCATCGAGTTCATGCAGTCACATCAAATCACTTGCACACGAAGACGATGTTGTGGATATTGATGTATAAAACGAAGAGGATGTTGCGAGATAGTAAAACAGTTCGGACAGGCAATTTCAGCGATTCTCGCGCGTCGTCATCGATATATGCTGGTACGTCATTTCTTTTAGCAGTGTATCAACTAATAGCGAATCACCGACAAAAAAGGTGATGATCGTAATAAAAGTAAGCGGAAACGTCGGAGCATATTCAATCTAATAGCACATCTCGCCGGAGGATGCGGGCTCGAAAGACTGCATTTGCATAAACATCGGCAATCGACTGGTAAGTAATAATCCATTTCCGATCGGGCACGCAATGGACTCGAACCGTTCAATTCATCGCTTTCGGTAAAAACCGTGTACGCGCATTATTCTATAACTGCCGCAGTGTTTTGCAAACCGTTCGTACTTTATTAATCGGCCGGCCGAAGGATACACTTTCCGAGGATATTCTCACGCAAGAAGAATCAATGTAAATTCATTGATCGCTTCATTGCCTCGTATCGTTGCGTCGATTGCGTGGCCTAACTCCTCGCCGGGGCTCGCTCGTACGCGCACCTTCGTCATTGAGCACCGTGGAACATAACGATGGGAAACTCGCGGGATTACTACACAAGTAATAAGTTTCTCAACAGAGAAAAGGAGTAGCGCCACGCGGTAGCGATATCTCTGTTAATTGCAACCGGCCGGTCGCATGACGTTGTTGCCACGTGATTCCGATTAGTCACTGACTCGCTCGTTTCCGCGGGTTAATTAAATAAATATCGCCGCCGCGAAGTTTTCTCCAGGCCTCCACGATCGGAAAGCTCTAACTAGTTTGCTGCGTGGTCGGCCATTTGTATCGAACGTTTTCCATTTTGTTTCACGGACGTCGACATAACTAGCTGCCCCGTGGAAAAAAATCCTCACCCAGAAACATGTTTAAAGACGTCCGGACGTTTTCCAACAAGTCGTCGGGCTTCGAAATCGATGACTATCTATGAAGCAGTATATATATCTGCTCGAGACACGGAAATGTAGCGTACGGTCTCTTAATTTTTGTCCAATTTACCCATATCCCGTACTTTAACCAGTCTGACTCGTTATGAAGATTTTGGCCGAAACGTAAACATCACGACTAGGACTCGTGGACTGAACGTAAACATCACTAGTCACACTCGCGGAATATCACAGATTTTCGATAGATATGTGCGGACAAATTTTGCTGAACAGTTTATTAGCTCTAAGCAACTTTCTGCCGTTAAACGTGCATCGTTGTAAACTAGCCGATTTTTCACAGAAAGCCGCGCAATCGGAACCAATTAACGCGAAAGATTGGATTCCGGACTGGATCGAGACTGACATTTTGGGCGAGCAGGGCCGAGAAAGCTAAACAACACAATTATTTCAGCAGTTTCATGCCGTTCAACGCAATACCTAGATACTTGTATTCTAATAACAGCCGGTTATTCTCGGATCATTGCGCGCGGGCTGACGTAACGAACCCGTGCGATTTCCATAGTTGTCACCGAACCAGCTTTGGCTTCCGCGAGAAGCGAGCGATCCGAAGAAAATCATAAATAAGTCAAGAAATCGCAATTAGTCGCGAAAACAACACCACGGTTTTTGTCGCGCAAGGTGCTCCTTGTCCAACAAAAGTAGCCGTAAAAACAAATGTGGCTCGGAAAGGGAGAGAAAGTAATCCGTAATAATTGCTGTTTGTGACTTTGCCAACTTTGATTTTCTACATGGAACCGTATATTTTGGTTTAAATACTTCCATGGAAACCTCGGATGAAGAATAAAGTTTATGCTAATAAAGATTTAAAGTTTACGTGTCGATATGTAAACGTACGTTACATTGAATGCTTTTTGTGAATAATTATTAAATAGATGAAGTTATCATTGAAAATATCACCTAAACTAATCATTTTTACATATACGTGAGTTAATATTTTTTTATAGGCAATAGAAAGCTGCATCGATTGCTGTATAAAAATTAGTGGTTCCATTTAATAACTCAAAGTTGATTTTCCTAAGTCCTTGATGCGTCCGCCCACTAAAAAGAATATCTGATGAGACACTCTGTATATGAGAACAGAAACTGTGATATTTTCCGTGGGATCAAACTTATTGTTTCAAATATTCGAATCTTGACTGTGTGTGTGTGTGTATAAGGTAAACAACACTTTTATCGATGATACATGAATCTTATAATCTATAAAGACGAAGGTATTTATACCATACACTAGCCTTATTAGTATCCGCATGTGACAAGCAGTAAACGAAATAAATATGTACTTTAACCTTTAATATATGCTTCCAGTTTTTAATAACTTCAACTGGTTGATAGGAAACGCGGTCGCGAAAGGGGAAATTCGTTTTACGTATTTCGATTTTTTGAATATATCAATTCGTTTTACCGTGTTTTGCCCTCGTTGTGCTCGCAATCGGTTTTAAAGCAGATCGATACCAACGTCGTAATCAACCTGTGTCGGATGCTTTTATGGGAATGCAAATTCGCTCCGTCGAAAGGTTTAATTTATGTAGATGATAACTGGCGTAATGTACGGCCGACTATTATCGAAACAGGCTTTAATAAGATCAGTGGAAATTATATCGTGTAATTTAATTAAGCCGCGTATCGTCCGGTCCCGCATGTACCCCGGCTTGTCATAATGAGACCATTCTAGGGGTGTTCAATTTGTCGGGATCTCGTTGTCGACGCGATTTATTTCAGCGGATTCAGTAATTCCAATCAATTTTTACTTATGCGTTTTGATATTGAAGTTTTGCTTTACGTAATTACGTCACGCGATGACGTCGCCAAAACGGTACCGACAGATCTCGAGAAATCTCTAAACGGTCCCCTGCGAAATATTTTTAGATGGCATTGTTCTCAAAGAAAAATCTCAATTTTTCTCCACCGATAAATTAATGGTTGCGGCAAGAGAATCTTATACGGTTGCATGTTCACGGATAATAAAAATTACTCTCTATCAACGAGTCAATTCATGTAATGGATCGGTAAAACATGGGATACAATTATACGTTGTTATGAATATAATAATACACTACGAACCTGCTTATATTTATAGCTTATAAAGACTTTTTTAGAGGAATAGAATGGAAGTTTTAATAGGGCCTTCCTCCGTTTGGATTATTTGTAACTTGCTGAAACTATCATTACAGAAAAATGTCTACCTATTACGAATATTAAATACAACTAATAAAAGCAGAATGAACGAGCAAGATACACACTGCTCCTTTTGTAAAAATTAATTTCTAGACTCGAACGAGGAATTGCGTGCGAGATTTTTATTTTTATTTCACGGTCACATAAAGGGCAACAATTTTCTCTTATTCATTGTCCGAAATTTTCGTTTGGTTGACGACTAAACACTTCTTCGCTCAACTCTAGCTGACTCGACCAGCCGTTAGAGGAAAACTTTTGTACAATATATTTCGCATATTTGTCCTATTGAGTAATGTGCAAAAATTCTGAAAAAAGTCGAGTAGGCGTCAAATGCCCAGACACATGTACTGCAATTAATTCGGATTTTTACGTTGAAAATCCTGGTTGTGAAAAATAAAAAGAAAAATCGGGGAAATGGCGCTGTCGCATTGAGGTTTAAGAGCGACGTCATTTGTGTTTTGACAGTGTCGTGACGTCCCAATTCGAATTCCCTCGAGCTCGAGCAATCGGGTACCATACGATGCCACATTGTTCAGCGAAACACCTGTCCGTTCGCACGCCTCGGTTCGCGGCCTCCTTGAAAAAGTCGAGCGTGGCAACGAACAATCAACGGGATACAGCAGTTGCTCGCGCTTGCCGGGACAACACTATTAATTACTGTTAATCGTGGCAATTAATCGTGGTGCGCTCATGCCATCCCGGTATGAATTACTATGTTGCTGGCCGTGTAGCCGTAATTCACTGTCGCCGTCGTACGAGTTATCGTTTCTTATCGAACGGCCCGCACCCCGGTTGTTTGCTGGCTGCTGCCGCTACTTTTCTCGTCATCGTTCTTCCGCTAAAACCTCGCGATCGTGTCCCTTATAAATCTCGCGAGTTCGCTCATCCTTCCAGCACACGATACCCCAAAAATTAACCCTTTCTTCACGTTCGAAACCGATAACTATGATAGATCGGGGTGAAATCGTATGCTGCTCCGCGTGTTCTCTGGTACACATGCACATGCAACCGATCGTTCCATCGAATCTTCAATCTTCATTTCAAGTTACAGTTGTTTCTGCACTAGGTTCACCGAGTTCACTAGGTTCGAGACCCGTCGAAACAATGGGTTAAAATATTTTTAATTTACGATTACTAAGATTCTAAATATTGTCATTTTCGGGTTCTCGCACACCCCTACTTACGGCTACAGTTCCGTGGTTATTACCGATATTATATCGGTTCTAGAATTGTTATTTTTCGGTTCCAGTTTGTATAAAAAGATAAGAGTTAGAAATATCAGTTATCAAGGGCCATGACCGATATAAACCTGTGGATCGTGGCAGCATTATTTGACGGAAACGCTTCGTAAAATTTGTATTCTAGAATCGGACGTTTCATATGGTACGAAGTTCTCAAAAACGCGGCCTGTCAAGGTCGAAATTTTGCGCAACGTTCAGCAGCTAGATCACAGGCGGATTTTCCGTGCGGATAACGCGGCTCCGGTGGAAAGGAAAAGTTGTCCTGGGTAAATCGAGCGTTCCGGCTGACCGGTGACGTCTGAAACCGTACGAGCAAGCCGCGCGGCGTGGCGTGGTGGCGCGGCGTGGCGTGGCGTGTTACGTGAAAACTCGACTGAACTTCTCAAGGAGTTCCAGTGACTGCGCGGAACAGGTAATTCGTGTCTAGATCTGACCTGTCGTTGCGCGTTGGAACGCAGCAACGGCCTTCTGCGGTCGACACAACACCCCCTGTCTGGCGTAGATACCCGAGGAATTTAGTGGAAGGAGAAATCGAACGGGCGACGCGGGGAGGGGCGGGGAAACGGTTGATAGAAAAGAGCCGGGCAAGGACGATAAAAGATAAAAACGCTCGTAGAAAAAAGGCAGTTGGCGAAAGGCGAACAACGGAAAAATCGAAGACAACCGCTTTGTGGTCTTTCCTTTCGAATAAACTCGAGCACGCTTTTTGAAAAACGTGACAGTTTCGTTGCGAGGTTTTCTATTTGCAGTACGGAGAGATTTATTACAATTAGCTTCTACCGAATACCCGAATTTCGCCCGTGTTATTAAAATTATTGAACGACGCTCCAGTAGGAATTCGCAGTTCGGAATTTTACTAGACGAGGCCCGAACGTAACGAACACGCGATTTTTACGCGTGCGCGGAATGAACTGTAGATCGTCATTACTGTCCGCGAGGCCTTATGCAACACGAAGATTTATTACATCTGAGATTCTGAGAGTCACCGTGTCCATCCTGTTTCCTCGCGAATCCCTGGTACCGGCTTCTCGAATCAACGAGGCTCGCAAATCCTCGACACGACGGTTTTCGTCACCGTAGATGAGCGAGTACCTACGATTTCTTAGGGTGATCAGATTTGCGTTCAGAATGAATTTGTCTTAAATGATTGGTAGACTGCAGATTTTATGCATTTAAATAAAAGTGAGTGGATCAAATACAAAACCGTGAAAATATTCAAAGAATTTAGAAGTAAGTGTCACGATTGACACTTCGACACTGGCTTCGAAGTACCGTCGAATGCGATGTTTACTTCAGTGTTTACAAACCGCGTTCCCAACGACCCAACGTCCTCATCCTCCCTTATGAACGGGCGATGGGGGAAGAGTGGGGATGGGTCGTGGAGATTTAGCCGTGGATTACTGTAGTAAAATGTATATATTTCCGAAACGGTTGCCTTTTTGACCTACGTTTGCTAACGCATTTTTACTCGGTACAGTTATCTCGAAAATAATTTAGATAATTTTTCTTGTCGACTCCGACTGAAGCTAACGGTAGTACGTAACGACGAGGAGTACAAAAAGCCCGTCATTCTACGCAGTCATTTACATTGAAAAAAGATTCGGGATCAGTCAATACTATAGAAGCTGTAAACTCGCTCGACTTCGATTTAACGAAATGAAATGTAATATCAGAAAAGTGGTTGTCCCGTTATCCGAACACTGTTGTGACTCGATTAGTTCGGATACGGGAGAGTCTACTGTAACATGGAAACAAGAACACGGGATTTCGCGAGCGGAAAGCAATGATCGTAAAAGGCGCTCGATTAGAAGTCGATAAAAGGAAGAGCTGCTAAATGAGAGGTAGAGGAAGGACGAAATTAGTTTAGATGAAACTAATGAAGGGATCAGAGCGGAAGAAGAATCGAGGGACCCGTGCCGTGGAAGAAGAGAACGCGGTGAAGTTGGAGTAAATGTCAACGGTTAATTGCGAGTACGCGGACTAATGTATGCGTTCTTACTAGAATGGACTCTCCGGAGGGCTATTTCACGGCGTACACGTTGGAAGTTGCCCACCGAGCATTGCCACTGTAAATCAATCGACGGAAGCTTTACAAGGCGGCTGCGGTTGTACACGTGGTGTTTAATTAAACCATTATTCGCCAGTTGAACGTAAAGCGCTGTCCGAATGACGAAACGCCGATAAGTAAATGCGCGTTTGCGCGATAATTAGTGCGTATATCGTTGCGTCGCTTTCATGGGCGATTTAAAATGGACGCCGGAACGACCTGGTCGTTCCCGGTTCCGAAGAAGAACCATTTTCAAGTAAATTATACAGCTCAATTAAACCAGCTTCCTGTCTGTTTCTTCGATCCTTGTATCGCTTATGAAAGCTTATCTGGCTGGTGATTTTTAAACTGCAACTTTAGTCATCAATCAAAATTTATTTCGTCTAAAGTAATTCCCTATCACTACAAAATCGTAGAGTCGCCGAATCAACACTTGTTCCCCCACTCCAATTTCGCCACGGCTCGGTCACGTGACTCGTTTCGTCAGCGTCGTGCATACTGGCGGAGAGAGGGTAACATTTCCCTCCCCTCATCTCGCGACACTGGTATAGCCTTCAGAACGCGTGACGTTTCTCGTTTTTTCCACGAAGTGGCAATTTAAGAATATGGAGGTTACAGGATTGCATTGGTTGAATTTTTGTGTTCAGAAATGCTGAACAAGGAGAGAAATTTTTGCAAATGCGAGAACGCAATCGAAATAGAAAAGCACGAGATATTTAAAAAATTCAATCACGATGTTTCTTGTCCGCGGTAGCGTTTCGGCGAAACAATACACCGTCGCGGCTCGTTCGCGGAAACTCGGCCGAGATCGGGTGACCTCCATGGTGCGCAGCGCGATTTATCTTGCGCGCAACGGCGAATCCGGAGATTGAACGATCGCTATCCATAAATCTATATTCGCGATGGTATTTAGAAGTTCGAAAAGAAACGAGCGCCGCGCCGGCCGCGGATTCCCATTAATCTCCGATGGCCGGCTGATTGAAAATAGTTTGACGTTTGAATCACGAGCGGCGGAAAGGGCCTCGACGGAGCGGATTATCGTTCCTTTAATGAGCAACCAAGTTTATTATCCCGTAACGATTAGACGCGCTTGATAAACCGATAGAAAATGCGCCAGCGGTCAGCGCGAAGATAAGGCGAGCGAGCGCACGGTTTCCAAAGAGGGGGACCCATCTCTTTGTGCCTTCGAGCTGCGAGATCTGCGAGCTCCGGGACCGGTGAACTTGCTTGGAACTTCCGTGTTCCTGTATCTCTGATACCGTGTGTCTCTTAGCGCGCCACGTTGAACGAGAAAATAATAATTCCATCGGTGTAACCAGTTCGCGGAACTTCGTAACAGGTGATGCTCATTAACCCAGCAAGAGGATGCAGGAAATTGATATAGCTCAACATTCTCCTTTCCATTCATACCTTCGTGTTTCGCTTCGCGACTCTTCTACATTTCTTTAAACCCCCATCCTAGACACATTTTACAGTAGATCCCCCCCATATCCGAATTATCGTTACATTCTTGTTATTTTTATGAAGCATTTTTGCAATGTTTGGCACACATACGTCGCGAAAATATATTACTTGCCAATATATTACTATTCAATAGGTTCTAATCATTCACAGCTAATGGTTTCTTAAAAATGTATTCAACGGCAATGGAAATTTTGCTCACGAACCAACAGAGGTCATCCCTAGAAGCATAATAATTTCCTTTGGGGCTATTTTTTAAAATAAGACTTTTAAGTTTCTTTTAGTATATTATAATCATTGAGTGTTATGAACCAAGTACCTTTTTTTGACCCAACAATGTGTTACAACTTAAAGTGTATAAAGCCAAAACGATGTTTGAGGCCAAACGCCAATGTTTTGTCAAAAAATAGCAGTGCGATTTTACGAAAGAATTTCCTGAAATTTTTATCAGAAAATTAACAACATCGAAGATATTCTCCTCTCACTTGAACGTGTCACTATAATTACTAGAATGCGGATGTTCATCGAAATTTATATTTAGTGTTTATACGTATATTGTTCGAGCCACTGTCTTCGGCAGTGGGCGAGTAAAATAATATTTCTCGTAATTTTTAGGTTCGAATTTTTCTCTAAGAATTTCGTAATTTAACGCGCAGTAAATCGCGGAATAAGTGTGGCAACTGGCAGCGAGACGAATGACGGCCGCGAACGTGTTGATTCCAAAGGTGATTCACGAAATGTCGAACTTCCTCTCCGAGATCACGATCTACATCCAGAAGCTTCTAACAAGTCTCGGCTACAAGAGCACGGATCGTGAATGCCTGGAGGATCTCGAGCGGAGAGATATACATATGTTCGCATAAACTTTCTTTACTACTGAACTTTCGGTGTCCGGAGGCCACCGTCATAGTTATGTCCACATGTTACCAAGCGTATTTATATATATACAGTAAACAATGGAGCTCGATTATTATCCTGTTTTAAATCCCGACGCAGGGGACAGCCATAGATAATAATAGAAAGTTCGCGTCGTGTCACGGTGAACGTTTACCTCGAGGCGACGCGAATGTGACTTTGGTATCGCGATTATGACGAAAGAAAGTGCTTTATCGCGCCGAGACAAAATCCGACGGGCAAATTACTGCGCCATTTGCATTCCACGGTAATATGCATTCTCGATATCGTTCGTGTCGCTCCGAAGTGTGCTGATAAATCTGTTCCGTTCGGCTTATGATGAAAAATGGTGCAATTAAAAGAAACGGAATGAAATCTAGATTCATTAAAAATCTTTGAAGATCTTCGACGAGCTTACAGCGAGTTCGAGAGTCACTAGAATAATTTGGAAAATGTTCGTTGCACCCAGAGATTCCCGAAAGCTTTTCTCTAAGAATCAGAGTATAAAATTGTAGGGCAGTAATGTAAAAGAACATTTGCTTCCTTTGAATGTAAACGACCAGTTAAAACGGTTTCCATGCACCCGTTAAAACGGAGTAACATTTCCAAAAGCGAATCAAACTGAGTAGTTCAAAAAGAAATTTTAATAAAATTGCAATTAGCAGGAATTTTTTTCAATTCTTATCAAACACAGATGAAGAAGACGTGGAAAGAATTTTCTTTACTATTTTCTTCGTGATTCAAACTGAGCGAAATTTTTCCGCAAAATTTTGGAAACACCAGATAGCAATTTGTATAGCTCCAAAAAGGACTAAACTAATTCTCACGAATTGATTAACTCAACCTGGGTTTTCAACTACCGCTAAACATATACATGTTCGCAGCGTCGAAGCTTGCTATTCATTCTTTCATATATTTACAATTATATACTTGCAATTCTAAATAAAACCACGAGGGTTTGAGGTGCTTAATAAAAAAAGAAAAAAAAAAACAAAATTCATCGTTCTAACACACGAAAAGACCAAAGTCGTCTAAATCCGTTGTAAACATATTCTTTTCCGAAATATATACGAAAACGTTTTCGACTGTAATTATTTCGACTTCCCGAATCGGAAAGTGATATTTTCGAAATTACGTACGGAGAAACCGGCGAAGGTGCCGTGGTTCTTTTGATTCCGGACAGGACAACCTTGCGGGGGTACATATCACGTGGGTGTAGAACCGAGACGAGGCATCGACGCGATATTCAGAGTTGGGCGAGGTCGTGGTAGGTCGTTCGGTTCATACGGCGCTCGATGGGAGATAAAGGTGCTCCCATACGAAACCGAAGGGCACGAATATAATCTCAATTTACAAACGGCCCCGGGAACGGCATTCTATGGTAAAGGTAAGAACCATGCCGAACCCACGTTCTAATTGCGATGCAACGGTGCAGGTCGTACACAATGCGCGCGGATACTACAGATTTAATTAAACATCGCTGCACAATGGGTGTGTACGAACTCCGTGCTACGGCCTGTGTTTCTTCTTGTATTTCCGAAAAAAAACTATTCCTCGTCGATTGCGAAAGCTCTCGATATTAAAAATTTAATTTTTTTTTGTTTACTAGAGAAAAGTCAAGTCGTTCGGTCCCAATTTCGAAAATGTTATTTAACCCTCGCTATGCCAGAGTCATTCATCCGTCAATGCGTACAATATTATTCCGTTATGAGACGAGAGACGCTTTACATGCAGACATACAGGAAAGAGCTGTAACAATAATAGGGACGATCCGCATACCGATCTCTAGTAAAAGACACCCAGTATGTCGGCTCGGAATTCCATCGGGAATCGCGCGCCGAACTTCAGACACGAGGACAATCGGGTATGGCTATCACGCATACGCTTGTGGACTAAGAACGACAAATTCCCCGGCGGTAGGCGGGATTGGTCGTTACGTCGACGGTCTCGGTGCATCGTGTGCGCGTATATGCAAGTCCTGTGCATGCACGCGCGGGCCTCTCCGTACACGCCTCCGCGTGAATCGCGAATTCTGACGGGTATCAACGTCGAGTCGAGTCGCTCTGAACTCGATCGGCTCTCTCTCTCTCTCTCTCTCTCTCTCTCGCTCTCTCTCTCTCTTATCGTATCTCGTCTTCTGCCTACATGTACACCGAGCGATGTACAACTCGCTGTAAAAGTTCACTGGGTTAACGACTGTTTTCCGTTTCTTTCCAACGCCAGCTTTTCCTTCGACCGGGTAAACAACGAAGCAAGCAAATCACTATACAATAAATATAAAATGTATTTACTAGTAGATATACAATATAATATCTTTGTATTTATTAACAAATATATTTATACAGTATATTACATGAATCATCAATTATTTTCTTAGTGCCGTGGAAGATGGTACTTCGGTATTTCTCTCGTGTCGCGGGCCATTGTTTAAATAGAAAATGCGACAGGAAAATTCGCGTACTTTACAAATTATTAACAGTTCTTATTCGGTCCCAGAGTAACGGTCGGAACAGATAAAGTCGTGGCTGCCACGAAATCGTCGAAAGCGCCACGATGACGATGTTCGAACGTGAAAAACTCTATGCTCCGCGTCTAGTTCATAAAGCAACGCGAGCACACGTCACTGGGTATTGCGAAACGGGTCGCGCACGGTAGTGGTAGCGCTCCCGTACACGGTGTAAAACACGATATTTATTGGCCGCGAAACACACCGTAAACGTAACCTTATAAACCAGCAAGAATTACCGTCGCTGCTGATAATTATCGGCGGTTCGAGCGCGGGTGTCCGTAATCGTGTTTGTCCCGTTTCATTTTCCATCGCCCTAGTCTCGGTTCGGTCAGGAACTTAACGATTGCTCAACTCGATGCCTCGTGGACTTGGTCTGCGCGCACCGACACGCAGAGCGCAGAGGAAGCCAGAGAGAGAGAGAGAGAGAGAAAGAGAGGAGAGAGGTACGGAGGTCGAACGACACGTGAACGGCTCGCCTTTCCATATTATTTATCTCCGGCTGCTTTATTAACGTCCTTCCCGCGCGGATTATTAAATAAAGCAATTCCCTGCGCAGGTGACCCTTGACCCTCATCGCAGATCCTGCGGAGATATCGGTTTCGTTTTCACCGTGACGCGGCTCCGCTCCGCGCCGCTTCGCTCCGCTCGGCTCGGCTCGATTCAACGCGCGTGCACACAGCCTTCCCCACGTGTTGCGTCCTTTGTGTACGCACGACGATTAATTCGTGTCCGTGGGTTCGTTACGCGGTTGCTCGTTTTCTGCCGCGCCGCCGAGGATGATGATACGGTAACTCCTGGTGGAAGCATGATTATATTACGTGTTACTCGAAGGTGCGGATTTACGACGCGCACTCGCTCGCTAATCCTTAACGTGTTTATCCTGTGTTTTCCGAAGATGGACGCTGCAACCCCCCGGTGTCCGTGCAGCCGACTCCCGAAACGCAATTAACGTCCGTTTTACATTCGTATCGTTACGACTTTCCCGTAATTGGACTTTTGTCTCGACGCGTTCTTTATTTACAAGATTGCCATGTCCATTTTTTATCGCTCGATCGATCAATATATTTTGAAACATCACATAATACCATCGTCAATATGTTTGATTATATGAAAATAATACTCCATAATCACATCGGTTTACATTGAAAATTTAAAAGTTAAGGTACACATCTTAATCGAAATTGCAGGGAAGCTAAGCTTTGTACCTTGAAATGATGTATAACTGTATGTTAAAGTTTCGGTAAATAGGGACGATTTGTCGTCAGGATGGCCGAGTTGTAAGCTAAGATTTAATCCGCCACTATATATATTATTTCGTGTATTATTATTCTGTATCTATGTTCATGTTAGTGATAAAACAAACGTCGAAACAAGGCGATAAAAGGACGAGCAGTCTAGTCAGGTCCGACACCGGAGAAAGACGTGTCGTCAGGATGGCGGAGTTGTAAGCTAAGATTTAATCCGCCATTGTATATATTATTTCGTGTATTACTATTCTGTATATATGTTCATGTTATTGATAAAACAAACGTCGAAACAAGTCGATAAAAGGACGAGCAGTCTCGTCAGGTCCGACCCCGGAGAAAGACGTGTCGTCAGGATGGCCGAGTTGTAAGCTAATATTTAATCCGCCACTGTATGTATTATTTCATGTATTATCATTCTGTATCTATGTTCATGTTATTGATAAAACAAACGTCGAAACAAGACGATGAAAGGACGAGCAGTCTTCTCAGGTCCGACTCCGGAGAAAGACGTGTCGTTTATAAGTCTCCCCTCTGCTTAAATCCCTTGCATAACAAACTTGTAGATTCTAATGGTATTTGTTTGCAAAAAGTATTCTAAAATCGACCAAACAATTTAATCCAGCCAACGGCAAGAGCAATCGAACCGCTGCGATTGTCACGTCACGTGTTGTCGCGTCGGTGCGAACCGGCCCGACGCATTTCCTCTCCCTACGCAAAAAAGTAAAGGTCCCTCGTTTCGAAAATCCCGGGGTAATAAAGTGCACGGATCGCCGGGTGTAGCCGCCAACATGTTGCCTACGTATCGGCGTCTGGCAGCCATTGAGACGTACGGTTGGCATACGAGTCGGTTATACGCGGTAAACGGTATGCATCGGTACCGGTGCGTACAGCTATCACCGTTTATGGTGTCAGTGAGCGGTGCCGGTGCCCGGCGTTCGACCGCAGGTGAAGGCAATATTGAAAGTACGGTCCCGTTTTGTTTGCAGCGAATTTGTACCGTGTGAACGGTCGGCGAGTCAAGTGTTCGGGATACGCGATCCCTGCGGTTCGCGATCGCCGGCAACGGCAACAACCAGCGCCGCCATTACGCGCTAACGACTTTTCACATGGGGTGTAAATGTAGCCGGCGTGGCGCGCCGAGCCGTCGAGATCGGTTACGAAAATCTCGATAGGGCCCCGCGCAGGTGCAACGAGATGAATAGATACACCCGTGTACCGAGCGGTGTGGGTGAAGGTAAAATTAGAGACGGAACGATAGGCGTACGGTTGCTCAATGATCAACTAACGTCGCTCGCTTGATTGGAACTACCAACATGGCGGTGGCGCATTATCTCGACGAGCGCGCGGCGCGGCGCGGCGCGGCATGGCAGCTCGATCTGCGCCGTAAGCATCCGAGAAATCGTTAAAGGCGTGCGCGCTGGAAGCTAAACAATTGCGTCGAGTAGAATGCGGATCTATGCGCAAAATAAAACATTTCCTTTCAGAAATAGAAGAAAACCATACGGGAAAGGCTTTGTTCTCTTTATAATTTTCGAAGAATGATCATTCACCTCGATACTGGTACCTTTTTTAATCCTCCCTGCATTTTAAATTTAACACTAAACCAATTGCGTACATGCAACATTATCACATCGCTATTTATCTTTACGACTACTTCTTAAAGTACCGACAAACCTGTTTTTGCGCGGTAGATAGGGACCGCATAAAAGAAATCGCACAAAAAAATATTCAGAAACTTCGTAAATAGCTACAACGAATAATTTTTTACAGCATGTTAAAGAAAAATTTTTTTATGCGGCGGATCGTAATCGTGGCATTTTGTTTACGCAATGTGGGAAATCTAGTTCAGTGGAATTAAATATGCAGAAAAAAATTGTACTTTTTAACCCACAAATCCTCATTCAACGATGTTAATGTTGTTTCCAATGTAAAAAATATGGCAAGATAAAAACGACCAGAAACTTAGAATAGAAAGTAGAAAATGCGATGAGAATAGTCATTTACAAGGATTTTTGGAAAAATATGAGGGTTAAATTAGAGAATACGCATGAAGCTCCGCAGATCCTCGAAATTAGCCTGATAAAACGGTTTTCTCGCGGAACGACGTGTACGCCGGGCACACATAATGTTTAATAACTCGCGCGACATTTGCACCGTATAAATCAAGCTCAAGGCTCTGTATCCGTTTATTCGCGGCATAAAAGAGATAATGTTTGTTCGCGCATAACACGAGCACACGGTTCCACGGTCCCCGAGAACGTTGCTCGCGTGGCTAAATGTGGAACATGTCTCGTCGCGAACACGGAATGTAGGTGAACGCGAAAGAAACACGAAAACGATACGACGGGACTGTACTGTTCCCCGCGACGCGACGCCCCGTTTAATTAACCGGAATTAATTCATTCGGTTTTTTCTTTCCCGCGAGGGACGATGATGCATCGGTCACGCGGCCGATAAATTACATAAGAAATCTTATTCAGCTCTAATTCATTACTCAAACAAATTCATGCGCCGCGATATCGCGCAGAACGAGCGACCCTATCCATTCGTGATTCACCTTCATTAATTTACATCTAAATATGGTGGAAGTTCGAGCTGCTACCCTCAACCACCGCCGGATGAATAATCGCGCGGCATCGTTCTCGATTTTTTCCCGCGGGATCCGTTCGCCGCGATGCTAAATTGAAATCACGCGCGGTTCTGTTAGTTACCGGCTTCGCGTAATAGCTTCGTGTCAAAAGTGCACGAGCTTAAATCGCTTGAGTACAGTAGAACCCCGATTAACCGAACTAAACAGGCACACCTAAGGGTTCGTGTAACGGAACAGTAACTTCATTAAATTGCTGGCTTCAATCTGTAGTGATTTGTACAATAAACACTGTTGCACATGGATCGACTTTGTCATTCGATTTTAGGTCTACGGGATCCGTTAAAATGGCGGGTTCTAATATTCTTAATTTACGATTGCAAAGATAAAAATTTGGATAGATACGCTTACACTATTAGTGTTAAATTCGAAGTTTGTCAGGACAACAGAAATATGATCCGTTCGGAGAATCGAGGGTCCCCTGTATCTTAAAAATGGGCGAATTTAAAAATTCTAAAGATTTAAAATTTTTTGAAAGCTTCCAGTGACACGGCGCTTTTCCATTTATTTTCTTTTTCTGTGGAAGCGACACCGAGGGAAGAGATAATCTTTGGGAGTTTAAACATTTCAGCGAAGCCATTTGTTTATACCGAGTGGTAATGCCTGGAGGATATGTAAATCGTAAGCGTTCTTTTCAGTCAACGATGTACGACTGGCGTGTTGAGATTAGTCGAGACACTTGAGACAGAGACGATGGGACAGATAACGGTCGGGAACAGCGACCTGTGACTCGTTTAATCCCGTTGTCGCTCGTCTATGTTGGATTCAACAAAGTATATTTAATCTTGTATTAAGTAGCTTAAAGTGGGCCCGGCCATCGTAGCGAAAGACATTCCTTGTACGCCTCGGTGTTTGCTTGTTGACATTCGCCGCGCGATTTGCACTTTGCAACAACAACGACTGACACGAGGGTTGTGCAGTCCGCGCGTTGTTATCGAGGCGCGTTGCGTTGGATTAAATTCAATTCTGAGAGTTTTATGTTTAGGGTTTAAGACTCTACCGACATTTCCAACGTTAAACGTTAATGTCGACGATAGGAAACATTAACCCTAGCACTTCCAAGCCTCGAGCTGTCACGCGAATTCCCTATATATTCTTACTCATTTCTCCTAAAAAAATTGTTTTTAACACTAGATTTACGGAACCCGTCAAAATGACGGAATCTAATATTTTTAACTTGCGAGTATTGAGATTGTAAAAATGCATCCATGAGCAATTATTTAACGAATTGATTTCTTTGGGTATATATTATTTAAAAAATGGCTACAAACTTTGATAGATACATTCATGTTATTGTTATAAAATAATGTGAAATAGTAATTTTTAGTGCTCCGTAAATCTAGTGTCCTAACCTAAAAACCTCGGGAGTGGTAGGGTTAAGCGAAAATGGTACTTCGACCTAATAACAATTGTAAATTATACGACTGTCGCGTTGTTCATATTTTTTTTTCAAACTGGTAGGCCTTTTGAGAATCCGTTCCAGAGATATCAAACAGGATGAAATGTAAAATAACGTACAAAACGTTACACGGACAAATCAACGACGTCCTTGGCATGACCAACAAAGACGTGTGACAAATGACTCGAGCAAACAGATCTTTCGGAGTGTCCTGTCTGACCTTGAACAGCAGCGATTACTTTTGACAGGCTTGCCAAAACTCGAGTCAAATATCGTCTTCTTAGGCAATAGACTAAGTGTTGAATCCGAGCTCAAGTAAAATAATTAATTTCGAAGAGACGACCTCAAATAACTCGGGGGTTATTTGTTGTACGAAAACGTTTTTCAACCAAATGTTGCATGGTTTTCGGGGGGTCATAGGATACTGTAATCTGGTTCTTGTTACGATGCTTTTTTATCGAGATACGAGGGTCACCTTCAGTCTCTTAAGTGGCGCAATATCTTTTCCCGAATTCGGATGAGGCACCTTGGAAACCGTGCAACACCCGATTGAAAAATGTTTTCGTACAACAAACGATCATGTTAGGTTGCGGGGCTCGCTCCGTATTATTCCAAAACGAAAATGAAATTCGAAACATTAATTAGTATCCCCACGAAGGTTCTACACGTCAGATAGAAGTTTTTCTTTGTTCGCGATAGGTTCGCACGACTACGCAGGATGAATCATAACAATCGAGTGGCGGAATAGATTCGTGGATGAGGCCATATAGGGTTGGAGCAGGTCCACCGAACGGCCGACAGTGAACGTTTCGAGTTTGGCGAATCTTGAGAATCCACTTTCGATTTCTATATGGACTTGTTTACGGGCTGCGTTCGTTCGTTCCTTGTAATCTCGTAGACTGTTCGCCTCTAAGAGGTGTCTCTTTGTGGCGAACGCCAGGCAGGTTCTGTCCGGCGGTGTGCGTGTGTGTGTGTGCGTGTGTGCATACGTGTGTGTGCGTGGTGCGTGCCGCGTTCGTGTCGCTCGATGAGATATTACGAAATTCCGCATCTTTTCTTAGGCACAGTAGGAATCATATTTCCCCGTTCTGAAATAATGCCTTCGTCCCGTTTTGTTTTATGTCCTCCTTTGCTATGCGCGTTTGTCCCCTTGTATTCCAAAAAGGGAGGCCGCCGGCGAGTCGCGCGGTTTCACCGTGAAAAGTTGCGTGGGCTCCCGTGTTGAATTGCCTCGAACGTCCGCACGTGCGTTTCAATGTGCAACTTTTCATTTTTCCCCGTAGGAAGGAAGTGCACCGAGGGCTCTCGGCTCTCGGCGATCCACGCTCGCTGCTTTCGGAATCCGAACAATGTCTGAATAGAAAATGACGAAACGTGGAAGCCGTGCACCACGTGCCCGCGACTGCCGTCCGAATCTTGCCTCCGCCGACCAAACAGAAATTCAGAAAACACAATCGACGAAATTCTCTGTAAGAACGCCCGAGAAATATTAACGTATTTCACGAAGCTCTATCAGTAGACGTATCATAAAACGGTAAAAACATTAGAACAATTTTAAAACACTGTTACATTATTTTCAACCTATTGAACATATCAACAAAGAAAATAAATTTCTACTTTGCTCCAGTCTGTTGCAGTTCAGATCCGCAGTCTATTAAGTAAAACTACTGCAGTCATATTTAGTTAGTTCAATCTCAGCATTTATAGAAACATTTAAGAAAGCCAGTGTTGTCTCTATTGGAATATTACACTCCTCAAATATGCACACTAACAGCTTAAATATCTCCTCTTCAACGAAAATGTCCGAGGAAAAGTATTAACATCATAGGATAGAGCTTTACATAAGCTTCCACGAGAGACAAAATAATATGTAAACTGTTTTCCTGCTCCAATAGTTATTGTCTATGGCTCTAGTCTTTGTAGAGGCCGAGATAGCTCGCGTAACAGGCGGTTTTGTTTCCCGACAGGTCGGAGCAGCTGTCGCCTGTTTTTCCCGGCAGCTATTTTTCCAAGATCGTATGAAATATAAAACTATTCGGCACAGTGGTATTACCGGTAATTCAAGCAGACGAATCTATACGAACAAAAGGCAACACGTCGTATCCCTGCTATTTCGAGCGGATGAAGTCCGTGTATCCCGACACCGGAGTAATAAATACCTGCAGCGACACCTTCATAACAATAACCAGAACGGCGACAGAGCCATGAATCACAATCTATTGTTTCCCGCGAGATATCGATCAACATTAGATTCGCGCGTGTACAGGAATCGAAATGTTCGCCGACAACATTGTTCAGCGGAACGTTTAACGCTTACGTTAGCAGAGACACAGACGTCTCGGCCGATGCGACGGGACCTCTAGGCAGGCGAACAGCACGCGACTCGATCGCGACGTGCTTTAATGGACAGGAATGAAATATAATTTCCGTTCGAGTGTCAGATGTCCGTTGATAATGATTATCGTTGGTCCGTCGGGCAGCAGATTTTCAGTCCGACCCGGCTGGGACGAGAGAAAAGAAAGAAAGAAAGAAAGAAAGAAAAAAAAGAGAAAGGATCTCAAGCATCGGGCAATTAGGATATCGGTCGACTATGAATCCGATTAGCATCGCGAACGATTGGCTGCGACACATACGCCGGTAGAACCCCGTCATGATCGGATCTAGCGAAGCGGGAGTCCGGGGGCCCGGACGTAAAGCAGTACGTAGGGTCGTAATTAAATGACTGATCTATCGATCCTCTCGGATCCGTCGACATGCGAGACGGCTACCTGTGACTGGGCCGGGCGCGTGTGCGTGCGCAATAGATACGCGTATTGGCACACGCGTGTGCAACAGCCGCGTATAGAAGCAGGCGGCAGTGTGTACACGGTAGCCATATATGGTGCAGAGACGTTAGTGGTCAGTCTGCCGTATGGTGATGGTAAAGCGGTGCCACCATCTTTATCTCGGTCACGGCGACTCTGTGAAAGTGAGAGCCGTTTCTCCCCGATGCTTCGAGTACCTGCACGTACGCATTATCCAGCCGATTCCCCTTCGTTTGCGTGAGCTCTCTCTTTTCCTTTCCTTTATCCTGTTTCTCTTTTTTCTCTCCCTCTCCCTCCCACGGAGCTCGCATCTGGGTCGAACGGCGAATTGTTTTCGGCAGCGGTTCGCGTTATTCGCGATTCCGGATCAAAGTCCGTTGGATTTGTAGTTTCATAGCAAACGATTGCTAACCCCTTCGCACGGCAATTCAATGATACTCGACGCGACCACCATTTTGTTAGGGGTACCCATAAGCGATCAAGTATTTTCAATTTTTGAATGGCATGAATTTCCAAGTCCAACTCAAACTTCAATTTCTAGAATCAGAACGAAAACACGATCTGCGATATATGTAAAGTACCGGTTAACATAAATCATCTAATAATAGAATGCAAAAAATATGAGATTGAAAGGATAAATGCCAAGTTGCCTAGATCCTTACCTATTGTGTTAAGTTCTGAGGAGTATATCGCCGGTCTTGCCAAGTATATCAAGGATACAAATATGTATAATATATTGTAAGAAAATGTACCGTGTTGCTAATGACCTTTGATGTTGAAGCAACATTAAACGAATAAATGAAAAAGAAAGTATTTGCAAAGAATTTGTTTCGCCTTTAGTTCTGTACCGGTCGTTGAAGAGGAGACACGTATTCTTTTACAGTTTTCGGTGGAGCAGCCCGCGTTCGAAATATTCTCAAATTTTTCTTTTTAGAGAAAGCTCTGAAGGTCGTTTTCATCCGCGCTCAAAGTGATCAGTAGACGAACTATTGTCCGAACTCCTAAAAAGATCCAAGTCCAGAAAAATGTCCCAACAGTCTCTGTAAATCATTCTACGAGAAACATTTCTTTCGTTTTCACGAACACGTCGCAGGCGTTGTTGGCAAGCAGCTTGAACGCGTACGAAATTATTCGGTATTTCTTATTTAGCTTGAGCGACCCCGGTCATGAATCAACGCGTCGAGTCAATAATTTCTTTCGCGGTTATCATTCCGAAGAAAATCGTCGAGCTCCTTTCTAACGTTCAAGTCGAGCGGTTGTAATTAAATTGCGATTAGACCGGGCACCTCGGCGATAAAAAGCCTTTTCGAAAGAAGAGCGGCGCTCGTTACGAGACCATCAAGCGGCCGTTACGTTTCGCGCGCATGAAAAATCAACGACGAGGCGGCCGATATTTTGCCCCGAGCGCCGGGGCATCAGCTTAATTTCCAAACTTGTCCCCAAGCCGGAGTCATTGATATCGCTCGAAGTGGTCGCTTGTACACGCGCGTACGCCCATCGGCGGACAATTTTCTCCGCTTTTGCTTTTTACCCTCCTCCCCTCCTCCCCCCCGCGCCATCCCCGAACGGCTTCCATGTACGTATCTTCCGTTCTATCGTAGCAAGTTGACGCACGCGTACACGCGTCACTGTGCGTGAACCTTGTCGCGTGTATCACGTTCGGCCGCACTGTCACTGTATCATCGTGCAACGACATGAAATATATGCAGAAATGTTCATCGATCGATCTTAATGATCCGCGGAGGAACGTACGCGAGCGAGAGAGAAAGAGAGAGAGAGAGAGAGTGAGTTAGCGAGAGAGAGAGTGAGTTAGCGAGAGAGAGAGGCTAGCCGTGTTGCGAAACGGGGAGAGAAAGAGAGAAGGAGGGAGAAGCATCGGATCATCGTAAATGATTCTGACAAAAGGAAATACGGGTGGAACGTCGTTGATCATTTCCTGCGACGCGCGACGTTCCGATCGGCCGGTCCCCGTCGTAGATTTATCTCAGATTAACGTGTAATGCCGCGATTACGGTTATAAATGGCTTGGCTGTACGCGATGCGCTAAATGCTTCGCTATCCGCGGCTACGCTGACTCGGGAAAAACCTCGTTCCTAATGAATTCTGCATTCTTCGAGTTCCACCAGGAAATTCTCTCTTTCGCGGCTTTATCTCTCTTTTTTTTTGGCGGAAGCTCTGGAAATTATCTGACAAATTATCTGATCTGGAAATTATAACGGTTTGATTTTCAGTCAAGACAATTTGCGCGTCTCAAATAAGTCTTACCCATCCTATTCGTTAATCGTTATTATTAGACTGCGGTGGTTCTCTGGGCTGGTCCTTCAAGACGACTTGAGGCGAAAATGAAGAATAAAAAAATTGCGATTTTAGCTTCATTTTTCAGTTATTATCAATTTAAAATCCGCCTAAAATGCGGCAACCGGACCGACAGAGGTGTACGTTGCTTACGTCATAGTGGCGCGCGACAGTCACGTGACAGGCACTCTACGTACCTGATCAAGCACGTGGCAAAAATTCGGCGCGTAAACCGTCCGATTGGGTCATTCCACGCGCATATTCGGTTCTAGCCGAATTATTGGCTAAAGCGTGTGACGTCAAAGCCTAACCATTGGGCGCGAGCGAGGACCTCTTTAATGGATGACTGTCGCGCGCCTTTATCACGTAAGCCACGTACACCTCTGTTGGCCGGGTTACCGTATTTTAGGCGAATTTTAGGGAAACTTTTAATTGATAATAACTAAAAAATGAAGCCGAAATCGCAATGTTCTTATTCTTCATTTTCTTCTTATATTGTCATGGAGAACCACTTCTTAAATTTTGTGCCACCTGTAGTCAATGAATATTGTCCGCATCGATTACGAGAAAGGGCAGTTACATACAAATTGATTTCGTCCCTGAATAATATTAATAGGATGCGAATAATGTACCGGTAATACTGAATTCATCTGATTTTTCTTCCGTTTTGTGCTTCACCCACTCATTTTTGCTCCAAGTGTATAAAATCTGCGGTCAATTAATTATCAATCACTTGATAATGAAGTTTATACGACAATTCAGTTCATTTCAGGATGAGCAAGCTGATATTCAATGTCACTAATTTCATGACAATTGTTTACGTGCAAATCCAGTAAAAAGTTTCTATCCGGTCGAATCTAGATATGTTACCCTTAGCGAAGTTACTAAACCTTGAAAATATAGTGTTTACTCGATATACGTCCAAAATACGGTTCTAGTCGCGGACACATATCGGCCAGGAGGTACTATTCATTGATCCACCTTATACTCCTCCGCGACCAAGGTCCTCGAGCTTCTTGGCTCCTCACTATAGCCCACGGTAGTGGGGATAATTCCGGGACATTTATCGGCCATGCCTCGGCGACATATATAGAGAATGCGATTAGCGCAGCTGGTACAGCACACTAAAATTCCGTTTCACCTCGGTTTTGACGCGAAATCGAACTAGAAATAAATCCCTCCGGCAGCCCGCGATCATGACAACGTTTAGGCGAGAATTCCTCGCTACTCTTCTAAGGAAGACATTAACTGGCCTCTCCGTCACGACCGCAGCCTCGCCTGTTTCCCAATTTCACCTCGTCCCTGCACCAATGAACCTGTTCCTTGCCTTGGAGAGAATCCGCGAACATCACCGGCGGGCTTTCGCCTGGTTTCAGGAAATTCTTCAGCGTCGGCGACCCGCTTTCACGCTTGCTCGCGCCCGCGCGCACGCCGCCAAGATATTATTCAACAAATTATCGGTCTCGTTGTTGGCTCGGCCGTCCTTCGAGGCTGTTTCGAAACGTATATCCGTCTTATCTCTCATCGAGGACTTTCTTCGCGGTGGACCGCGATCTTACACGGAGGGGGAAACACAGATACCGTATGGACGCGTTCGGGATCTCGTCGGCCTGCGGTATCTGCGACGTTCATCTGGCAACACACATCCACGGTATCGCTAATACACAGGCACATTTAGATTTATGCACCGGGAGCGCGACACATTCCCCTGCGACACTGGGCCCCGATTCCTCATGTACCTGCAGAAACGTCTAGGCTGTCCTCCACAGGCAGGGCCGTCTCATCCTGTAGCCCCTTCGGGGCACTGTACGCATGAACGGCTCTTGGGGAACAAAATTGTTCTTCTTGCGATTATTCAATCCTACCTCGATAAGAAAATGGTGTGCGACAAATTTGGAAACAGTCGAATATCAACGATCTCATGTAATTCTCAAATAAAATTGCATGTCGTTACTTTTGGAAATATCGTTAAATATTGTTGAATGCTTCAAACGAATACATACTATACGAAAATCTTTACATTTACCATCAAATACCATCATTTACCATCAGAGTATTCTCGTGAAATTTCTGTGAGAGGCGGTTCTCGCAAAAGTACTCGACCCATATTTCTTTTCGTGTCGGCCATCATGGCGAAAGAATGCGTCTAGGGTCCGCGAGGACGATAACGCGGCCCTGTCTACGGGGTGTACTAGAATCGTCGGATCGAACTTAGGACGTGTACCGTGTCCCGACCGGGGAACACGTCCCGCATGTAATAACCATGGGCATTCGAGAGTGTCCGCGACAGAATGCACCGGCCAGACAAATTTATCTTCCTGGACGTGCGGCGCTAGATAGCAACCCCGAGGAAGGAAAAGAAGCGAGGCTGGCACTATAACTCAGGAAGAAAAGGCGGAAAGTGAACCGGGAACACATGGTTCCTCGGTGTATTCTTGTTTTGTTGCGGTCTAACGAGTTTCGGCTTGGTAGCTTCGCTGGTTGATAGCCGGGTTCTCCACCCAGCACGAGGAGAGCCGACTTCTGAGAGCAACCGAGCACCCGCGGGACAGAACCGCGTCCGTAGACAAGGACAAATAGGAGTTTTAGAGGCCGGCCGTAGCCAAAGAATTATTGCGGAGTTTCTTCGCCAATCGACACTGCCAGACCACTATCACCGCCACGAACGTCTCACAACGGCCACAGACGCACACGTTCTTATACTCAAAAAGGACAGGCTCGCGGATAGGCTGCGACGACAAATCTTTCAGCAGTTCGACACGCAGAAATTACGTTTTCGACAAGTTTTCTTTCGACACTTTTACTGCGATACTAAATAATTGCTGAGCGCTACAGCTTCGAACTTATCCACGCGTTTCGGTTGCCCACGCAGCGGTTTAAGTGTGTTCCTGTAACCCACAAGTGTCTGCATCATTCAACAGATCGCGTCACACCTATTTCCAACTAGCCCCGCCATATTAAGTCATCAAAGAGCGTTTGGCTATCGCGAGCCAGCCATCGGCCGTACAAGAATCCCAATCGTAAGTCATGCTACACTGTGCGCAACAGTGAACAGACTGTTGCATCTCTCGATCCGTTTTCGAGTGGATTTTAGGAATTTCTTTCTGACCGAACTGAACAGCGTACCTTTTACGAACCATCTCGAGCTTTATCCATAAATATAAATATTTAATCTCCGTTATCGCGAATACTTCAGCAATTATTCACCGTTCAAGCGGACGGGTGAAAGAATCTGGCAATTTAATTTTTATTTTTTCGTTCTGTAGATCCTCCGCTGAAATTGTAAGCGAAACGCTCGTGGTCGAGAATAGTTAAGTACACCCTGTATTTCTCGGACAGCGACGCGACGAACAATGCGAGTTTCAGGGGATTTGTTGTCACGGCGCGGTGAATTACATCGGTCGGATCTACCACGCCTAGGCGTATAAACTGGCCTCTCTTATCCGGAACGAGAAAAACGATTTTTAAGTCGTTCGCTCGACCGTTCCCGACGACGGCGGAGCCGAGCGAATCGCTTTGCGCCAGGATTTATAATCCGAGAAGGTGACGCATGCCTCATCGACGCCGACGTAACGAAATCCTCTCTCCATTGTATGCAGCGGCGAGCTCGCGCGATCCCGCGTTATCATCGGCTGCGAAATAATCGCACCGTTCCTCGGAATCCTTAAGTAACTTGTTATTATCCAGCCCCGTCTCCGACACGGTTCATCATGGACCGGTACGTGGGCACTGATCCTGTAAATTCGATTGCTGATTCTAGGCTGACCTGTTCACCAACATATTTCAAGCCGTCCGTTGAAAATAGTATTCGCAATTCGTTGTTTGACCCTCGGACTCCTGCGAGTCGATAGTTCAGTTTTCGTCCGATATAAGGCGATCCCTCGGGACCGACTTTCGTCGTATTTCGGATGAAGAAGAAGAACAGCGATTTTCTTATTTCTAAAAGCCTCGTCTTATATCGGAATAAAATTGTTTATGACGGTCGCTCGAGCTTGTCCCCACCACTACGTGGATAAGTTAATGACTCCGGCATATCGAGGGTTAATTTCTTGAGTGCTGTTCATAGGACATATAAGAAAATGATTGAAAACTTTTACCCTCCTTTATTCCTAATGTTATTGTTTACAGCGCGGAGTATACTCTAGTTTCACGCAGCACTGAAAGCTACGATTTTAAAAAGTTATCGCTGAAGCTATTAGAGTCTCTATTAAATAGAGAAAGTGTGTGATAAATAGACTGTGGATTTTATGCATTTATGACAAAAATGGGTAGGTGTAATTCAAAACAGTCTAACAACGTCGATATACATTTGTAACGTATAAGAATTATTAATAAGCAAACTACATTTTTACTTAGCTCCTATAGATTGAAATTGATGTATACAAATTTTATTTTACATACAGATCAGCAATCTAGTGATAAATTGTTGGTGCACTGCTCGGACTACATAAATTATGACTGTCATGTTTTTCGAGGGAAAGAAGTCAGTCTGCTGACGCGGCAGATAGGTGGTGGAGGTATAATGATTTGGGTGGCAATGGGATATCAGAGGAGGACTGATGTTAGATTTATTTCACGGAAAGTAAATAGCGAAATGTATGTTAACATTATGAACGAGCAATTAACAGACCAAGCACTGAAAGTTTTGTTTCGATATAAGACGGTGGCACGGGACCGGTTTTCGTCGTATTTCGGATCGGGGCGACTTTATTCTCGGGTGGTCCGGGAGAGAATGAGCGAGAGGCGAGAGTAAGAGCATAAAGTTTTCGGGCATAGCAACCCGACGTATTTTTCGTTGGAAAGGGATAGAATGTAGCATACGACATTAACGTACCGACATTTTTCCTAGAATGGCTAGTAATTTGGAGGCTATCTCTGTATCCACGTGATTCGCAAGGTGGATTCGACCTTCGCGAATACGAAGAAATATTACAAAAGAATAGCGGACTGTTTAACAACGCCACGGAACACGCCCAAAGCGATATAAAATGACGATTTTCCCGCCTGGGATAAGGTCGGCTCCCAGCTGGGCGTGATAGATCAGGGCCCACCTTTCCACGGCAGCTATCCCTTGGAAGTTGCATTGTTCTCCGCGTTTATGTGCAAATACGAAGGTTGCGATATTAAAAGGTGCAGAGGTGAAAAATTTCGCCGCACCGCGATACAGAGAGAGCCGGCCATAAATTTTGCACCGGTAATGATTATTTATAACCGGCGCCGGGTCGCGTTACGGGCCCCGTTGCTATGACCCGAAGGGACAGTTAACATTTAATAACATTTCAATTACAGCTCCGGTGACCGGTACCGCTTTCCGTTCGACGTCCGCTAAATCATTCTACACACAGCGGAATGTCGCACGCACAATGCGTGCGAAGTACGATTGTCAGAGCGGATTCTGCGGATTAATCATGCCACCTTACGATAAGCGATATTTCTTCGGATAATTGCACGTCAAAGCGCGTTCAGCCCGCCGTTCATTTTCATTTTCTCGTTTCGGACTACTTTGCCAACTATTCGAATCGTGTCCGTCTTATTCTGTAATTTCGAAACTGTTTTGCAATCATCATCGAGGAAATTGATTGCAGAGTGAGACAGAAGCGTTTTAAACCTTTTCAGCACGTGGTTCATCATACCTGAACAAACCGCGTACTACGACAATAATATTAATAAAATCCAAGTGGAATTTCTATTCTGTAGTTGCTCGACGAGGTGCGAATAATTATTATGAGCACTTTTAACACTACCGGATTTCTTTTGGGAGTATTGAAATTATATGTTTCCATGAGAAATTTTTTTAATGAACTTCTATATCGAAGTAGATATTTAAACAAAACTGGTACGAAATCTAAACGAACCCAATTTTGTTGTTATTAGAAGGCAGTGTAGGCCAGTTGCATTTAGTGCTTGCTTTTCCTAGTGTTAAAGTGTGCTTCCTACAAGGAAAATGAAATTAATTTTGTGCTTAACATATTATAACGCGTGACCAGGAATTTATAATTTCCCGCTAAACAAACGCAATTTTGTTGTTATTAGAAGGCAGTGTAGGCCAGTTGCATTTAGTGCTTGCTTTTCCTACTGTTAAAGTGAAATTAATTTTGTGCATATCGGTGCTTAACATGTTATAACACGTGACCAGGAATTTATGATTTCCCGCTGACAATATACTTCTTCATGATTCGGACCAAGGTACATTGAGATCGGAGGATTGAATTAAGCACTTTAATTTGTCACAATTGTCCGGAACCGTGTCGCGAAATCCGAAACGAGGTTTTCATTGCGATATCGTGCGGGGGCGTCGAAGTTCTAGGCGAGAGAAACGAAATTTCGACTTAGGCGGGGGAGCGCCGTGGCTTTCGCGTTCTCCGCTGTCCCGGAGATATGAGTTATGCTCGCTGCCAGGTCATCGGCACTCGTGTCACGCCGTAAATCGGTCCTGACACCCAGTAGAATGAAATCGGTGGTTGTCAGAGCCTCGGCGAGCCCCGGAGCCGATACTTTCCGAGCGACGGTTTCGCAAACCTCGCGCCACTCGGCTTGACAGGTGTCTCTTACTTAATAATCATCGAGAGTCCGCCGATGTGCCCGCAATTATGCCTACGCGCGGTCGTTTCGAATTTACCGCCAACGTGGTATCGGCTTGCGAAAACTTATCGCATAAATCTCGCGAAACCGAACCATTACCGCGCGAGACAAGCCTAATCGAAATTTAAAGCGGTCGCTCTCCGGATATTGGCTTGATTTCTACATCAATCGATCTAATTTTAGACATTACTTCGAAACTGTTAAAATGTATGTACGTTAAAATGTACTTGCGAGTATTCACGGGAACCTTATTTAGTATATACTATATTTTAGATTACCATAATGCGACAGCTAGACCGAGGATTTTCATGGGAAATGAAGATTGTTGTTAATCGCAAGACGCGGGAGTTACGTGGACATTCATTTGCTGTTTTAAATCATTTTAACGACTCGTGAATAATGCAACAGTATTTTTGAAGGAGTTTCCTGTTTTCCCATTTTTATGGACGCATTAAATCCGTAGCCTAGTGGTAAAAATTTTCTCTCTTGGCATTTTTTGTATCTCCATAAAACAACGCCTTGTAGATAAGGTTTCTATAGGCGTTAAGGAATTTGAGTTACAAAATGCAATAAAAGTTTGAACGGATCTCAGCAGATCCGTTGACTTGTACTCTAAAACCTGAACTGCGCGAGGTAAAAAATTAGCTACGCTTGAACACCCCTACCCTGAAATGTTATGTAACTCATTCAGTTTTTCTGTGCAAAATAATTCGCAGATAATATCACTAGAAATAGAAATATTAAGTGAGATTCTCAAACACGGTAGTCACTACAGACTGATGTGCACTATTTCAGGCTATTTAACAAATTTTCATTTAACACTTTGACTGCCAAACTAGAAACCTCAAAAATTCCCTAAAATCAAAGTAAGCTATTTAATGAAATAAAAATTGAAAAAAGTTAAATGTATGATATCGAGTAGCCCTCCAACTTTCTTACATTTTATAGATCCTAATCAAGTGAAAGTAAAAATTCATTTTAAAACCTGGACAAATAATTCCGTCACCCACATAGACGTGTTAACCCTTTGCACCCGAGTGGTGACTCTGCAGCACCGCTAGAAATTATTGTGGCATTACTTCAAAGAAATTACAAAAAATATTACAAAATATTTGTTTCATTACAAAATTTGTATTTAATAGATTATTAAACATTTAAATATCATATGTAGAAATCGGATCAGTTTCGTACGAACAAAATGAAAAGATTGTAACACGGAAGAAAAATTTAGTTTTATATTGAAAATAGCGCCGAGTGCAAAGGGTTAACCCTACAACTATCGAACCAGTCAAAATGTTCATCACAAAATCAAAAATGTTCGTCATTTTGACTGGTTCGATATTTGTAGGGTTAACCCTTTGCACACGGCGCTATTGTCAATATAAAACTAAATTTTTCTTTCTTGTTTCTTCTCTCACGATTACTGAAACTATGAGTATCTCTTCTTTGGGGTACATGTCACCATAAAAACCGTATGAAACTTGAGCAAATTCAATCTTGCTGTTATTATAACAAGGGATTATAGCAAGGGATAAGTCTAAGTGACGTTTAGGGTTGGGTAATTCCGGTGTTAAACATGTATAGGGGTTAGGAGTTGAAACGAATGAATAACGAAGTAACGAGAAACGGTAAAATATCGAATTTTCATCAGCTGGATTGGACGTTTGGCCCGCCGTGGGACGGCCTGGTTGCATCATGGGAGGGAAATCAGAACGAAAGGGACACCGGCGCGGCGTGTATCGCGCGTGGAGGAGAAAGAGGAAGAAAAAGGTCGGTCAGAGGGAGAACGAAACGGAAAGTGAACCGCCACGTCTGGGCTGGTGTGGGTGTAGAGTGTACAGGCTCGATGCACCAAGAGCACATACCCTCCCGGCGTCCGCTTGTTCCCCCGGTTGCTCTTGGTGTGTCCTTTCCTCTCTCTCTCTCTCCCTCTCTCTCTCCCTCTCTTTCCCTTTCTCCGTTCGCGGGGCTCGCAGCGCGGCCTGCCAGCACAGAGACGTTGGCGCCTCCGGCGATTGCATACAGCACAGGTGTTCGTCCGCATTATGCCCCGTGTACGGTGCAGTGACGTTGCCGCCGCGAACGCCGAGCGACATTGTAATTTGTAAATTACATCTCGCTCTCGCGGACCGGCGCGGACCGGCGCGGAGACCTCGCAGGGCCGAGCAGAGAGCCGGGGCTGTCCGCGCGGTGTTCGGGCCCTGTAGCCCGCCGCAAACGGAACTTAATGAACCACCGCGGCTCGCGTGTTTGCATAACGTTGTAATAACACGTGACACGATCGCCAACCGCCTTCCGGTTATGATAATGGGACGCCGCGGACGACGATGCGCCGCGTACCGGAATGCGACTGACGGACGGATCATTCTTTCACCATTTCGTTCTTTCGCCAACTAGCTGCCCCTGCCGTTCAGTCGTCACGATATTAACCCTGTAATGCTCGGACCGAGCCCGAGAAACCAGTGAAAAGCATTGGTTAATCTCGTAATAACTATCCATCTATCGCGCGTGGAATATACAGCGAATTCTCATTACGAGTCAGTGCCAACCTCGCAATTTGGAGTCAGTGGAGCTACCCACACCACCGCGGTCAGGTGCCGGAGCTCGAGAACATTGTATCGGAGAAAGACATTTTCTCAGTCTTCGTGTCACTATCGCTTAGCAGTCAAGACCTGGAATCATTAGTAGTCAGCTTTTATGACTTGTAGACGGATATGACTGTTATGTTTCCAGCGTGACCTGTGTACTTCGAATACGACGCTCGGCGACAACATCAGATTTCGTCTAAGAGTCAGTCACCAGAACGGTGCAACTGACTCGTAACGAGAATTCACTGTATTTTACTGTTTAATTTCCACTGTTTAACGTTTGATAGACACTCACGCGCCGTTTTTAAACAGCTGACACGTAATTGGAAAGTTGTTTCTTAACCGTTTGAATATTTTGATATGTACCGGTTTTGTATGTCCCGGTACTTATGGTACCACCGTGGAGGGTAGAAAATTTATTCGTCCGAAGCTTCCTTTTCGAGAAAGTCCAGTTTGAAAATGCAGCGAATGCGCATGCTATTCGATAGGAATCGTCTGACGCGTCTGACCATGACCAACCAATTCTACTTCCTGCGTATACTGAAGCAGGCGAACCCGACGGGTCTTTAACCAGTTAAGCGCGTGTGACGTGTATACACGTCATCCGAAATTCTATTGCGGTGCTGTTAACGTTAATGAATTGTTAATTTCTTATAGAATAAAAATGTAATTCTTTTTCATTTTGCTTTCCTCTTTTCGTAAAATTTATAATAGCGACATTTGGCCTGCATTCGACATTGCTTGAATTCCAACTTTACCAACTTGAATTGCAATTTTACCAACTTTAATTCCGCGCCGTGAGGGAATTTTATAATTAAATTCCACAGTTAACCAGTTAACACGTTAAGCGCCAAAAAACAACCCCACAGAATTTCTCAAAATCAGTGTAATTTAATTAATGAAACCGAAACTAAAAATTTAAAATGTATCATATGGGATGCTGTCTCAACCCTTTAGAATCCTAAAGATCCAATAAAATTCGTTTTATCTGGATATAGCACTATAAAAATGAATTTCTAAACCTAGTCGAAAGTCACTGTCAGTCATATGTGACTAAACCGACTGTTTCTCGAAAACAAAGCCTGAAACGAAACAAATTTCTAGTGCGAAAAATATTCCTGCGACTCGCTGCACGTCCGATGCTCGAGCAGAACCATACAAAGTTGACGATCCGTCATTTCGAAGTGCAAATAACCGGCAAGTTATGCGTGTCTTCCTCGAAGGGTGCAGTTTTCCGGCGAGGTAATCTTTCTATCTCGCCGGAAACGGTCGGCCGCGACGAAAAGAGGACCGAGACGATCGGATTGAAAAATACATATGTCCGGTAGCGAATGTTTGCTCGGCAGCGTGCCATTTGGCTGATCACCGTGGCGGTCTAACGACGCCGCGTTTGCATAATACTGCGATAGCTCGCGACGCATGGAACATTGAACGAAGACACTGTGTTCGATCGCGGTTGAACGACGGGAATGAAAGTCAAACAAGGCGGAGTACGGTGAAGAAAAACGCTTCCTCGGAAAAGCGAGGCGCAACCTGGCCGTGATAAATGCCCGCGCCGTTGTAGCGAGCCGAATCGGTCCGACGGTACGCGGAATTGATTTTCCCGGCCGATAATCGACGGATATCGACGAAACCCCGGGCCCGGTACGTTAATTACGAAACCGGGGGAAAATATAATCAACGGCGATAAAGGTTTATCACGTTAATACGTTAGTGGCCCGTTCTAGGAAATTGTGAACCACCCCTCGCTATTAGCGCGCGCATTGGTACGCGCGCATAGTAATGGCCGCTCGACATACACGCTCCCTCGGCATTGTAATTTATCGACCGCGGCCGCAGAACAACCTGCGTGTTACCGGACACGCCGATCCACCGTTCTTTCGACATGTTCGCCCCGATGAATTTAATAAAACGTGTTTACACAACATCGTTATGTAACCAGGTGTGTCCTGCAGTTTGACCGGCGCGGCAACAACGGCAAAAGTGAAAACAAAGAACGAAATCGCGGGAACATCGTCCGCGAAACCACTTTTTCCACGCTGTTTTTCGACGATCCGACATACAAATTACAAACACATTCTAAAATCGAACTTGACTTGAACTTGACTCGAGACGGAGTTGATGATTCTAAGAATATTTTTAATACTCAGATAATAAAACTTTTGTTGACATTAGAATTACCAGAACACAGTTAAATTATGACGCAACGAATCGCGAATATTTGCCGAGAGGGTCGATAGAACTTGCACACCGATTGTACAGAAAAATACACGATAACGAATAATAGTAATCCAGAGCAATTCACCAAGATATCGCGAGGCGCTTGTTCGTACCTCTGAGAGAAGCTAACAAAGGGCGTTTGTAATGCGTATCGGGTATACTTTCGAGAAAGAATACGTGGAAACTGTTACACAGAGAATCTTCGAAATAAATGCCACATAATTTGCTCGAAAGTGCTCGTAATTGGCGAAGAGCGTAACACTGAATAATCACGCGTTCCCGAGGCGCCCGATGCAGGTCTAAAAATCGCCGTGTAATAGACGTTCACCGATTGATACGTGAAAGGGTCAAATTCGTAAAAATGCCCGTTGCACCGTCGATTGGAGGATTCCAGACGTTAACGGTGAGCAAATAATTGCAGGGCAGTTCTTCGTGCGGGGAGTTACCGGCAAGCAGTGTTGCAATTTGCAAACCGCGACGGAATGAAAAAGCTGGCTTTTTCGCGTCCCGAGCACCGAGAACCGGTACGCGCACCACGATGTCTGATTCATCGACAAAAAATATCCGGACGAACCGTCCTACAATTCCGCCTATCATAATGATACCCCTCTACGCGGTTGCGACGTTCTGGTTATGGTAATCGAGTGGCACATGCAAAGAAACGAGCTTAATACCCCTTCACGGTGGTTCCATTTCAATCTACCGGTCGCGGGTTGCCCCTTATTTTAATTGTATTTTCTTCGGGCAACTTTGTGCCGCTTAATCGTTTCCCTCCTCGAACGATGACAAATGCTGCCGCGATCCACACTTTTACACGATCCGTCGATATTTTAGGGGGCCGCGGGCTGTTACGTATTTGACTGCCGGAACAATTTTGCAACTTTTCACGTCGACAGGCATTCGTAGAAATGTTTCAAATTTTATTTGAGAATTTTAGGATTTTTAGCAGATTTTATGAAAATGGGTAAACGTGGAATTCAAATCAAATAAAAGATTAACGTAGTACGAGAATATCAAGACATTATTTTTAATTTGTTAAGATGATTAAAGAAAAAGAGGTTCTCACATTTGGCGCCTGCTTCTTACAATTGATACCGACAATTTTTATTTTGCATAATGAAGTCTCTTAATCAAAATGAGAAAATACTGTAATCGAACGAGACTCTTTCTCAGAAAATAATATTTTCATTATTTTCCCGTATAAAATATGAGCAAATCAAATATATACACTGGATGATCAAATTATCAGAGCCACAGCACGAAAAATATATTTTTTAACCAAACGATGAATTGACTTCTTTATTTAAGCACATATGGTAGTAAAAACCGTAGGAAGTTTACGTAAATTCAATCTTCTCACTGTTATATGTTATTATGTTTTGTAATCAGCTGAAAAGTGAAAAATCAGCTATAAAAACTTTTGTGGTACGGAGCAGCAGCGTAAAACGTCTCAGAACTCTTTTAATACTGCGTGTAAAAGCGACATGTAGTATTCGTACTTTACAATTCGCGCCTCAAATGCTTGATACAAGAATGACAAGAATTCCTCAAGAAGTAAACATTGATTCTTTTACCGTAAAATTGTCAAGGTATGCAAGTAGGTCTAATAATTCCGTCGCTCACAATATGCATATGAATTTGTCGAACAGGATCAATCGGGGTCATGTGACACGGTTTACGTAAGAAAGCAGGTCAGGTTGCACGGTCCATCCAGGGCGAACGATTACTTTTCGCTTGTTAGCAATTACTCTTCCGACTGGATTATAATTTCGCAATCGTCGGAACGATTTAAAGATTTGCGGACACGGCATCGGCACGAGGGGTTAAACGTTCAGCATTTCCCGAGCACGTAGAGCCCCTTTGTTGAAACAAAGCCTGAGAAAGCGAGCGCGCCGATCTCTGGTTTCGAATACTGCGCCGCGATCCCGCGCATTCCACGAGAACCGCTGCCCGGCTGCTATTCATAATCGCCCGGTGCCTTATTCTCCGATTTTTCGCTGGCCGGTCATTTTTCACCGGCTCGAGAGAGTAACGAGAGGCAGATTTTTACGGGAGGCTGAGTAGGTGGTTCGCACGTGATCTCCGGGAGAGCGAGCCTTTCTAGGCTGTCCGTGGCTGGCACACCGGCTCCGAGAAATTCGCACGCGAATCGCCATTTTTCCCGCACGATCGGCCTCGAATTTCGATAGCCATCGACTTCTTTCTAACGGTCGATCCATCGGGCATTGTTCCGGGTTTCAACCGGGGCAACGATCTCGGGTTTCCAGCGGACTCCGGACCGAAACGTTCAAATCGTTCGAATTAGGGGTACTCATAAGTAACAATGAGAGGAATAATAAGTTGAACAGTTTTCGGTGATCAGCTTGTGTTCAAAATATTCTATAATTTTTTTTAGAATCAAAAATCTGTAATAAATTGGCGGCGTCCTTCCCTTCCGAGGATCATGTTCATACTTTTTCATTTTCATGCAGGATTTAATGCAACGGTAACAACAAAGAAAATTTGCAATGTTTATGGAGATGTATCGAAGGTCAACAAGTGTCAACGTCGGTTCAGAAGGTTGCTGGTGATTATGATCTCTCTGACAAGCCTCGAAGTGGAAGACATTCACTTCAGTAGAAGATGTAATGTGGCACTTTGAGTCATATTTTGCTGCACGAACCCTGGATTTCTATAAGGGTTTGAAAATTTGCAGGAAATATGACAAACTGTCCTTGATAATTATGGAGATTACGTAATAAATTAAGAAATAAAATCTTGAATTTTCTACAAAGTTTGTTTTAGATTTCAAAATAATTGATTACTTATGGGCCCCCGTAATGTCGAGTCGGGTCGGGCTTTATTCGAGATCGGAACAATTTCTCGAAATTTTCGGGATTCCCGTGCGCATTACGATTCTCGAATGTATCAGGATTATTCCCGAGAATTCCGAAAATTCTGGGCAATCCTGTTGTATTCGGGAATCCTGAAATTTTAGAGAACTCGACTCGTCTGGACTATCGGGCACCCGATGCTTCCGAATTATCGCACACCCCTAGTAAATATTTGCAACTAGGTAACTAAACAGTTCCAACTGCATTGTATCAACAATGTTCTACTATATTTAGTCTTACATGTTTTATTCGTTAAATAAGTTCCCCCCGCCGTAAGGCGATAAGCAGGTTCAGATCCAATGAACCGACGCCGTGTGTCCCCTGTGAGTTAATTAGTGGTAATCATACGATGTTACATGTGGGAAATAACCGGGATTGCGAACTGTGTATACATCCGCATACGGTATACCCATACAGGGGACTGCTTGGAAACATGTTTCTTGATATAATTACAGTGATTCTTAATTATAATGTCACAAGAACTCTAATGTATTTACATAGATGTTATATGTAACACAGCAGTTCCTAAGTGTGCTAGGATTTTAACAGCAAGCCAAGTACATTTTTCCCATTACGTTTATATTCGAAACCGCTTATCAATCGCTTCTATTGATTGGTCGAGCGGGCTTAGAAGAATTAAAGTTTAGGACAACTTTCATTGCCGGCTCGAAGTGTTTACGACGAAACCTTTATTGGTTTAGAAGAGGACTGAATAAATTTCATCCCGCGGTTTGTGGCCGGACAGAATTCGCAACAGGAAATACAGGTTTGCCAGTGGTTGGAGCCATTGAGAAGGAGGTCCGAAATTTACATAAAGACTCAATTATCGAACAATAAAATTGCGCGCTGTTGCTTTCGGGCAAATGGATCCGGGACAATGCACGGCCGCCGGTAACGATATCAGGACGTGCTACATTCTGCGCGGCTTCCGATCGTCCGGGGACCAGTTTCGACCCAGTTCCATCGGCGCGACGTTGCCGGGCTCGTCGACGAAAGGGGGATAGTCCGCGAGCAACGTTCGCATGAAATTCAGAAAATTCGCAGGACGAAACAACGCGGGCGTCGCGGACTGTTGGGAAACACAATGAACAACGGCAGGTTACGAGCAACCTCCTGGATACTTGATCCCACGACCTTGCGAAGTGGGTCGCGCAACGGGGAAGGAGACGATTATGTTCAGTCAAACATGCGCGAGCATAATCTACGTGTAACATACTTAACATATACGGAACAAAACGGCCCGGCACGTATCTCTGTGATCTCGCGGGATCCTGGCGACAGTCCATAAACCACGGAACCGGCGTGCACTTTAACAAACGTACGCGGCTCCACCGTAGGCTCCACGATAATAACTAGACTGCAAGTACTTCTGCGAGTACGGGCTTATTATGCCAGCCGCACATTTTTCCCTGGACATTTCAAAGTGGAGTCTGATCACGAAGGAATAGAATTTTATTTTCCGCGGTGACAGTTTTCTTTGCTCACACGTGCGCTAGAATGTACTAGCATATACTAGAATATACCTGAATATATCGGGATATACTAGAATGCACCAGAAAATAATATAATACAGGTCAATATACTAGAATGTACTAGAATATACCCGAATACACTGGAATATACTAAAATATAGTAGAATGTACTAGAATGTACTAGAATATACCTGAATTCAGCAGAATATACTATAATATACATCAATATACTAGAATGTACTAGAATATACCCGAATATACTAGAATATATTAGAATATACCAGCGTATATATCAGAATATACTAGGATGTACCAAATAATGTTATAATATACCTCAATAAACTAGAATATACCAGAATATGCCTCAATATACCAGAATATACCAGAATATACTAGAATGTACTACAATATACCTGAATTCACCAGAATATACTATAATATACCTCAATATACTAGAATGTACTAGAATATATTAGAATATACCAGCGTATATATTAGAATATACCAGCGTATATATTAGAATATACTAAGATGTATCAAAAAATGTGATAACATACCTCAATATACTAGAATATACCTCAATATATCAGAATATACCAGAATATACTAGAATGTACTAGAATATACCTGAATTCACCAGAATATACTATAATATACCTCAATATACTAGAATGTACTAGAATATACCCGAATATACTAGAATATATTAGAATATACCAGCGTATATATGAGAATATACTAGGATGTACCAAAAAATGTTATAATATACCTCAATATACTACAATATACCAGAATACGCTAGACTATACTAGAATATACTAAAATGTACTAGAATATAACAGAATATACCAGAATATATCGGAAAATATTAGAATGTAACAGAAAACATTATAATACAGCTCAATATACTAGAATATACTAGAATGTACCAGAAAATATTATAATACAGCTCAATATACTAGAATATACTAGAATATACTAGAATATACCCGAATATACTAGAATAGACCACAATACATGAGAACACAATAGAATATAGTAGAACAGACTAGAATATACTAGACTATACTAGAATATATATATATATATATATATATTTACCACATCATGGGGGCGTCACCATGTTACCTGATCAATTCTAAATCCTTTTTTCTCACGGATCGAGCGAAAATTGAAATGTTGTCGGGTGCGAAAAGAAAAAAAGAAAGGAGACGGAGGAATCGAGGGGGATAGGAAAATATTTCCGTCGGGCGTAAAAGTTCGCCGATCGTTTGATAAATGTTTGCTCCCTGATTGGCTCTTTTGAGGCCGCGTCAACGAGTATCGGCGCGCCATTTGCCCCATTGAAAACGCGTTAAACGGCCGAGCGTCGAAAGCGAGCGGAGCTCGTTACCTTTGCCATTCTGGCCACCGCTCGCCGGTTTCGCAGAAGAGATTAACCCGCGCGTATTTTGCATACTTCTGGCCGGCGCTATCGATTATAACGATCAGGTGCTTAAAGCGTGTCCCGCAGCAAGGCCGCGGCGGCGCAGGACTTATCCACGAGGACGTGCGTACATAAGTGCGCGTACGCTTTGCGTACCGTGCTGCGAGTTTATTAACTCACGCCAGTGTTTCGCGCGCCGCACTTTGTTACTCCATCTGACAACGTAATCTTGCTACACGTTCGTTCGTTTCGCGTCCGGTAGTCCGCAAATAGATCACTTATGTCGCTCAACCGGGAACAGAGTGTATGCACACCGTCGCGCCGCGCCGAGCCGGCCCGATCGGGGACCGACATTTTTCCGCGGACCTCGCCCCGCAACTGCAACACCGACTGCAACTGCAACCGCGACGCATCGTACGCGCCTGTGCCCCACAACCTTTGCTCGTCGACGCTCACACTACTTTTTTTATTTTTTACGGTATCGTCCACTCTCTATCGTCGCCTCGCTGCTCCTTTTTTCTACACTCAAATGGAGGATTATCGAAATAGGATCATAGATCAGAGATTTGAGGCTTTCACGGCCCGGCATCATTCAGTTGTGTCTGTTGAGGCTTTCGGGTGAAAGCCGTGTCCTGAAGGAAGAGATTTCCCCACGTTTCGTCAGCATTGCAGCTAACTTCATCAGGGGGTCTGGAGCAGTATCAGTGTGTCTCCAGACTGAAGGACCATAGATGTCTGACAGCCTACTGCCGCCATATTTTCTTCTTTCTTTTTTCTCTTTCAATCTCGATCCCATGTGAAGTATTCGGACTTGTACTGTAGAAAATTTAATCTGTCACAATATTGTGAATTATAATACTGTATCAGCGCATCGAACAGTACGTTCTGGCTGTAACCGTTGCCGATTGCTATGCAACAATGTGACCAATCGTAAAAGTCAGAAATAGCGCCGTGTTCACATTAATTCGAACAGTATCGTGGCTCGGAAAAATCCGTGTTCGCATAGAGATCCCCGGTGTACCGATGCCCTGGAAGGGGCACCGGTATTTGTAATTTCAGCGGGGGGACATTTCTTTGCGCGGCGGATCGTGTAGAATCGTGAACAGGAAATGCGGACAAGCGTGTATGGCACCGGTGAGTAATAGGTTACCGTCGATCGGTGTATCGACATGCAACATATACGACTAGTATCGTGCCACCGTTTGCCGACAACGGCCGTTGTGGACCACCCACACGACGCCACGGCGTTCTCGTAACAGTTCCCTCGGCTAATTGCGTAACCAACCGTCGCGACCTTCTCGACTTCAGGTGGAGTGACGTAGAACTGGCGCAGTAGTGCACGGTTAAATTTACACGACTCGGCCCCCACTCTCCTCGCGACACTCGGAGGATCCCGTGGTGGTCGTCTTCGATTTTAATGTGCTTCCGCAGTAAACAAGTTTCTGATGATATACGGAAAATATTAGGTGCAAATACTTCAGAATATTAAAGATATAAACGGCTAAAAGTTAGGTGTCTCTCGTAACTATTGGTAAATCGACTTAATTCTGCACTTAAATTGATAAAAATAGTCCAATTTACATGGTCTTCGGACTTGTTTTAATGGGAAGAATCTCATTGGACGACAAAAGAAAAATGTCTTTTACTGCATGTTTATTTTTTTCAGTCTTCCTTTGAAATACCGAATCACCAGTGCTCGAAGTAGAATGAGCGACCGAGCACCAATGAGTGGACGTTTTGAAATAAATGATAACAGAGGGAGACTTTGATTAACAATTTTTTAATGGAAGACTTTTTCTACCATATACTGGTAGTATACTGGTAGTATCTATTGTGCGATTCCGCTAACTCGGCGACGATAATCGCCTAAAGATGAGCAGACGCTGCCCCCTCCGATTTCCATAATTGCACGGAAAATCGGCTCGAATCTCTCGATTCGATCGCGTCCAGGCTGGACCTTCGAACTGTCCGTTACGCGATCCAGTTATGAAACTCGATTTGCATACTTCTTTTACTGATAGTTCAACCGCGCTGGCGTAATTTCGGCCGAAGTGCAGGGAGCAGCATGAAGATCAATCTCTAATGTTCGTTGATTTCGTCAGCAACTTGGATCATTTAGCTTCATTGTTCCACTTCGTTGCGACTCGATGTTTTCGTCCGTTCGCATAGTTTTTTACTCTTGCTTTACTTTCTAGAAACCTAATCTGTCGTTTTCATCATTTCAATCTTTTTTCAATTATTCCTTACATTCGAGAAATATACAAATTAACCCTTAACCTGTTAACTATGCCGAGCAGTCTCGTCAGGAAAAGATGGCGCTTTCTGTGTAGTGACGAGTATACTCGTCAGAAAAAGATTTCTCCTTCTGTCAAATAACGAGTATACTCGTCATGTAGGAAAAACATTTGCAATTGCCATTAAGTAAAATGTAAGAGAGGTGTGGTGTGAGAAAAGCGCACAATAATTAAGCACACAAGTGCACGTTGCGACGTTTAGCGAGCACTAAAAGTGATTGTTTTACATTACTTTATAAAAATAAAAAGAATTTGTCTACAATACCCAAACAAATAAAGTCGAACAATTTCTGATGGATGAATTTTTACAATCTCAACGTTTGTGAATTGAAAATATTAAAACCCGTCACTTGAACAATCCGATATTGACTGGAAATTCAATTTAGAGAATCGGACAACCGCACACGATCTCGGGGTCGTGTGTAACCCCGGTATACCGAGTCGGGGGTTGACCCTAAGCCTGGAGTCGCGGCGAAAATGGTTTCCGTCGCCGAGCAGAATGTCAACTACGGTCCGGTTTAATCGACGAAATTCGAATGTATCGATAGCCTGATCAGCGCACGAGGGTTGAATCGATCATGCCCGCCGGGACAATCGGCGGGGCCGTTCATTAGCAAAGTCTCGGCACACATCGATCCCCGAACGCAGATACCGGGCGCTCGGGGTTTCTTAACTCGGCCACCGGTGACCTCCTTCTCTCTTTCTCGGTCTCTCTGTTTCAGGCTCGGTGCACGGGCGAAAATAAAATCCTGTCCATTGATGCAACGCGGCCCTCGGCTCTCGAGATGGGCAGGAACCTTGCTGGTAAACAATTCCGAGCACGAGGCCTTCGGCGCCGTATTCGGAAAGTGTGTTACGCGGCAAGCGCTTAATTGCTCCTTTCTTCGTCTCCGGCGCTTACCCGCGATACTCTCTAGTTAGGGTCAATTATATACGGGGCCAATATCGATGGATACCATACGCGACGCGCGCCTTTTACGAATTCCACCTCTATTACCGCTTCTTGCCCTGCTCCACAGTCCTCCTTCTTCCGAAAAGGCAATCTGCTTACGCCGGGCGAACGCGCACGCTCGAGAATCGAGCACCAGCTGACGCTTTCTTGACCCTGTACCCTATTCTCTTCGGAGCTTTTACACCCGAAGGAGTTACGCAGAAATTCGTTCGACGGCGTAACACAGCCGCGGGTTTCACCTAAAGATTATTGAACCCTCCTATAATCCCTTATTATTTTTAATCCTTACCGTTTTCTTCGCAGTTACAGTTAAAGTCATGTTCTCCGAACTTGCCAGGAAAGGTTTTACGGCCTAATGGAAAAAGTTAATTAATCGGAAAATTAACATTTCCTGTATATTTACATTGACTTGAATTCGCTCGCGGTTAATATTAACCGAAGCGAACGCGTGCAATGACACAAGAAATACATGACGTATCCGAGACGTTTCTGTGAGGGGTTATCTTTAATTTCTCACAATTTTGTGTGCTACTTCCACGACTATTCGTCCCGTTCTGTGTAAAATCCCGCCAGTCCTTCCGATTGCGTAATTCATTACCGAACCATTACAGATTCCCGCATGATCCATTTGTCATCCCGGCTGGCGATTCACCTTTAATTCCTGGTGGGGCTACGGGGATCGTACCAGTTACAGTGGAGAGATTATACGCGTGTAGAGTACGCCGACAAAAATCGGCTCGCGAAAGTGGGCTCGATCAGTCGGCTCGAGGCATCTCTCGCTCCTCGGTGGAGGAAAGATTTTTTCCACCGCAGTGTGCGAGTATGTACGTGTGTGCTCCGCAACCGGGTCGGACGAAGGTTTCAGATCATTAATCGCTCGTTCCTGTAATTAATTGCTTCTAACCGGCGCGCACCGGTCAGCATGGGACCGTGCTGTGTACACCCCGCGGAGGGAAATCTTGGCGCACACGTCGCTGTCTCTTCCAGCCGGGTTTCTCGTAATCCGTCTGTGTGTAATTTACCGATCGACTGGCTCGCGAGAAACGCGTCTCCCGCTCGTTTGCCACGTTGAAATTATATCGGTTACCAACGGCGACCGTTTACCCCTCTCGATACGTCTAAGGAACAGGGTCGATTCGTTTCCAAGCTTCGATCACACTCCTTCGAAACACATTTGCGATTGCGCGCCTCTTTGATTTCGTTTCGTTTCTATTATTAAAAATCTCGTACCGATCCAGTTAGCCGAAACTGTTTCGAGCAAATTCTGCGCGATGTTTGTATCGTCCTTTGCGAGCAAACGGCGGCCAATTTGGTAGCGAACCATACTTCGAGCACAATTAATTTGGCCCCTATCTGACTGCAAAGTTCCATGCTAAATCGAGGTCAAACCTTATTGTAAACCTTCGTTATAGAGGGCAGGTTGGTCGCACTAAGAGCGAGCCTAACATTGTTCTCACAGTAAACCAGGCTGTAGGAGGAAAAATAGAATTTTATTTACACTTCTAAATTATATAACTTTAAGTTTCATGCAATTTAATTCCATTCTTCTCCCCTGCAGCCAGGTTTACTCCGAGAACAAGGTTAGGTTCGTTCTCAATGCGACCGACCTGCCCTCTACAACGAAGCCAAGGTTTGGCCCCGATTTGCTCTTGATCTGGCGTGTCCGAAAAAGTAAAATACACTGCCCGCACGAGCGATAGTTGAACAGCAGTGTTGTAAAAGAAGATTTTCGAGCTTCCATTCGAAGATGTCCTATTAACAGGCTTCCGGTAAATAAAGTGTTAATACATAATCGTTGGGACTTATTTTTCCTATCTATCCTTCGGGGAAATTCGAGAGTGAAATTTCGCGGCGGACATAAACGATCCAAGTTGCCCGCTGAGGATTATCACGATGGAAAGCGATCGTCACGGTAAAATTTCTGCGAAGAATCGCAGCCAAGGAAAAATATCGCAAAATCGCCGCGCGGCGTGTTTAGCATGTTTTCCAGCATGCAAATCACGTTTACGGCCGCGGCAACCTGCTTAAAACGGAGTGAGAGGGCGTAACACAGAAATTGGAAAGCGTCGCGCGAATATTCGCCAGCTCCGCGACAAGCCTAACCGCACGGTTCCAGATATCGCTTCGTTTGGCGCGCTCGCGAGCCAACCGATCCGCGGAGATACGATTCCGCGCGCGCGGAAAGATATATTCGCGCCTACGTGTTCACACCTACACCCGAATGCCTACACACGCATGCACGCGCCGTGCCGGCCAACGGACAACCAGGAAAACCACTATACAGGAATTTTACTCCCGGAATATCGGGGAGCGATAGGACGACAGCTTCCAAGCACGTGAAAGCCGCTCACGTTCCTTTCGCCAGCCCCCTTGTCCCGTACGGCGCGGTGTATCGTGTGCTCGGGTCACGGGGATAAGATACGGAACTCCCCCGGCCGTCACCGTGAAAAATACATTCCTGAATTTTGATGATCCGACGGGTATCGAATGTGTCGGGGTTGCGAACACTGAGTCGCCGAGAGCGCGGGCGGAACGAAACGCCCGCTGACTCAATGAATTTACATGTGGGTGCGTACGGTCCGCTCGAACCCGCTCGCTGGATCATTCGCTTTTAGGAGGAAGTATGGCTCTGCTCGGCCTGTGATCGATAGCGATTGCGTGCCGACCCCTTAAAGGGCGTTTTCTGGTTCTTCATTTTCCCACTTGTTCCAGAATAGATTCGTTCGAAGATCCTCCTTTGAAATAGAAAAGTTGTTACGCAGTTGTGGGAAGTTGGATGGAAATCGACGTGAATTTCTTATCAAACCTTGCCAAATGCTCCTATCATCGGGTCGTTCCAAAAATTTGATCGTTTTCTGGCAAATCTTGAATCTCTAAAATGTTCTGTACAGGGAAAGCACGGAGCTACATACACAGTTCTCCTCATCTGTAGATTCGCGATAAGGTAGAGTGACCACGTTACCGACAAAATTAGGGGAAAAATGGTTTTACGTGCCTCAACTTCTCGTCCTTAGATGAGAATATTTTTCGCCGGGAAAGGGCTCATTCGAAAGAGGAAGGTTCGATCTAGCGCGCGCTGGTCATGAGCTGACGAGATTATGCAGATATTTGGTCATACAAGCGTTAGAACTAGGCCCAAAAATTGAGGATGCGCATGCCGTGGAATCCAAGCATTTTTATGCCATTGGATAAGTTGTCTGGATTAAATCGAGATCAGCGCGCGCTAGAAAATATCTCCAGCTACAAATTCAGCTATATTTTGTTTTGATTCCCTGCGAAATAAAGCCAAAAACTTGAAGCACGTTTCTCAAAATTCATGATATCGATAATACAGAGCAAATATGTGCTTAGAGCCGTCGGATCAAGGCCAAGACAACAGTTTCCGACATGATGGCTTTGCAAAAGCCACGTGACAACCCTTGGCTCTTAAGGGCCAAGTCATCGTAGTCCCGCGATAAGGTAGAGTGACAACGTTACCGACAAAATTCGGCGAAAAATGGTTTCATGTGCGTCGACGGAGTTTTCTCGATATATGTCAACAACGCGGGTCTTGCCAGCGACATATACTGTCCAGGAGGTACTATTATTCTTTGATCCACGTGAACGTCGTACCCGCCCGTATTATGTTTACACTCCTCAACGTCCGAGGCCTCTGGAGCTTCGATGCCCCTCACGGGGTATACTCCGCGGTAGTGGGAATGGTTCTGGGACTTTCATCAGCCAGGTATTTGCGACATATATCTAGAACAGACTGTACGTGTTACCGTTTCGAATTTGATCGTCCCTTTCTTATCGCAACTGCATGAAACCGGCAGTCTTGTTATCGTAGTTTGATGTAGTGTTGTTGTTTGACGTAGTGTTCCGGTTCCGAGCTTGCTTCGAACCTCACCCATAAAATCGACATAACTTTCGGAACGATGCAACGGTGTTGTGGACCGTTTCGTCGAACGAGAAAAGAATCGCAGCTGTGCGGTCCAGTTGTCGGAAAAAGGGAAAACTTTGGGAGTTGGATGGAGTTCGGTTATGGCAGGCGGATCATTCGCACCTCGACTCGCGAAGGCCAAGCCGATTGCCGGGGTTGGGTTAAAGGAAAGGAGTCGGCGCTGGCCACGGAAGAATTGGATCGCATTCCCCGCTCCACGGGGCATAAAACCGTTGTGATAATATTGCCAGATAGGTTATTTATTGATATCTCGAGCTTAGGCAGCTATCCCGGCCACGATGCTCTATGCCACGGTGTGCCATCACGGAAACCTTCCGCGAGATCGCATAATGATCGGCCCCGGTGTTACTTGCATCTCTGTTGCTCGCGTCCGTGTACGAAACTGGCCGTGTAACATCCTGCTGAAGAGCCGAGACCAGCTGAGAGGAGACGAGAGGAGCCCGAGAGGAGCTGAGAAGCTGCGCACGCGCGCGCGCTCGCTCGCGCCACGCTGTACCGTTGATAGCCCTAAGAGATGCGAGCGAGATTCGTTTCGCTCTAGCCTCGTCAAGAAACTCTCGTAACGCTCTCTTGGCCAGATTCTCCGGGGACCCTGGGAAACTCAATTTCGTACACCTCTTCGGATCTCCTTTCACGGTTTGCCTCGGCCAGAAGCCTATCTGTATCATGCGTACGCGCCGCGGACTTTCGCGCGGGTTTGCGATCATAGCCATCGATCCGCCGAAAAGAATATTCCATAAAATTTCACATTCAAAGTAGAGGCGAGTAACCGAAGGTCAAGAAATTTACTCGAATGAGTCCTCACAATTCCACCGATTTTAAAATAAAACATCCGAGACCGGTCTTCTGACCCGGGCTGGTAGCGTTCAGTGTCGAAGGAGAAATATAGACGGTCGGTTGTTGTTGCTGCGCTGAATTGCGAAATTTCTATTGTTAATGCAACGAATCCCGGTATGTGGAGCAAGTGCGCTGCGTCAGACACACCCTTCGCAGCACGTGTGATCGTGCTGGCTGGCTCGAGCGCTGAAAGGATCATTCTCGATCCAGGGAGATCTCCGGTATGCAGGGCCCACACCTCCTCAGCATTGCACCCACCGGCTGACCTACACCCAAACGCGCGCAGCTCGGCTCAGCTCGGCTCGGCTCGGCTCGGCTTGGCTTGGCGTGTGCACCGCCACGAGGCCGCGTATCCCGTTTCTATCGAAAGTTCACACTAATGGCATTTGCCGTGCCGACGTATAACGTCGGGATTATTACGATTTATTAGCTCACCTATCACGGCCCTGTTCGCGGCTCTGTATCACGACGCGATTAGGGATTGATTTCGGCGAAGAAACGGGACCGGCTAGGGAACCCGGCTCGCTCGCTATCTTCTCCGAATGATACCTCGGTCAGAGTGGTTTTAAATCTTGCACCAGGTTCAATGGGATTACGTCCCCTAATTCCGGCTCTACGATGAAGGTGTCAGGGATTAAGCATCGGCGAATATAGAAATCTTTCGCGTCAGGACGGCTGCCTCGAATAAAACGTACAAGCGTTGGGCACGATAACTGTAATCGGAATCGAGTCATTATACCGTGGACACGCTTCTCTGCGATTTTTTTTTTTAATTAAAAGATTAATTGGAACTCCCCATAGGGGGTTATAAAACTATACATTAGTAATATATGTACATCTTACTGTTAAGCATTAATAATGTAGGAACCGTAGAACACATTAGGTAGATAACACATAAGTACATAACTTTAAATCTTTAAATTACATTGCTTGATAAAATTGAAAAGAAAATAACATGCCTGAATATTCGGTTCATAAAGTAACGATATGATATTTAAGGTTGGAAACAATTTGAGCTTCCTTCATTTTTTCATGAGATCAACTCTTTGTGATTCTAACAAGGTACTTCACTGCGATTAACAGTGGACGTGTCAATCGAGTATGTCTTACTGGAATGTCTTACTCGCAGTTGAAATTTCTTTTTTCTGTTTACGAAGAATCTGTTTCGATATTGTGTTCACCAATCTATGAGTCAAGCTTACGAACAAGAAGAGTAGTGCTCATAAAACACAATCAAAATATGAGTGTTTTCTTAAATAATAATAACACACGGTACTACATAATTCAAGATAAACATAGTTTAAGAACATCGTTTCAATATTATATTTTCCATTTGCATTACAGTGACCTTGACACGTTTTTCTTCGTAGTTGTGACCGACACCAATGTCAAAATAGAAAGAATTGTCTACACGTGACCTAATAAGTTAGTACTACTGATATGCGAAACAAACTCGACCTTTTCTAATTCGAAAGTAATTATTCATCTTTAAAGAGTGTGCGAACACTTTTCACACTGGCTGTGTGCCTCGAAGACGTACAAACACTCTGGTTTTCACCGTTCACATTCACGGCGGATGATTCATTCGCGACCTGCGTCCGAACTGAGGAAGTGTAAATTCGCCTTGAAGCTCATTCATTTCATCGGACACATCCAAGGAAACAATCTCGTTCCCATTGAGATCAACCGTTCTCCGATCATAAGCGGACCGATCCAGCTGTGAGTTACGCGATCGCGGCAAGGTTAATTCCCCGGCGAGAGACAGAGAGAGAGAAAGAGAGAGGAAGAGGGAGAGAGAAGCTCGCACATCTCGAAGAGAGCTGGGCGAGGGGAATTGTTGCCGCGATCGCTCGGCGGCGATAATTTTTCAACAAGGAATCTCTGAACGTGGGGAACCAGCCGAGCCGCATTAGACACGCCCTGCATATGCATGCACGTTGCACGCGGATGCTGGCCAGCGCTCAAGCGTTTTCATGGAATCCGCTCGCGAGCGCCACGGAATGCCCGTGCCCGCGGGTCACCACTGTTGAGTGATTTCGCTCGGCCGGATTCCCGGTAGTACTCTCCTTTTTTTCCTCCTCCCCTCCACACGGTGTTCTTGTTGTTCGCGAAACTTCTTCGCAACCTGGCGAACCAGAGCGGCGTCTAAGAACGAGTCTCACGACACCGTGTTCCCAGGCATTGCGCAACCCGTCGCGTAGACTGCCAATGTCTAGCCCCGACGACGACGACGACGACGACGATGACGACGCGACGACGCGACGGTGTGTTATCTGGCAGCGTTGGCACGTATCCCCTGCCTCTTTTCCTTTTTGTAGTGTCGCGTCGATCCCGGATTTGGGACAAACCGTATCGCGACTAGGTACAGGCTGAACGGCGAATGATTGTATTGCCAATCTCCGGAGAACTGGTCTTTATTGCGATGTGGCAAGACTTGGCTTGCTGTTGGAATCTCGGTTTTTGAAACAGTTCTGACTTGGGTACAGTCGTACAGGAATTAGGAAAGCTCGAAAAGCGGTAAATAATCGGTAAAAACGAAACTGTCCAACGAATTTGTTTGAAAATTTGCGGTGAGATTGCCGCAGGTACAACGCTTAAGTTTTTACATAAAAAATGTGGGATGTGGGTGTGGTTTTAGGAAGTTGTCTACAATTGGTTGAAGGATGTGTTTTTGGAAGGTGTTGAAAGTGGTGGAAACCTAGGAAGAGTGGGGGTAAAAGATACATTTGGTTACAAGCGGCTACGGCTATCAAACTATAAATCTAGGTACTAGAATGGCTCGCAGTTCAGCATGTGCTGAGTTTTTGTTAAAAATGTTATGTCCCACTACGCTAAATTATGCTAGATTTTTTATGGCGGTCATGGTCATTATGCCGCGGGTGGCTAGCTGACCTTTCGCGGTCGTACGGATGTTCCTTCTTTTTTTCCACGAGATTCGTCGAGAGCGGCCACACCGCGGACGTATTTTCAGCTATCGACTCGGGGGATCTGTTTGGTCGACTGGCCGCTCGAAAGGTTAATATGTATCGCGATACCGGGATATTTTATTAGTCCACCGCGGCGGACCGTCGCCGAGCGCCGCCGGGCCTTCTCGCAAAAATTCCAAATGTCGCCGAAATGTCAGGCACACGCGCGCTACGTTTCTCAGCGTCCCCCGAGGACTGCGAATGGAAGGACGCGCTTCGTCGACTCGGATTTAACGAATTCTACCCCTCTTAACATTGTTTCTATCACTGCTTTGTTTACACCTAGGTGACCTGTACAATGAATGAACATAGTTTGTCTTAAACGAAAAAATAACATTTAGAATGCGTTCTTGGAATAAAATAATTCTACTGCTATCTATTCCGTCGAATGCTATATACTTTTTGATACATGGAAACGCATGTCAAGAGAAATTCGTTCCTATACGATGCGTAACCTTCAACGTCAAACATGGTCAGAAATAGGAAAACATTTTGAATATTTCGTCTTAATGTGTTTACAAGTATTCTTTATTGACGAGGCTACAGTGTTCATCGTGACTTCCTTGTACATGAACTCTTAGTGTTGTCCAAGATTGGAGAAAAAACTCTATTACTTTTCCTTTTTCCATTTCTTCTAATATTTATTATCCGCCAGAAAAACATGAACACCCTGTATACTCAATATCATCTTTGGAGTCCGAATTTTGGCAGCTTCGGTAGAAATGGTGTCAAATTTTTCCGCATTTCCACTATTACGATTTGTGCGTACAGAAATTCATTTCCAATAAACTGCGTGCAAAATGTTTTCTATATCGTCGAGATGTTTACAATTGTTATATCGTTACGCTGTTTACAATTCGGTCACAGGGGAATGAGGACGAAACCGCCAGGTCGGCGCGGCTGTGTTTTTTCCAAGGAAACGGAATGACTCACAAAACACCTGGGGAACGATGTCAACGATTTAGGAAAGGAAACTTCAACCTGAGCGGTGATTCTTGATCCGGTTTGCAAACGGAGTCCGGGGATGCGAAATTGCAACAGCTGTCGCATGAAAGCGAAACGCGAGGAGAGGCGTAAAATCCCGTCCCATCACTGAAATTTGTCCTTCCGAAAAGGACCAAATTCACTTGCATACTCGACGTATAAAATTTTGTTGACCAGATCGATTCTGACGTTTTGATCATAACAGTTTAAAAAGAAAGGACACAAAATTCGCTTGAAAAGTCGAACATAAAAATAGTCTTTCAAGATTGATACAAAGAATATTTTCGTTCACCAAAAGGACAATTTCTACAAAAAATCGTTGAAAACAATCACTGAAGATGTTTGACCCTTTGCACTCCCGTATCGAGGAATGCAAAGAGTTAAGAGAATTGATTGTGTGTAGAATGATTTGAGAATTTCGAGGAAGAATGTTGCTGTAGCGGGGAAACAATTTCGAGGGTGGAATCGGAGCAGGCTCGACGAGGCCATGATCAAGGAACAAGGTAGGGAACGGTAAACGCGGGACCGTGCCATAAAGTCCCGTCAGCCCCTTAGCCACCCTGGTTATTAACTGTTACGCAACCGCATTAGAACTGCACCTGGCCGGCCGATACAATGCATAATAAAACACATAATGGCTCGCCGTTCTAAGCGTGGATTAACGCCGGACACGAAAAACGCATTACGCGGCTGGGTAAACGTCTCGATAAAAATCTGAAGAGCCGCACCCTGGGGGATAGGAGAGGGGGGTGGAGAGGTTGGCCGCATTTGAGTGCCGCGTAAAACAAGATCATTAATTGCCGGTACACGGGGGCCGTAGAAAATCCAAATGGACGTGCAATTCGCCACAGAACCACCTGTTTCGATCGCGGAGCGCGCGGGTTTCGCAACAATCTTTTCCCTCCCGCCGTGGGACCATGCAAATGGATTTTACAAGGCTCTTTCACGCCGTTACCATTGTTATTTCGACCTCGGCTGGTATGTCCAATCCGGCCGCGCCGGAGTCCACTCCGCACCGCAGTCCAGTCCGGTCCGTTAATCTTTCCGTCGGCGAACGAATGTCGATACGTATCGTGGCTTGCAAAATCGAGCGAGAGCGATCCCTTCGATACGAGCCAGCGCCACGACGATCACGATCGATCGATCGGTTTCACCACCGAAGCGCTTGTAAGCCGGCGCGAAGTAATTATCAATGTTGGTGGCTGACGTCTCTTGCCTGATTAGATGGTCTTGCCCGCGCGGTTTTACGGACGTGCGGCGATCCTATCGCGCCTTTATTCGCGCATCGACTGTTCCGAGTCAAAATGTGTTAAACGACCAGCGTAAACAGAGTTACGAGCTGCTGTCTGCGGCTCCAGTTATTTTTTCTTTCTTTTCTTTCTCTTTTTTCGAGAACACTGTACGTTCTTCCCTTTCGTAGATAAATCGCTTGAAACACACGCCGGTTGCACCGACAATATTTCTGTTCCTCCGACTGCCAAACTATCACACCGAAATTCCTACAAATCATAGTGATACGATTAACGAGACCGAAACTGTGGATTGACCTTCAACTCTTTTAGATTCTACAAATTTTGATGAGATTAATTGGAAGCGAACGCGTGTTTAGATATACTGGGTCATGAGAGACCCTTAGAAACGTCCTAGTATGATTGACACTGTACCATTAGATTCTGCAAATTTTAAGGAAATTTATCCTAGTATGATAGACACTGTACCATTAGATTCTGCAAATTTTAAGGAAATTTATCCTAGTATGATAGACACTGTACCATTAGATTATGCAAATTTTAATGAAATTTAGAGTAACTGGTAGCGAACGTGTGCTGATTCTACTGTTTTTATCCTGTAAATGATATACTGGGGTCATGAGAGACCCCTAGAAACGTCCTAGTATTATAAACACTGTAGCATTAGATTCTGCAAATTTTAATGAAATTTAGATTAACTTGTAGCGAACGCGTGCCGATTCTACTTATCTTATCCTGTAACTGATACACTGGGGTCTCCGATGACCCCAAGAAACGTCCTAGTATGATAGACACTGTGCCACTGAAAAGTGTTAAACCTCTTCGGAGTACCATTGTTCGAGAAACGCGATGCTTTTCATTAATCATATTTTTAAAGGGGTTAAATCTTTCCCGCGGAGAGCTCGAATAGTTTCGATAATCGATAGGATTGAAAGGATTCGCTTGAATAATGCCGAGACCGCGCGGCCCGGCGGTCGGAAGAGATTAAATTTTAGTTATCCAGAGTTTATTTGCCGGTGCCTCCGATATCACAATAAATATGACGAGGCATTCGTGCACGTTCGAATGCATAAAGCGTACCTCTTCATTAACCGTAGACGATTTATTTAACACGTCGTTCCTGAAGTGAGCGTACATAAATCGATTTTAGATGGTATTTTCCAGCGACTCACTCCGTATACGCGTCAAGCAATCCCGACCTTGATGAACCTTCATCCCGAACCTAACGGAAGAGATCTCAGCCCAATAAGCGCGACGAATTCGCCATCGGGAAGACGGACGTTCCCGGTACGGTCATAAGAGGAGAATTATTTATCATGTGGGTTAAATGTTACGTCCGATAAATCTCCGACGTCAGACACACTTTCCGGAGAGAATGCGACGGACTTTTACATCGATGATCGTCTGAACGCCATATCATTACTCTTCGTACGAGGGCCCGGACACCGAGAGAGCTCCGTTACGGGGCCTTAAGGCCGAGTGTACACTTACACCGTAAACGCGCCGCGCACCTTGCAACAGGTAGTTGACGAAATCTCCGACCGGATCAAGCTTCGTCGCGTTCTACATATTTTCAAAGCCACACACGAGATTAAATTAGATCGATCGTAATGTTGTATAACATATTGAAAAATTCAATTTTCCCTTTTTCTTTTATTTTCTTAAAGCACGTATCTGCTAAGTTAACGTAAGAAAACATTAAACATTAAACGTTTGTTGAAAACATTAAATGTTTCCCTGTATGGTTCGGATAATCGAGGTTCCACTGCGTTTCCAATTAAAATGTAGACACTACCTTGTTCGAATAAAGGTATTTCCTTTACTGTCAGCTGTAGCAATAGGTACCGTTAATCATTCACCAGATTTTTATCAAAAATCGCATAATGTCAATGTGTCGAAGTAATACACGACAGTAGCATTTGTTTTAAAGTAAAATTAAAGCCCATATTAAAACTGAAGGATGGGTTATTATGAATTAGCTTTGTGCCTCAAAGTTTTACGAACCCGTAGACTGTAATGGCATTTCTTGATCAAAAAGTTTCACCAGATTTGCAATCTAAAATCCGACATTTTATGCGCAGCAACGTAATATACAAAAGATGGCGAAGAGTTGACATAAATAAGCGAACATTTCCTGTAATGATCCTTTAACCAGTTAACTGTGATTGCCGAGTATACTGGTCAATCCGAAACTCTATTGCGGTGCAGTTAACGTTAATGAATTGTCGAATTCTTATCGAATAAAAAAGTAATTCTTTCTCATTTAGCTTTACAAGCGCTTTGGCTTTTATAATAGCCGCATTTTGATTCCGCGCGGTGAGGGGATTTTTCAAATTTTATTCCACAGTTAACCGGTTAAGGAAATTTTTACTGGAAAAGAATTTATTTCCACAGCCGACGTTCCCAGTACTTTTTACTCGAAAAGCACTTGTACTTTTTACTTTTCTGTTTTTACTCGCCCCAGCTCGCAGGGGCAGGGAGCAAGCGTAGACGCGGCTTAAGCCCGTTCGGCCCGCAAGCCTCGCGGTACGAGGAAGCTGCGGAAGCCCGCGGAAGGTTGCGGCGAACACGTCGCCTCGTTTCCACACACGACCGTGATAAATACTCCGAAAAACGTTTCTGCCGCGTGGGCGGGAGAGTGCGATCCCGGTTAGGTTTGCACGGCGTCCACCAGCTCACCGGCGCGCTGCGGATACTTTCCGCCGTCTGGTGTACAGTTAGGCGTGACGCAACCGCGCGCTCGAGAACGGTATGAGATCCCAATTATCGGATGCTTCCGGTTTCTAAGGGTCTCGGGTTTGCGTGGAACAACGCCTAGCTGGCCTAGGTTCCTGGAGCGATGAATACCGGGATGAGGCCGGTTGCGCCGCAGGAACAGTCGACTCGCGCAGACCTTATTGTTGGCTTATTGTTAGGATCGCTGTCTAATTGAAAGACAGGCATCCGGCTAAGCATCCGCTATCAGCTGTCGGGCTCTCTTGAAAACGGCGATGTTTTAACGGCACTGATAATTCAGCTGAACCTTCCGCGAATAACAAAGCACAAAGTGACCCAATGTCCTGCCAAAAGATCGTAACGCTATAGAATAATAATTTTGCGATTTAAATTTTCGGTGTCCGTTTCCTTATTATCGTCGACGATAGGATGATTAACCTACCGAGCGATTATAACGGCGTTAGTGTCAACGTGTTACGAGGAAAGAATCTGGACAATGTCACGCCGAAGAAATCCGCTCGTTATTCCAACAAAGACTAACTATGCGCAATGAATAACATTGAAGACATCCACTTAAAGCGCAGCTTGATGACGTTAAACATCAAAGGCTACGGCAGAGATGCGGCCCTGTCCACTAAAGTCATTCCACGTGTTATTGCGGAAGTGGTCTTTGAAGATCGTAAGAAACCGTCCGCGGTGATCCACGACGATCGGATAAGCCTGAAGATCGTGGTTGTAAAAGAAGTTTATAAGGCTTCAGATTATACGACTGTCACGGGCTATCTATCTTGGCCGATACATAGTGATTTCCGTCTTCCAAAGTGAAGAATGAAAAGATAGCTCTCTCTATCTCTCTCTCTCTCTCTCTTTCTCTCACTCTTCCTCTCTCGCTCTCGCGGCTACCATTTGTCGTAAACGCATTTTTATTTCGATTCTATGGACTCTCGGGCTTAATATCTTTACCACCATGTGTTTCACAATTTCAATGTCCCGTTCCTGCCGTCGGATTAACGTTGTAACCCCGCGCGAGAGATGCCGATGATTTCGACGTTAGCGACAGAAACATCTCCCGTACCGGAATCGCACAATATTAACTTTAATTTCAAACTATTCGTTCGTCACGCGGCAGTAAACCCGATAACAAAATTGCGGTGGACTTTTCCCTCCGTAGTCAATTTTCTTAGCACTCGCGCAATTCCCGAAGCAATTTCTTTTCAATTATACTTTTTCTCGTTGAAAAATAGAGACGCGGTTCGAACTCGTCGTTTTTACGCGGTGTTCCAAGAAACTGAACAAGTTCTTTGTTTACGTCGAAGATGGGGGGAGAAACGGAAGATCTCGGACAAGAATCTTGGATATAAAAGCGGTGGCATTTTGATGAAGTGTGACAGACTCGTAGAAGAAACTCATATACATATATATGTTCACGGGGCCTCAAACTGACGCTTAAATATCACAACGAGCAATTCGAAAGTGGTCAATTTGGTTTCCTAAAAGTCCAATCTATGACTGTTCGGTCTCCAAAATGCCTATTTTTACCTTATCGTGGAGTAATTTGTAATATTCGGCGGCATACTGCCTGTCACGAGGCGTTCGAAGCAAGCGTGACGTCACAAGATGGTCGTCGCTGACGGATTTTCTCAATATCGAGATATTTAGCATTTCCATTGAAAAAATAAGTCCAATATAGTCCTACCAGAACACGTAGAATGACGGAACTGTGTATTTTTAGTTGATTACTTATCTATTTAAATACGAAGAACGAGTCCTCCTGAAACAGCTGTCACTTTTCAAGCAAAAACTGCACGATACGATCGAGTATGGTCGATAATGCAGGAGTATAAGTTTACCTATGTACCATATAGACTACAATTAAATTAACATGTTCGAATTGTGCCTTAAAAAAAGTCTGTGCTTGAGGAAAAGTACGTTGTCCAATGCAAACGTTGTCCAACGTACATGCAAACATTAAATTTATTAGAGATCGTCACAGAAATCGGCCGCAAAATCTTAATAATTAGTTTTATCTATCGACCGTTCGCAAGACTATAGCGTGACGATCGAGTCCGTGAAGGTCAAACCCATTCTGGCCGGCTGAACGGCTTGAATAGCATTAAAAAAAATGTCCAAAAAGGAAATAAATATCTATGCAGCTCTTGCGCGTGTGTGAAACATTTTACATAAAAATCCGTCGTCCATCTTGACGCACGATGTTCAGCCGACATTTTCGGATGTTAATCTATTTTCCACGAATCGGAATCTAAACGATCGATCTTCGGGGTGCGTTCGCAGAGGGTGGCTCCGCAACGGTTCCGGAAATCCCCGATCGGATCAAGAGAATGAAGGATCCTTACCTGATTGATGTCGCTGCCCAAATCCCTGGCGCTCTTCGCGCTCCTCAGCTGATCGCCGCGGTACTCCCTGTACCTGATGGTGACCTCGTCGTCGGTGAGCGCGCCGCTGCCGCTGCCGCCGCTTCTCGCGTTCTTCTTGTTCTTCTCCTCCTTCGCCTTCTTCTCCTTCTTGCTGAACAGCTGCTTCACTTTGCTCATCGTGCCGCTCTTCTTCGCCGCCTTTTTCTCGTACTTTTTATCGGCGCCGGACGGCGGTTTCGCGGTGACCGGCGGCGACTTCGATACGTCGTTCGGATACTTGTCGTACTTCCGCTGCTCGGACGCGGTCAGGTTCATGTTCCGATCGGTGTGCCTCCGTTCGTGCTTCACGAACTGTCTGGTGACGAACCCCTCGTCCTCGGACTCGATCTGCTCCCGTCTGTCGACCTCCTGCGAGTCCCGCCTGTAATCGTTCTCGATCCCCGAGTCGGCCAGACGATCCTTCCGGTCGGAGTCGCTGAGTCGTGTCTCGCGTTGACGCCGCTCGGTGTGCGACCGGGTCTCCTGTCTCATGTGCCTCGACTTGCCGCCCTCGTGGAAAGCCCTAGCCGGCCTGGTAGGGCTCTCGTCGAACGGCTCCAGCCTGCCGACCGTGGCCTTCGCGCGAGGACTCTCCCTGGCGTCGGAGTCGTCGAAGTAGTCCAACCGATTGCGGGAACGGCGCAGCGGTTTCTTCGGGTCCTCGTCGAGCTTCCGGTGCTCCTTTCTCAGAGTCCGCGAGGTCTCGTCGTATCTGGTCTCGCAGCGGATCGAGTCTCTGGCGGTGGTGTCCGAGTCGTATCTGCTCGAGTTATAGCCACCGCGATCGGTGCGTATCCTCGGCGGAGAGCTGTCGTAGTCGTCGTGCACCGGGTGCTTGCTGGTGGTGTACCGTTGGGTGGTGCGCGTCTCCTTGTAATACTTCGACTCCAGCTGACTGTTCGTCATCTGGGAGATATCGGTGTCGTAGTCGTCGTTAGGCCCCTCTCTCAGGCTATCCAGATGGCTCTTCGCGAAAGGTGACCTTTCCTTCCTGCCATTTATCGTGGGACTCTCCAGCAACGGCCGACGCATGTCCCTGGCGTTCACATAGTCCGCGTGACTGCTGGTCAGGTTCTCGTGGGACCTGGTCGTGTACTCGCTCCTGAGCGCCCTGACTCTCGCGTTCTCGCCTATCTCGTCCAATCGCTGGGTCGACTTGCTCATGCCGCGTATCGACTCGAAGTTCTTCTTCTTCGGCAAGTACGGCTCCCGGGGCCTGGTCTCGCGGTCCAGGAAGTCCTCGCTCTTCGAGAACTTCCTCTCGGTGGTGGTGAACTTCTTCGCGAGGATAGGCGACGGCAGCGCGTTGTTCTCTTTGGACTCGCCGCGGAAGTGATGCGGCACCGGGTGCTCCTCCTGATGGAAATTGGACACCTTGTACGGGCTGCTCGAACCCCTGATACCCTGGAAACGCTCTTCGGGGCTGTTCCGGGACCGGTTGCCGACGAGCTTGAAATCGTCCGCGTACCCCTCGTGCGTTCGCGTCTCGACGATGTATTTGTCGCCGTATTTGTCCGTTCTGGTCTCGACGGTGTACCCGTCCCTCGGTTTCGCGTCGATGTACCCGTCGGTCGGTATTTTGTTGGTGATCTTCTTCTCGTAGCCGTAGACCTTGCCGTTGTCCTCGTGTATCTCCTTCTCGAATATGTACTTCTCCCCGTTGCTGTTGGTCCTCGTCTCCGTGATGTAGGTGTCCATGTAGCGTTTCGGGGACGCGACGCGGTTCGGCGTGACAGGCGACGGCACGATCGGCTTATCGATGATCTCGTGCTCGGACTTCTTGATCGGCACGTTCGCGCTGTTCTTCGCGGCGAATATCTCGTCGGCCAGCAGCCGCGACTTGATCCGTGATTCGAGCAGGTCGCGTCTCGCGCTCAGCTCGGACGTCTTGTTCGATATACCGGGCTGCGTCTGTCTCGGATGATACTCGTTGCTCTCCCGTTGCCTGGCGTCGGTCCCGTCGGCCCTGCCCCGGCCGGAAGTATCGACGAACACCGTCGACGTGTACTTCTCCGGTTTATCGTAGAGCCGTCGGTCGATCTGCTCGAACTCGTGGTGCCGTTTCCCGTCCGAGCTCCTCGACGCGTAGTCCTGCGCGCTGCTGTAGTGGCCGGCGAAGTGCCCGCCGGTCTTCCGGTCCTCCTCGAACCTCGACTTGAACGTGTTGATCTCGTTGTTGCGCCGCAGCTCGCTGTTGTACGAGTAATCGGTCCTACGGTACTCCTTCTCCGCGGGACTGTTCTCGCGAGAGGAGTCCTTCCGCTCGAGGCCGAGGCCCTCGTCGCTGTCCGAGTGACTCCTCTGGGCCTTCTTCTTGTCGGTCTGCACCTGTGCGTAGATCACGTTGGTCTGCGGGGGCGGCGAGCTACAGGACTCGTTCGGTCTCGTGTAAGAGAACGGCCGATTATTGTTGTGCCCGAAACCCGGCCCGGGCGAGACCATGGTCCTGGTTAGCTGGGGCGGCGGCGATCGGTCGTTGGACAATCGGTGAATCATCTTGTGTATCGTTGACTCTTCGTCGCGTTGTTGGAGATCGTATCGGCTGCTGTGCAGCATGCTACTCGCGGCGACCTTGTCTACTTCGTCGAGCCCGGTGTCCTTTGCCGGTGAAGGGGTCCGGGCTGCCTTCTCCTCTTTCCTTTGTTCCCCCTCCCGTTTGGACTTGTTATCGTCCTCTAGCTGGATGGGTATGCGCCGCACGGCCCCCTTGTTCGCTCTCGGGGGCGATACCGGTGGCTGCTCCTCCGGTTCTTCCGTCTGCTCTTCGGGCTGGTCTCGCGTCTCTGCTGGCGGCTCGGTTACCTTTCTGGCATCGGACTCCTCCTGCCTGGACTTCTTCGGTTCCGGCCGACTCGCGGCCTCGTTCACATTGATCCTGCCGAAGTGGAACGGCTGCTGGTCAACGTGCGGCGACGCCTCGATGATCGGGGACAGTTGTTTCTTCGCGCGCAGGCTGCTCAGGTGAGAGCCCTCGCTCTCGCTGCCGCTCCTCTTCCGGTGTGATCGCGTCGACGGCCCTGCGTCGCTCGCGCTTCGGCCCACCGGGTTCCTCTTGCGCTCGAGCTTCGGTGAGAAGAACCTGGCTAGGGTGCCTTTTACCTTCTTCGCGCTGGCATCGCTCGCGCTTCGCTCCAATGCCTTCTTCTTGAGCCGGGGCGTCTCGACCGAGTCCGCGCCCGTCGTACCACCGATCTCCTCGCTCCTGCGTCTCACATCGAGCGGCAGTTCCGGCCTCTTCTTGTTACGACGCGCCGGTAGTGTGCTGAATCGGCCGGGCAAGCGTCGGTTATCGTGCGCGACACAGTGAATGCTGCCCGCTTGCTGAAGCACCAGCGCCGCCTCCTGCGCCAAGTCCTCCTTGCTCCTCGACGCGATGCTCTCTTTGTGCACGGGGGTGGCGATCAACCTGCCTTCGCCATCTCCTACGAGCGCCGCGGCCACGCGGGGTGTTTCGCGTCCTGCAACATCCAAGCAAACGCACGGCTTTGGTTAAACGACCCTCGAAACGATTGTTTCTCTCGAAACTCTTTCAACACGTTCCGCGCCACGTGTACCATCGGCGGTACACGTTGGACTTGATCTTCAGGCCACGTGTACCGCCGATGCGACACGCAGACATATTTATTTAATGCACAAACATTATATGGCCTGAACAATCAGTCAAGCAAAAACAGCTTGGCGCGGAACGTGTTTAATTTTAAAATCCGACCCGGGGCGCGGGATTGTAATCAAGCAATGACGAGTATACACGTCGAACGCAGGCCAAATGCCGCTATTATAAATTTTATGAAAAAAGTAAAGCGAAATGAAAAAGAATTAACAATTCATTAACTTCAACCGCACCGCAATAGAGATTTGGTCCGACGACGTGTACACGTCAAACGCGCTTAACTGGTTGAGGGTCGAGTTTTCTTCCTTTTTGGTGAAAATATCGATTTTTGCAGAATCTTGTGGTTTATTTCTTTAAAGGTGTCTTTATAAAATCTCAAGTTATGGATCATAACTAGACCGTGGATCTGGGGGCAAAATAAAGATTGTTTATACAAATTGCGGAAAACAGGAGCAAATTAGAAATTTCAGTCTTTGTTTAATGATTCTAATCAGCTAGAACTAAACACATTGATACTTTAAAATTTTTTAAATCTGTTCTTTTCTAAGTTAATATCAATTAAAAATTCGCCTAAAATGCGGCAACCCGGCCAACAGAGGTGTACGTTGCTTACGTCATAAAGGCCCGCGATACTCACGTAGAAGGGGGTCATCGCTCGCGCCCAATGGTTAGGCTTTGCACACATTAGCCAATCATTCGGCTAGAACCGAATATGCGCGTGGAATGACCCAATCGGACGGTTTACGCGCCGAATTTTTGCCAGGTGACTTGATCAGGCACGTAGAGTGCCTGTCACGTGACTGTCGCGCGCCACTATGACGTACGTAATGTACACCTCTGTTGGCCGGGTCGTCGCATTTTAGGCGGATTTTTAATTGTTAATAACTAAAAAATGGAACCGAAATCACATTTTTTTTACTCTTCACATTCGTCTTATATTGTCTTGGAAAACCACTCCTTAAATTTTCTCGCACCTGTAGTCGAACATCCTGTATGAAGTTTGACATTAGCTAGTTGTACCTCTCCATTTTGAGAAAGTGCAAAATATCGATATTTTTCACCAGAAATTAAGGATATTGAGATTACGCGGTAGTTATACACTACGAAATTATACGAAATTTAAGGTATAGTTATATACGTGTGATTTACTAATGGAAAGCAGAAGTTATTTGCGGATTTTCATTAAACATGCCTTGGGAGTCCGAAGCTTATTAAATTATAGACAATTCGAATTATTTATTCTAGGTCATTAGCGGCCTAGAAAGAATGCTTAGAATCATTGGAACTAGGTCGTGAATTGTTTAATGTTATTAATACGTCATATGTTGCACATAAAGGGTTAGTGTCACATGAAGTTAAATGATGTTTGCACGTGGTGTGTCGTCTAAGATATTCGAGGAATTGTTCTTTACGATGAAAGAACATAATACTGGCAGCCACATAAATTCCATGACAGTTTTATCTTGCCCTAACCGTTCATAAAAGGTATTTGGCAAAGTTCAATCGATATCAAAGTTCAGGTGCATAAAAAATTCAATGCCTGACATAGCTCAGTCGATATCAAAGTTCAATGCTCAACAGAAAAAGATAATTCGACGCTTCCGTATCAAGGTCGACCAATCAAAGTTCAATGCAGTCAAGTGCTTCCGATGATCAATAGTTCGATCCTTAATGTCCTATACGTTACCATGTACATACTGGGTGTCTCGTATACAGGGTTGTACAAACGAGAGTTTCTCTACTTTCAGTTTCGCGGAGTTAATCGATTGGGCAAACAAGTGGTTCGATTGTTCGAAGGAAATGGCGGGAGACGCGACAACGCGAGGAAACTAACGTATCTCCGGCGTTTGTAATTCCTTCATCTGTCGACTTTCCCTCGCGTTGACCTCCGCAGTAAATCGTTCGGGCATTAGCTGTTCATTTTGCCGCGGCGGGGTAATTTGCGGGTACGCTTGCGCCTAATTGCCGCGCTCGGAAATAGCTAATTAACATTCATTTAATCTGACACGATCGATCTGTTAAAATCTGCTAATGCTGCTCAAATTTCAGCCCGTTCGAAAGTACAGTGAATTCACGATATACGTCAACAACACGGGTTCTCGTCAGTAAACATACTCGCGCCGTCTTATGTTTACACTCCTCGGCTTTTTCATCATTCGAAATACGACGAAAGCCTGTCCCGAGCCATCGACTTGTATCGAAAACGCAATATCGGCGTGGGTCAGAAATGACAGCCCTGGGCTCGCAGGAGTCCGAGGGTTAAAACGCTGCACAGCCATACCTATTTTCTCATATCTTTTGATTCAACTTCGAAATCACGGCAACGCGTTTCCCTTTCCCGACGTCGTCAGCAAACACGTCATACATTGTTCCGACTCGATGCGGACTGCCGCGCCGCGCGCAACTTTCGCTCCGCGGTATTTTTGTGAGCCGGATAATAGAAATCGTGGCTCAATTTAAAATTCAGCCCATACGCTCGCGCATAGACGTAATACGCAACTTGACCTTTTCGGTGTGCACACGCCTTGTGAACTGGCGGGCCCGCCGCGGGAAATCGCTCGAACAGATTCCGCGAGGGGCGTTCAAGAAAATCCCACAACGAACTATTGGCAATCGTGTGCTCGGTCGCTTGAAAAATTTTTACGCGCACCGCGTCGTTCCGATCGTCGCAAGAAACCTAAACTTCGTCTAAACCGATAATTCGATCGTCCCTGCAAAATATCTTTCGATTTGGGGAAAATCTTATCTGTTTGGAACGTAATCTTGTTTTACCTTCCTTTTCAAGTATTTAACGATAAACCTACCTCGGTCAAAATGACGGGAAATTATAAAAATATTTTCATAAGTAATTACATATATTATAATGAAAATCGTACAAAGTTTAAGATTAATTTTAAGTTCAAGTTTAATTCTCCCTTCTATAAGAGGTTTGGTAGCTTTGGTATTAGAGAAACTCAGAGAACTTTATTTAAGTCAATCCTGGAAATTTGATCATTCTTGGAAAATATTTTTCATTTTGATTACAAAGTTATTTCTTTCTAGACTAAATGTAATATTATTTTACTTTTTTTTTCTAAATACTTATAGTAAAGAAATTCGGATTTGTTCATTCTTGTAATATGTTTGTGTGATACAATGTACAGAAAAGAACCGAGTTTGATGCCACAGGCAAGTTTGAAGACACTTGTAAGGGTCAGAAGAGAATTCTCCATTGGCATGGTTCGAGTGAAAGACACTGTGGGAAATGAAGGTTGTCTTGCGAATTCGTGCTAAATACCTCCGCGTCCTTTCCGATTTTCCATGGAATAATTAAAGAGAGGAGAAACCGTGTCTGATTCTAATCTCCACTTCATATTACGTCTTCGCGTGCAGCACAACCGAGGGTAATCACTCGATGCTCTCAACAAATATCATGTACCAGTGACCTTTCCGTAATAGTGTATACCATCCACAAACACATGCCGGTGCACGTTTCTCGACAGAAATTAATTGACGTGCCAGCGACGAGAGCGATTTTTATGAAATCCATTTTGCACGTTGGACAACACGGGAGAAATTACTTATTAACTTTCGAAAGTATCTGCTGAAACATCTTTCACCCCATTGCGCTTCCTGCGTCGTATTCTAAACGACTGCCTAATTTTCTCTAATTAAAACACTGCTTCAGTCCAATTCAAATATGTTCTGATATTGTGAATATTTTAAATAATCACACCGCACAATTTGAATCGATATTAATTCCTCCTTCCTTTTCTTAATTTACACGGGTAATCAATTCGTAGTGAAAATAATTGTCCGTTAAAGTTAAAATAAATATCCAACGTTCATGTTAAAGAATATTCATTAAAATATAGAATTCTTTGTAGGAAGTCCTTAAAGTGTTATTATTGGACTGCGGATTTGATCCATTTATGACAAGTATGTTAAGAGAAAATTAAAACAGCAGAAAGGAGAAAAGAATCGAGCAGGACATTCGATTTTTTATTTCTTAAAACGATTGAGGTATCAAAGGAATTTCTATTATGCTCCCGCGTCCGGAAACTGGAGCGGACGGTTTTTCCTTCGCATAAATATCCGCGATCAGTTAATTATAAAACTATCTAGCAAGTCAATCGCGGCATTCTTCCACGGCTGGTAAATGAGTCGTTAGTCTCGGATGCTGTTTACTACGTTCGGAATAGTATTTAACCCGGCACCGATGGTGTTTCGCGGAGCATTAATAAACATCAGTAGTGCTCGCATACAATCGAGCGGGGAACGATCGGTAACGGTAATTAGAGAGGACGCGTGGGTTCTATAATCAATGATAAACAAGCTAATGATCCGCCGTTCAGCCCGTTGACGGATTTACAGCGTCATTGTCGCGGTTCCACGGGCCGAGAAGCTGTTGCTTGCGACCTCATTCGTGGAACATCTTGTCGAGGTCATCGACGAGGGGACCCCGGGAACGGGGCCACGCCGGGATTAGCGTTCCTGTTCGCCTACAAAAGCGGCGTACCACTTCTAGTACCCATAATGCCGTGCACCATTTCCACCGAGCGCGTCTCTCGTGGGAAATCGTTGTTAAATGGAGACTGAATCCATTCCGGGGCCATTCTTGCCAACTTTTATGAGCTTCTGTTTACGCTAACAACCTCCACTCGCGCTCGTTCTTCCTCACATTTCTGCGACCAATAGCCAAGCACTTCGACCGCATTACGGAAGGAAACGGCTGTCCTGGTGTTTTCTATATTTACTCTATACCCCCACCCCCTTTTGTCCTTTGTTCGAACTTGCTTGTCTGTTTTTGACCCCGGAGACGAGGTCACTGGCACGGATCATCGAGTGAGCGAGTAGACTACGGATTTTATATATTTGTGACCAAAATGATTAATTAAAGTGATATTGGAAGAATTTAAGAATGTTGTTACACTATTCTTGACTTGATCGAGTCATTAAACTGGGGAACACTTTTTCATTCAGCTGCTGTTCCTTATAATTGTGTCTGAAAATTCTTATTAGTTTATCTTAGTTCCCTACCACCCCTTGTTTCGTCAATAACCCCTGAAGTTATGTTTTATAGAGGGAGCACGAATTGAAGGGCGAAAGTTACCCTCTCCCTGCCAGTACCGGAGTATGAGCGCGCAGTGAAGAAACGCGTCACGTGATCGGCCCGTTGGCGGAAGCGTGGGGGGGACAGCGCGGTAGAAGGGGAAATTAGAGTGGGGGAACAAGTCTTGATCTAGCGACACTGGGCACAGCTACCGGCAAAATTACGGGTTGTATGTAGGAATATATCTTCCCCTTCCATCGTTTACATTTCTCCGCGTCATTTGGAAACTATGAAAGAAACAGTAATTATAATAATGTTCATACTTTGAAGGATAGTTATTAATCCTCTGCACTTCTGTGTAGAGTGTAGCCCCGAATATTTAAATGCCCAGTTTAACTATATTTTATAATATTAATCTTGTTGATAAGTGATATACATTCAGCTATTTTCAATATTAGAAAAGATGGATTGAAATTAGGACCTGTCTTTGAAACTGGTTTTTAAATGAAGGATTTAAAATGATGTTGAGAGCAAGATCGAACAAAAATTTGGGGAGTCCAGTGGGCTAAATGCTGTGGAAAATATTCGAACAGCCAATGAGGAACCGTACACGAAGCACCACTATAGTCTACATCTTATTAAACACGATCGATATCTTCGGTAGCCTTGAAAACAATCAGCATTCCTGGTAGCAAACCGTACCCCCTCCGCGTCTACCGGTTCGAGTAAGAAGCGGTCTAGCTAGGTCGAAGTTAAATAATCGAGGTATATAAGAACTGTGGAACGTGGTAAACGAGTAATACCGAGTACATAATGCGAGCGAGGGCAATGAATAGATTCATGCTTGAAACGTGCTGGTGGCTTTGGACGCGAGGCTGGCCACGTGATGCAGATGAATAACCGCGCGCGCAAAAAGAAAAAGGTTTCGCATCACTCGATGATTTTCCAGTTTCGCGTTGCATGCAGCGAAATTTTATGGTACCAATCACCGTGGACCTCTTGCAACAGCAATCGCGAAATCGTAATGCTTATAAACTTTCTAAATTTTAATGAACGGGAGAAGTTACGTGGTTGGTTTCGCAAAATATAAATTTAACGAATTAGGACGAGGATTCGCTAATATTGTAGTTCACGAAGTGCCTCTCGCGAAAGAAATACCAAGTTTTCTGCAAACTGCAAGAAACTATGCTGTACATTATGAAACACTATTTCCAACGATAATTAGTATACAGTTCATTTTATGTTAAATCTTACATTCAGCAAAACATTGTTCTTTTCATTATTCTCATACTTATAGGTTTTTAAACGTAAATGAAAAAGTCCGGGATAGAAAAAAAGTAAAATCCACCAGCGGAAGAAAGTTGAACTCTTTCAGTTTTGTTTTTACTAAAATTTTAAAAATTAAAGCCTTCGGTCCCCACGGAAGAAATTATCCGATCGAGCCCAAATGTTTTACACGTTTTATTGGGCCAAGTAAGCACCTTTTTCGCACTATTACAATTTAATCATGGAAACAAATATTTTTCGCTCCATCCTTGCACACATGTTATTTTATGCGTTAGATCTTCAGAATGTTTAACCGCGTACGTTGAAATTACGACGCCAGCCGCCATCTTACATAACATCCTAACAACTTTTCAATGTAAATTCACAGAACTTGAAATGTAAATTCAGTGACCAAGTCACGAAACGGCGACAAAAAAAAAACTGCGTCCCCTAAATGTCCTCGATCGTCGTGGCTAATTACTATGCAGACGTCCCGTAAGGCACATACGTAGATTTAATTATCACGTCATTAGCAATTACGCGTAGCCGGAAGGAGGAACGCGAGCGCGTGCACGCGCCTGATGAATTTGTAATGCGAAACAACGTCATCGTCAACATGTTTCTACGAGCGGATACGCGATACGTTCGAGAGAGTTCTGCCGCATCTTTATCGCCGCCGTATCGGCGATCGAAGTTGTTCCGGACAAGCCTGTGAAGCACCGGTAACGCCGACTAATTGGAAACAATTACGATCGGTTGATTACTTTTGCCGATCAAAACCTGTCGACAAATGGAGACCCTATGCCGAAACAGATGGGACGTAAGAGTGAAAAGCTTGCAGGCGGAATTCGAAGGCAAAAAGGGCCCTCGTGTAGAGGGCAGGTCGATCGCACCGAGAACGCACCTAACCTTGCTGTAAGACTAAATATCGGACGAAATCGGAGTAAACCATCGCGTAGGAGGGAAAACGGAATTCTGTTTAAACTTCTAAATTACATAATTTTATCTTTCATGTAAGACAGTAAGGTTTACTCTCGTTTTTGCTCGATATTTACTCTTAGGGCGACCGACCTGCCCTCTTCACGCGACCGACCGACTCTGTATACGAAGACAGGGTCTGCCCTCGTTTTGCCTCCGATCTGCCGTCGAATTCTGTCAGCAAACTTTGCGCTCACATTTGAGCAACATGCCGAAACAGAAGGGACATAATATGAGTGGAAAGTTTACAGGCGGAATTCGAAGGCAAAAATGAAGAGGGCAGTCGTGTAGAGGGCAGGTCGATCGCACCGAGAACGCACCTAACCTTGCTGTAAGAGTACATATCGGACGAAATCGGAGTAAACCATCGCGTAGGAGGGAAAACGTAATTCTGTTTAAACTTCTAAATTACATAATTTTATGTTTCATGTAAAACAGTAAGACAAGGTCAGTCCTCGTTTTGCCTCCGGTCTGCCGTCAAATTCTGTCAGCAAACAAATTCAGAGCAAATTCAGGCCGAGAGGAGATTCAGCTAATTGCATTCGTTTGCACGGGAATCGAGAAAAAGCGATGGAGAACGGTAGAATTAGAAATCCGGAACGCAATTGGGACACACTGTAGCATCGGGATCGTGCGGCTGATGCGCGTTTAATAAACTCGTGATTAGGAGTTATGTATGCCAGATGGCATAACCGAATGCCCGTTTCCGAGTAATAAACCCCGGGATCGATAATAGACTCGCGCGCGGGCTCATATCGGATTATACGATGTAGATTTTAAGAGCCCGACATTCTCACGAACCGTTATCTTCCGCGGGTTTCGCCGGATCGACGCCCGGGTGCACTGTCGCTTTTCTCACGAGTGACGATGTCTGTGAACCGCGATCTACCACGGCAGACATGCTTCCGCGTTTCGCGACAATTCGAACAAATTCCGCGAAGAAATGGCGGCAATGTGGCTCCCAATTTTTCATATTATTAGGTTCTTGCATATATCCGATACTGAACAGGAAATTTACTTTTGCATATTAAACTTGAAAATTGTAGAAGGATTTTTTGCAATACTGGTGTGCAGAGATATCTCTTTCATTTTTATAAAGGCTACGTAGATGAATACGAAAAATATCTTCTTTATGAAACTAATTTTCATTATTCTACGGACAAATAAATAATGAAGCTTGTGAAACGTATTTTTACAAGCATAATTCACCGCATATTTTCGTTTTATTATAATTATTGCTCAAGTGACCTTCTCTCTTAAATTTCGAAAAAAGTGAAGCTTGACCAAGAAGGAAAACCCTGTAATAGATTGCAATAACGTAATCTATGGCGAGATGTCCAGGAAGGGATAGCAGGCAGCGTAGGGTCTGAGAATGAATCCTGACAGCAGGTGCTTCATGGACCTGGGGGTCTGCGGGCGGTGTGGTGGGGGGATGTTGGGGGCCTGAGGCCCACGGTGAGAGAGAGAGAGAGTGAGGTGCGGAGAGGGGAGAGGGAAGAATTGCCGGAAGTGCAGGTGGCGTCTTGCCGTGGTGGGTCAAAGATCGCGCAGCGGTGCTGACCCAGTGCTTCGAGGGCTGTAAATGTTGTAAACGCTTCCACGGGTCCCGAGCGACGGTACGGATCATCGCGCGAACCGAAGCAACGGTAATTTCGCGGAGGATCACGAGCATAAATTAATATCGCGGTTATCTGATCGTTACCGGCGAGGCCGGTCACGTGCGAATTTAACCCCTCCGATCGGATCTCCGCGATCGATAACTGTTACGATAAGTATGAATGTAAATTGCACGAGGCATAGATCGCCGGGCTATCCGCTGCATTATAATAGGCATGCATCCTCGAAAACAGGCAGAACGCCTCATTATGCTTAACGGTGTTGCGGACGCCACGAAAATGGTACTGCGCAACAGTCCAAGAATGGCTTTCCCACCGCGCGCCTTTTACTCGCCGCTCAATTTGCAACATTTTAATCAACACGCTCTCTACAATATTATGATAAATAACCCGTTCGCCGACCGGGTAGGAATATGATTGTTTCGTAACAACTAATAACCGTTGATCATCGAATCGTGCGAACAGCTTTATCGGATTATCGTTGACGTGTAATTTACTTCAATTTTAAAGGCAAATTTCAGAAACGGTTTCGCGATAAAATTTATATTCTGTCCATTGCTCCCAGTATAATAAGAAGACTGCGCATGTTTATGCACTTTAAACAGTATTTTCCTCAATTGCAGAACATACGGGCGTAGTTAAGGTATACACATTTGTTAATGTTCCGAAGTTCCTTTAATCACGAACTTTAATAAGTTTAAATTAAAATTTTTTTGTAACACGAACTTTAATCATACCGCAAAAAATTATTGGGAACATTTGAGCAGGTACGCATTTAGCCTACGAGCATGTTTACTTGATTTAGTTTAGTTTTCGGGTAAAATCACATTTCTCGAACGCGTTCAACGTAAAAATGATATTCTAGTACCCGGTACCTCCAATAATTATAATAATACTGAAACATGTTCAGCTGTGCTTCATTGCTATTTTAATTGGACGAGAACATGGTTGGAAGCACGTAAAAAAGTGCGCATTAACCCTGCCAAAGAGCTTAATGAAGTCGCGTAATTTTGCGAGTTGTTCGGTAGAGTTTTACAGCCGGCGGTGCTCGCAAAATGGTACTTTGTTCGTTACGACCGCGGGGCAGTTAAACAATTTCTTCAGCCTCTAATTCAATTACATAAATTGCGGGCGAAGTATAAAATTGTCTACAAAATCCTCGCTAATGGACAATTCCGATGTAAATGATATCGTTATTATCCGCCGATGCGAATGAGCTTTAATTGGTGTTAGGTTTATCAGTGCGCGCATAAAATGGCCGAATACCGCTAGAATTAAGAAAATAAAACAAGATTTACGCCCCAATAAAGCTGTCCGGCGAAAGTAACAGATCGGAATGCGACAGGATGCAACACGATGTTGCGCCGGGGATAACGACGATAATTTTCCGGAACTTTTACAGCGACATCTACTTAGTTTAATCAAGACACATACCACGCTGGCGGCATCAAAAGAACAACCACCCTTTAGAATTCATTCCGGCTGCTTTATGCGCCGGCGGATCTCCCCTCAGCCGGAATCGTTCGCATTCAGACAAACCTATAAGCGGTTTCGCAGCTAGTTACAGTCTCCAGTTACCACTACGTACGAAAGGTGTCGTCAAGCACCAATCGTAAACGATATCCTTCCGCGTGAACAACGACGAAATCATTACCCCGCGATGGCGCTCGGCACATTCGCGACCACCGCGTCATCACTGGGAGGCGGTTCTATTTTAATCAGAATTTTTCTTCGTCCCATTTTCGAAATTCTTATTAGGGGGCTTTGAAAATTAAAACAAACTTTTAGGGCTTTGAAAACTAAAACAAACTTTGTGAATTCAAGTCTTTGTAAATTCAAGTTTTTATTTCTTAATTTATTATATAATCTCCATCATTATCAAGGAGAGTTTGCAATCCCCCTCTTATAGAAATTCAGGATTCGTGAAGCAAAATATGACTCAAGGTGCCTCCTTACATCTTCTACAGAAGTGAATGTCTTCCACTTCGAGGCTTGTCAGAGAGATCATAATCACCAGCAGCAAACCTTCTGAACGAATGTTGACACTTGTTGACCTTCAATACACCTCCATAAACATTACAAATTTTCTTTGTTGCATTAAATCCCGCATGAAAATGAAAATGTATGCAATGACGAATATGATCCTCGGAAGGTCCGAACGCCGCCATTTTATTACAATGTTGTAAAAAAATGATACTTTTTAGAATATTTTGAACACAGGCTGCTTCACCGAAAACTGTAAAAGAATACGTGTTTCCTCTTCAACGATCGGTACAGAACTAAAGGCAAAACAAATTCTTTGCAAATAATCGATTACTTATACCCCTAACACATCCTTGTTAGCCGCTTAAGACACTGAGGACTTTTATTTTATGAATTCTTTTCATAGCATACGCCTTCCTTGCATTTTCGGAGCTATTTCAACCCCCATCTAATTTTATCAAATACCTCTGCAAAACTGATTTCGTTAAGAACTCACTTTGCTAAAGTCTATTTAATTTTTACTGCTCGATTGTCGGGGAGATAACATAGATCGATTTCACGTTCGTACCTTCGAACAAGATTGCAGCAAAAGAGTTTACTATGAAAAGTTGGACGTGAAAAATGGACAACATCGATACGGAATTATCAAGCGACTGTACAAAAGACATTCTTCGCAGCAAAGATATCATATCGACCGATCTAAGCAACTATCAAAGCGGTTATTGTACGCGCAAAATGGTAGTCGTTCGTTCGCCGTGTATCGAGAGTTAGATTAATCTCGACGAGACGTATGAATGCTCGAAACTTTTTTTTTTTCGAAATACACACGCAAACGGCAACCTAATTTGGTGGAGATAAATCTTCGCCGAAACGGCGATTATGTAACGCTAAATCGCGTAACGATTCGCGCGGTTCCGTTGCCAATAAATATAATGCGTGCACGATAAATCGTAATGGAGGCATGGACAGCGGTCCGATGATAAATTGACCGGTAACGCAACACCGAATTACCATTCGCAAAAAACTCTACCGCGCGAGGACCATTTGGTTTCGGAATTTCGCAAGAAAATTCCAACATAGGTGTCTGCCACCTTAGCGTGGCATATAGAAACGTTTGATGGAAATAAATGAATAAATCATATATTAAGTTGATAATGTATGACAAAAAAGAAATAACAAGACGCACAGTTGCTTTCTACCAATATTTTCAAATTCTTCTAATGTCTTTACAGTTTAGTTTTCACTCATCCACGTTTGCTAAAACTCGTAGTTTCGTAATAAAGTTACAACGACGATCGTAAATTACTGAGAATGGTGTCAGTGATTTAGTAATACTAAACTGCTACTATAAGGAATTTGTTGTATTCTGCTATCTAGTGTTTCATTAATAAGATACTATAGATGAGGTAAACATTGTATGCGGTACGATACTTGGAAGCCAAAGACATATGTTTACCCATTTGTACCGTATAAATCAGAGCTGCTCAACATGCCTATTAGCGGGCAAGGACGCCCGCCGATGCCCGTGGGCTCAGCTGCGGGCAAAGCTACTGGCAAGCGACTTATCGGAGTGGGGGTAAGCCGTAGCGCAAAGCGTGACAAAGCGTGCGACAAATACATGCAGGTCTGCCCGTAGAGGCGTGGCTTCGTGCCCGTTCTGTATGCCCAGTGCAAGAAAATCGTTGCCCGTACGGGCAGATGCTGAACAGCTATGATACAAGTATTGACTGTCTTTTTAGCACTCTGTACAGGCGCTAAACTTGAATGGTAATGTTTCAGGACTCGTATGGTGAGTGAGGTCAAAGTTTAAGGATAGCCGTATTTAGGCTAATAAGACAAAGTACGTGGACGAGTAAGTGATCGTTGGGTTTTGCAAGATTTTCCAGACCCAATTGCCCACGTCTGACTTCAAACGACGATGGCGTACAAAGAAGACGTTGAGAAACTTTTCCGACCGAGAGGAACACGTTCGTATTGGTTTCGGCTTGCGCTCGCTTTTACGTGACGCTCCGCGCGTCGATGCGATCGCTAATCCTATTCTCATGATTCGTCTCATTTACACGACCTCCCCCCGCGTTTCTGTCTCGCTCTTTCCGTTCGGCCGTTCCATCCTGCTCTTCCTCGCTGAGAGGTCTCGCGAACGAGCACGGTAAAGCGATGCTCGCGCGACCTCCACGTTCTCCGCTCGAACGATACCGATCCATTGGATACTCGGCACTTCCTCGTTTCGGCTGATCGGGGTCTACCTTAAGACCCCTTGGCACGCAACCAAGGATGCCGATCTAAGCGGATCAGGCATGAAAACAGGGACGGCCGGAACAGGCGAAAAATCACCGATAGGACGTGCCAGCACAGATACGTAATTAATCGGCTGCCGGGTTCCGCCTGAATTCGATTTTTTATCCGACCGACTGCCGGGAATCCGATCTGCAGAAATTCTTTCAATTGTGTTTCAATTGTGTCAATTGTGTCAATTGTGTCAATTGTGTTCCCTAAAAGTCCAATCTACGTCTGTATAGAGCCTAAATTGCAAATTTCTACCTCATCGCGGAGTAACGTGTAATATTCGGCAAAAGATTCGAATTCTGAAGCAAGTACGACGTCACAAGATGGCTGCCGCTTAATATTGCAATGACCAGTTTAGAAGTGGTCAATTGTGTTTCCTAAAAGTCCAACCTACGTCTGTATAGAGCCCAAATTGCAAATTTCTACCTCATCGCGGAGTAACGTGTAATATTCGGCAGAAGATTCGAATTCTGAAGCAAGTACGACGTCACAAGATGGCTGCCGCTTAATATTGCAATTACCAGTTTAGGAGTGGTCAATTGTGTTTCCTAATAGTCCAATATACGTCTGTATAGAGCCCAAATTGCGAATTTCTAACCTCATCGTGGCGTAATTTGTAATATTTGGCAGAATGTTCGAATTCTGAAGCAAGTACGACGTCACAAGATGGCTGCCGCTTAATATTGCAATTACCAGTTTAGAAGTGGTCAATTGTGTTTCCTAAAAGTCCAACCTATGTCTGTATAGAGCCCAAATTGCGAATTTCCAACTCATCCTGGAGTAATTTGTAATATTCGGCAGAATATTCGAATTCTGAAGCAAGTACGACGTCACAAGATGGGTGCCGCTGAGAGATTCTCTTAATTTCATATTACCTTTAAGATGATCCAACGCTTTAATTAGGATTAAAGTACTTTATCTTATGTCAGATTCTTAAAAAGAAATATTTTATTTTGTGCTTCAGAATGTTAAAATAAAAATATCTTATTTTTAAAATTGTATGTCCTATTTAAAGTACTATTTTCTAAGCCAAATAAGTTCTAAAATATTCAATTTGAAATACTTATTTCGCCAAATATTGTTCACCTCTGGTTTGTTGTTTGAGCGATAGTTCAACCATTTTCTGTCAGCTACGAGATACTATTTAATTTAATTTCCTTGATATTTGCTTGATTCTACCAGACACAATATGTATACGCAGAATGTCTAATCTGGGAAGAACAATTCTGATTTTAAATCGTTCAAACGCGCATTATATAGTACACGCATACTGAATACAGAAAATTGTAACTAAGTAACTGTCGGTCCAATAAAACGCTTAACAGAAAGTTGTTGGGAACGAAATCGTAAAAATTGTAAAAAATTCAATCCCCCGATGAAAAAGAAAATTCTGAACAGTAATGCCAAATCGGACAGCTTCGATTCACCACGGTAACCTTATATTTCCATCTGGAATTCTCATTGACGCCGGCTCCGAAGCTTTCCCAGCGGCGCAAATAAGATTAAGTTTACAGCGAAGTCGGGGGATGCATAAAAGTAAACGTATGACAGCTTTAAAATCGAAACAGCTAGTAAAGTCGGCCGGGTTTAAATTTCTTTTCTACGAAAAAGCGTGGTACGCGTCGGCCGGGCATAAATGACCACCGTTTATTCGATACGCGATCTTCGCGATATCGGCCCATTCAGTACAGAAGTACTTCCTTGTGCCTTCTTCGCAGTTACCACTCGACCAGTTCGTTTCGTGAAAACCTGTTATTATACGGGCCTTCGTCAACAACCCTCGCCAGCCGACCGGAATAGAACGGGCTGATGTATTCTGAAATGTTGCAATATTTATATTACGATCCTCGCGGAGAAAGCACCGACACGCCAGTGTATAAATAGAAACAACGTAACAAGAATTTCGCTGTCGCTTCGCGTTTCTCGCGGACCGGACGAGATTAACCGAATTTTTCCCCGGGCAAGCTCCCTGCTGCTCCTACATGCGGCTAGTTAACGATTAACGCAAATTTTTCAGTTCTGCTGGCGATTTTATCGGACGAACAACACGGGATCAGTTTGTTTACTATCTCGTGACGAGTGAGCGAAAAGTAGACTGCGAATATTTATGAAAAAGAGAAATAGTGTTATTGATTAAGGTATTTAGTGATTAAAAGTGTGTCTGTACACTTTGTCTGTCTTCGTGTGTCTTTTTCATTAAAAGTATGTCTGTATACAAAACGCACTTTAAAATTTGTGCACCGGAAATTGCGAAAATATGGAACAAATACGAATATCTTGTATAGTTCTTGGGTACTAAATTAGGAAATCGTTGAAACATTAGAGGCAACATTAATACATTAAGGGACAACATAACGTATATAATATATACATAATATATACATAAAATAACATAACATGTATAGACAACATAATATATATTGCACACTTTACTATTAGTTGATTTTTCTCTCCCTTCTCTCTTCCTTACTTTTCATTCGCAGTCTTATAGGGATTATAAAATCCCTATAAGTCGTTTTAATCCCTATAATCCCTGTAAGAGACATAATCCCTTATAATTAAATAAGTTTTATAATCCCTAATAAGGGACAACATGCAACATGGAACACGCGCGTGTGTGTGTACATGTGTTGTAACGCGTAATAAGATGTTAATAAAATTAATTTGACGAGTTCAAAGAGACGGTCTTGCGCGTGTGTGCTCGGGATCGCTAACGCTTAAAGAAACAGCGAGAAATGATTGATCCTTTGAAAGTTCGAAAGCAGAAGAATACGGTCTGAAGATAGAAGCTAGGAAAGGCGCGGGCGCGCGCGCGCCAGTTAAGGGTGACCGAACGAGGCTATTCAAGGCTCTCGTGTATTAATCGAGCGTCGAAACCGTGCCCGTTCCCCATTCATTGGCAAAGTAACGAACATCCTGGCACAATCCAAGAGCATATTACACCCCGTTATGCACACCGATACACGCCGCGGCGGGTTTAAGGCCGATCCACGGGCAGAGCACGCGACGATCCAGGAAACGCCGGCAGGCGGGATAATGCGGACGACACAAGGGGCCCTTAACAAGCTTGGACGAGGTGCATGCACGAACGCAATGCTGCACCGGCCAACTAGGCTGACTGCCCAGGACCGCCCGCATTGACGACGTCGGTGGAACGAAGAGGAGGCGACCAGCTCGCCTAGAGCTGCCCCCGGGATCGGAAAAGAGAAAGGAATAGCTCTAGGGAGCATACACCTCGCTCCGGGATAATAAGAAATACGGTGCAGCCGCTAATGCACCGGTCCGAGCCGAGACTTTTTACCGCGGTGCAAAGTCGCCTTCGTAAAAGACGCACCCCTCTTTATCCTCCACCTCATCCTCCTCCTCCTTCTCCTCCTCCTCCTCCTCTTCCTCCTTCTCCTGTTCCTTCCCCCGTCGTCCCTCCCCTCTCGGCAACAGCATACTCTTGTTCCAAGCATAAATCCCCACCCCGGGAGGACGCGGAGCCGGTGCACCCGATGTGTAACGCGACGGTGAACGTGGACGAGTTTCGTAATCGGATTATGGAGCAACTAACCTCCGTGTAAACATATATACAGGGTGGTTGGTGACTGGTGGTACAAGCGGAAAGGGGGTGATTCTAAAAAGAAGTCGAAAATATAGAATAATCATTTTTCGTTCGAGGCTTTGTTTTCGAGAAAATCACTTTATCACGAACTCGTTATAACGGATGTCACGGAAGATTTTCTGTTCTAACTATTACGTATCGATCTTTGTTACACATTTTTAACTCACTTCTTTGAGCTAACCCCTTGCCGTACAATTTTGTTTTGCGGTTACGACGAGTAAAACTCATTTATTCATGATAATTCCATAGGAAAAACATTTATATTTCTTGTATGGCTACATTTTATTACTATGATTGGACTTAATATAAACTATTTAAATTGTCTTTCAAAGAATTAAAATTTAGTGGCTCCGCATACAAGCCTGGATCAAGATAGACCCCACGCTCGTCATTCGAGGGTTAAGAAACGGGACCATTTCAAGCATTTGATTAACTATTCTAATGAGGAGAGTTCTTTGAAAACTGTAGCCTAGAACCATTGTTACATCCCATATCATTGTGGCATTATTATGCACTGTAAATCAATGAATATGTCAATATTATTCAATATTATTATCAATGTCAATATTAAGTCTGGCTCGACATAGGACCGGAAAGGGTAAAGTACCTTCAGAGTTAAATACTCTCTGATAAAAACTTGTTTCGTAAGTCATAAATTTCGATTGTAAATAGTATCGCGTATACCTGCATTTGTCTACCGTCCGAATCAAACTTACCAAAAAAGAAAAAACTGCATTGACGATGAACGCGGTGTTTGAAATCTAAACGCTACGTACTTCAATTAAAAAGTAATCAAACGTTTGCGCGCAGCGCCGTGCGCCGTACGCCGTGCGTCGTATAAATGATCCAGGCCGCAGATCCATCTTCGCGATCCTCCTTCCGAGAGTATACAAAACGCGCACCTGACGGCCGAACAATGCGCGGCGGCCAAGGGAAGAAAAAGGCGGGGAGAAGATGGATTCTTTTCGAGGCACGCGAGGTTAAAGAACCATAACCGTGACGCAACGAGGAAACGAATTAATACAGACATTGCGGCTCGCGAGCGACGGATATCATTAAAGTTCAAGAAGACTCGGAGCGATCGCTGTCAGCGCGAGGAGAACGCGATATTCAATTTGCCCAGGTTAGTCTCGGCTCGCGAGATTCAAAGGAACGACGCAGCTTGATCGGAAGACAAGGTGCCGCCGTTGGTCGGCCGAGTGTCGTTAACCCTTCGCCGGCTCGAATTATGGCCGCTCGGATTTGTAAACAAATTTCACGCCGTGATTTCTGACAGCGAGTCGCTAAATGGAAGAGTCGCCGGATACCGAACGAGAACGCTCCCTTCTTGAATCACGTTCTCCTTTATCCTGAACAATCGAAACTCGTGTTTTACTAATTCGTTGATGCGTTGCGTTTGGAAATCGAGCACAACAGTTTATAATAAAACCGAGAAGAGTTTCATTTAAGTGTATACACTATGGCGAGTTTAAGGTACAACGATGTAACCTTCTGCACTGAAATATGCAAGAAGAAGCTCTGATTCTGTTTCGACCGGCTGCTATATATTAGGTCTACCGGAAAGTTCTGTCCGATAGTGTCACACCAAGTGACAATATTATTAAATGTATGAAAATTGTGTTACTTTAAAAACGGACAGAACTTTCCGGTGGTTTTTTGAGAGAAAATTGTCGAAGGGAGTAGAAAAGGCTTGTTGTCGAAAGGATAACGTTTAAGAGACAAAGTCTAAGGGTCTGTTTCGTCCTGATAATTTAAGGGTTTTGGTTGACGTGTCTATGGCATGATTATCTTGATGCGTTGGTGTTTAACTAGGGCCTAGAGTTATCGGGTATACAACAGATGCACCGTTTTATGATTACTAATTGATCGGCCATTGAACACTGCGTATACTAATTCAGTAATGTATCGAATCACATCCGAATCTTTTTGTACAAAAACGACGCGAAGAAAGATCCTTCCGCTGAAATTGTCAAAACTCAAAATATCAGACAAAAAAATAAACAAATGAATCGGGCATAAAAGCTTTGGATTGTGTTCAATGTACGCTCTGTGTACGAAGAAATTGTTTCTAGAAAATATTAGAAAAGTTTCAGCCGTGTGTATGTATAAATATCCTAAACCCCGTTCGAAGAGTATTAACCTCGATGAACTGACGCTAAAGAGAAACATAGTAACGTTAACATATCAAACAGAGAATATTTTCGAGCAAACAGTGTGCACGATGCAGCAAACACGAACGGATCGGCTCGATCGCCGGCCCGATGACAGATTAGCGAATTTAATTACGCGTGTCCGGTCAATTACCCCAATGTCAAAGCGATTTTCTCCGGTAGAAAGGATTGTCAATTTTTTCTCTCTCTCTCTCTCTCTCTATCTCTATCTCTCTCTGTCTCCCTCTCCTATCTGTGTAGAACGTCTACGGTGAATCGACGCGGCGAAGATCGTGCCGCGGCGTCACGAGCAAAAAGTGAATGGATGATGGGTTCGCTGACCATTCATTCGCAATCTTGACATTCGACCTTGACAATCTCCTTGGCTCGATAATGAAAAAAAAAAAAGGAACGGCCTCGCGTCAATGGACAGCGGCGAAAGCCTGTGGCCGGCTGCCACGAAGAAAACGACGCTCGGAAGACGAAGACGAAGACGAAAACGAAGACGAAGACGAAGACCGGCGAGCGAGTCCCTGCGCTCGCACGAAAACCGTTCGCATCGCGCGGCGTTATTAGCCGACGCCATTAGAGGCCTAACCGGCGGGACACTAACTCCGCGTATCTGCTAATTTCCTTGTCTTCGGCTCCTGGCCGCGCTGTTGTCGGATCCCGGTTCCTTCGATCTCCCGAAGAAAACCGACAACCGCGGTCAAGTTAACAGGGATTTTTATTCCTTCAACCCTTAACACTCGAATGGCGACTGTAAGACGCCACTAAAAATTGCTGTATTCAAAATAATTGTCACATTATTGAATTTGTTCGTATTTAATAAATTACTAAACACTTCAGTATTGTGCGAGAAATTTGCACCATTTTCGTATGTATAACATGAGAAGAAAATATAAAATATAGAAGGGAAAATACTCCATGTCGGAAGTTTCGTTTTGGAGTTAAAAGAACTTCGAGTGCAAAGGGTTAATAGTATTTATTCCTCTTTCTTTTCCCCTTGTACTTTATCCAATTAGCCGTAAGTCCTAACCGACTGGAATATTACTAGTCAGTAATCAATAGACTGCGGATCTTTATGCGAAATAAAAAATATTTGCATCGATTACAAGACACAGGAGCGAAATAAAGATTTCTTTCTTCTTTTAATTATTTCATTAAACTGTTAAGTCTTTTTAATATGTCTACTGCTTTAAATTGTGCTTACTCATTTTTTTCATAAATGCATAAAATCATAAGGACATAGGACGCCGTATATCAGCGAGCTCGGTAGCGAGTTTGGTACTTTTTTTCCAAATGTTCATTGTTACCACAAAACCAAAGAATGTATACTAAACCGTCAATAAACCCCGGCCCGGGACTTCGGACAGTTGCTTCAGTTTAGCGGCCATTAATTTCCCGAAGCCGGTGCTCGCAGGATATTATTGCGTCATCGTATCAATGACCGACTCCGTTCCATGCTCGATGCGACCCCGGTGTTGCCTCGACTAATCGATTTCGAATCGAGCCTCGCATCTCGCGGCGATCAATTTGCCCCGGGTACGTCGACAACATCCAGAAAAAGTTTCGAGTTCACGGAACCTGATCAACACATTGTGTACCGGTGATTATGACATCGTTGTCGAAAGTCTATGCTGAAGTCCGTGGTTAGGGATTTTTTCAATATAACTATCGACAGCTATTTCGATCGTGAAGCAACCAGTCACTTCCACTAATGGAATAATTTTGTTTCAGATTTGTATGTAAAAAATGATTCTTGAGCTTCCTTCTGGTATAACACGATTATTAAAACTTTTATTTATAGGTCTTTGCTATAATACTAGGCAGAGAAATATTTCCTGCATCCGTTGAAAGAAACAGAAGCCACAGTTTTTGTCTTTCTTGAATAATTCTAGTCGGTCCAACGTGATACATCGATACTTTTCGATTATTTTAATCTTTTCTTTGTTTTAACCTTTCTGACTAGAATTGCAGCTACTCAATTTTATCATAAATGTACAAAACTCGCAGTATACTAATTAATAATGGTGATCGCTAACTCTTTCAAACACGTCCCAATTCAAAGCTGGGCTCGAACTTCACCTCAGGAAACCAAAAGTTTTTAACCCTTTTTTATGTAATCCTGTAGATTTCGGCAAGAGAATGTCGAAAATCCAATTTTCGATCCTAGGAGACGACTAGTTCAAAAATCGCACATCTTTATGCGAGTATAACTTTTGAACTAGCGATCTCCTAGGATTGAAACTTGGATTTTCCGCATTTTCTTGCCGAAATCTACAGGATTACATAAAAGAAGTTAAAAAATTTTGGTTTCCTGAGGTGAAGTTTAATTCAAGGCTGATTATCAGAATCAGAAACCACTTCCAGTTTTGGTATCATCCGAGATCAAGCATCGACTGTTTCTTATTTTAAGTAAACTTTAGAAATCACGTAAGTTACACCTATTTGTTTATAAAGCGACTCGCCAGATCATGGAGTAAGTTCTTTCATGACTAAGTTCTTGTAGTTTTGAGGTTATTGTTATTTTAGTTAGCGACTTCAGTGTGCGTCGACGACAATCCATAAAAAGTCTATATAAGTGAAACTACGATAAATCAAAAACCTTATGTCACAATCATGGTAAATGCACGGACGATGCCTGTACTACTACGTAATGTTCTCGCAAGGAAGATGCAAATGTTAGGAAAATGGCCATTGAAAAGTAACAGGTTTGTTTCCGGGAGTGACAAACTACTGTCGTCATTGTCCGTGCAATTTATAAGAGTTTTCACTTTCCCACGCAGCGTGCGCAACTACATAAATCCACGTAACGCAGCTGCGGCTTCGACTGAAATTATATAAATATAGTTAAGATGCCACTTACTTCCGTAAAGTTATTCGATGATTACACACAACAACGCTAGGGTACACAGACAATACGGAAACAGCAAATTACTGGGATCGTTCGAAACGTCCGGATTGGCTGGTGTTTCCGTTAGTCGGCCATGCTCAGATTTAACACTAGAACCACTGTCAAGTTATCTCATTTTCAACGCATCGAGGGAATCAGATTTACAGTGAAAATATAAAACTGAATACTGTTTTCCTCCCTTGCTTTTTCATTTCATTACTGTAAAGGTAAAAGTTGTACAAAATGTTTGAAATCGTAGACTGAGGAGTCTGTGAACAATTTTTTGATCGCGTTATGCGGAAGTCTACGTCTCAACATTAAAAACAAAAAATGGTCCCCCTTCTTTGAGCAAATTGTTAAACAATGAGACAGCTTGGAACAGTTACAGAAGAACGTAGAAAGTACGAGTTATGAAAGAAAGTCGGAAGTTGATCGCGTTGATGCAGTGGTTTTAGTGTTAATACGCGTGTTAAGTGACCGCCAGACCGCGGAACGTGTTTTACAGGAGTGGAGATAAAAGTCTCCGGATAGGTGTAAAATGGGCGTGGTGTTTTATTCGATTGTCAATCGTTCGGAATTTGCATAACGTTCCGCGGTTTGGCAAAGATACGGCAAGCAAACCACCGTGATCACGGCGGGACACACACGTGGGTCGTTCGAGGACGCGTGAATCGCTTGGCTCGGGGGGGTGAGAGGGGAGACGGGCGATTAATGGTAATTAATATAATTAAGCTTGCGGTGAAAGAGGAATGGCTGAGTCCAGCGCGCACACACCATTACCGTAACGAGCCCACGTATCACAATAATCGGGGAAACAAAGAGCACAAAAATTCAGAGGCCGAACGAAAAATGCGACGAAACTCGCGGCTTCGAGGTCGAAGCCACGGAGGCGATTCGACCGCATTTTCTTTTTGAGTTATTGTTACTAGATCAGTGGATATTAAACGGACAACAATTAATGGTATTACTGATACGTTATTAATGATTACACACAAAGGGGGAAAAGATCGATCGAGACGATCGCGAGAGCGCAACGATCATACGTGCCGTTAGTCAGCGGCAGGGCCTTGATTAAATGTGTTATACATCGATATCGAGAGCTCGAGCTTCAGTTAGACATAAGTTAAGCGGAACACGTCCCAAACCGACATCGTTGCTTGACTTTCTTTGGTACGACAGCTCTTTACTCCATCAACTCGGTAGCATGATTTCTAATAGACGTTATGCGTGTCCTCGATCGTACTAGCAGAATAAATCCACTCGTGTGATATTTTAGTGAAATCTTGTAAAAATACAGTACATTAAAACAGCTTTGTCTGGAATAAAAATTATTATCTTCTAACATTATGAATTAATTATCAAATTACATTTATTTAAGCTGAATATTATTTGTCATATTAGGTAAAATCAGTTTTTTTTACTGGACGAATATTCTGTTAGCTACACGAATAAATTTCGTCAAAGTCAAAGTATTAAATTTGGATCCGAAGTCATTATTAAAACGAGCAAATTTCGTCCAGGCAAAAGTTCTTTGAAGACCAGATAAAAGTGGAGAAAAAGAATTTTCCAGTAATTTTGTTTCTGCAAACGTACCGCCGCGTCGTTTGCATGCTTAAACATCTCTCCGCGCGAAGATTACTGATAATTTTTCTGAAGCTGGGAGTTTCTCAGAATCAGATCTGACGGTGCGAGATTCCCGACGCGAATCTAGAGGCCCGGTACAAATAATTTCCATAATCTGAGATCGCTCTAGGACCTGGCCATATTTTTTCTGGAACACAAGACCCGTGTCTTCGTTGCAATCGTTCTGGTAATCTCGCATTTTCTCCTCTACCGAGGTCACCGGTTTGACTGAAGTCACGAACTATAGCACCGTTCCCATGGAATTGCGAAAAGTTGTTGCGAAACAGAATTCGAGTTTTATGCGTACCACACTTTCGACGTAACGAACTTTCCCGTTTCGGCAAGTATATCTTCGAAAATCAATTTATAGTGTAATTCTACTCGTTGCCACACATTTTCCCGTGATTCTCGACGTTTCAAGAAGAAAGTGAATTAATTGAAGAATATTAAATCGTCGCTTCTTTCACCGGCTTTTTCCAACAGCAATGGCAACTAGATAATACAATCTAATAATCTTTAATGAGCCCAAGTGGGAACTTCACGTATAACCTTGCACAAATGCAGATCGAATCAAAAATGCAGTTACACTATTAACACTTTGAGCGTCAGCTCAGCGAGCACAAAAATTCCATAAAACAAACGTTGAAATAACGTGTAAAAGTACTTTCTCAATTTTCCCGAATGTTTAAAATCTCGATCAAATTCGCCGCAACAGCGTCAAAATTTATTTATAAATCTGGGCAAATAATTCCCAAACGTGGGCCCAAAAGTTTCGACAGAAAATAATTAATTAAATTCCGTGTTACCGCAGCATGTCATAGACAGAAGTTCATGAAGAGAGAATCACGTTTGCGCTCGGCTGCCGTTCTTATTTCGATCGCGATCACTTTGGCTGGCTCTTTCCGCGTAGAAGAAACGATATTGAAAAGTTCGAGCGACTCTAAACGTGAAGAAATTAGGTATGAAGATAAGGAAGGTCTCGTTCAATTTCCATGGGACCGTGGCAAGAACCGCGAAAGTCAAGCAATGATAATGAACCTGGTTCTCTGGTTTGGCGCGCACACGTGCGCTCTCTCACTCTCTCACTCTCTCTCTCTCCCTCTCTTTCTCTCTCTCTCTCGCTCTCTCTATCAATTGCGGGTATTCTTTGCTCATATGGTGTGATTGCCTGGACTCACCGATCCTCTTGACGTGGACGTCTCGATTGAAGGAGACGGTTCTCTCAGCGGGCTTCCACCCGGAGACGGAAGCCCCGGTCGATTCGGGGGATAGTAAATTGGCGGTGGGGGCGTCGGAGGCTTCCTCCTCTCTTAAAAAGTCCGAGCGATGAACCTCGAGCATCTTCCCGGCCTTTTGCTCCCAACCATAACACACAGCCGGAGCACACCGCCGATTCCTTACCCCCTTTTTTGCTTTTGCACTCTCTCTCTCTCTCTCTCTCCTCGGTTCGGCCCCTCTCACCGCTCGCTAACCCCAAAAACCGAACTCCTTTCACCCCCGGCCTCTAACTCCGCCAATCTCTCTCTATTTCTCTCTCTATCTCTCCCCTCTCACCGCTAGACCCGATCACCAACCAACCTGTAAGCCAAGCAAAGCTGCGCTTTTAGTACATCGGATCAACGGAACAGATTCTCGGATTTATCATTTCGCCGTATTTCTCGCGGTTGCCGAAACCGTTTTCTTTGTTCCCTCTTCCGTGGCGAGTACAGGCGTGCGAGAACCCGGAAATGTCGGGACGGGTCGGGTTCTCCCGAAATTTTTGGAATTTTTTAGAATATTAGAGAACCCTAATACGCTCAGGAATCCTGAATATTCTCGGGAATAATCCCGAAAATGGTCGAGAATCCCAATAAATTCACGAACCCGAATATGCTCGGGAATCTCTAACATTCGAGAAAAATCTCGATCCATTCGAGGAACCGGCCCGATCCACAATAAAATTCTCGGCCCGTCCCGACCCGACCCGACATTTCCGGTTCTCTTGCGCCTCTAGTGGCAAGCTGGGAAGCGTGGATGCGTTCATGTACAGGGTGGACGAAAATTCGCTCGTTTCGAAAACGCGTCGATTTTTGGTTGGGTTGGTGGTTCTATGGACTCTGATATTCATCTGATAATAATTTTTGACCGAGTTTAGAAATTTACTGTGATACATTTGAATGAATTGATCCTTTGAGGATTTTTACAATACAAAAAGTAGTAAAATGAATTGAATTGCTTTGATCTTGTAGGAATTTTAAGACTTGATTACTATTTAGTAGTATTGACATATCCGCTGCCAGCATCTTTATCGTCAATGCGATCATTGCATGTCTTAGCGAATAAAATTTAGTTTTCTACTCTATTTTATTCTACTCCATTCACTCTACTCGAGTTTGCAGATAAAATTTGACAGAATTATACAACGGTACGATATGTGATCGTCGAAATGAAATAAATGATTTTTCCACCGGATCGGTAACGACTCGAATGGCGGGGAAAATGTTTTCCTGAGAACGATTTCAGGAAACATCCGAACATCGATATCACAGGGCAGGAGGTTAAGAAAATAGGCATTTGAGTTCGGAACGTTCTTTTTTCGTCCACCCTGTATGTATTTCTATGGGTCGTGGGCGAGTGCTGCTCTATTTGCGGTCGTCCTTACTGCGGTTAGAGAAATCGGTTTACCAACGATTTAGAGGCGAGCCGGAATAATGCCACCTGCGATCCTAAGTAAAAGTACGACGGAGGTTCGTTCGTTCTGCGTTTTTCCCGGATCGCAATTTGCAGGAACAGCAATTTTCCTCCCGGGACAAAGAATGTCCCGGGAGCTGGCCGAATACATTCCACCAAGGAGATCGTCGGTAACCGATAGCGACGTTTTTACTCCCTTGAAAAAAAGCGAACTGTACGATTACCTTCTTCTACTGTTTCACGGTCAAACAAAATGGAGATGAACATATCGCCTCAGCGTGACAAAGACCCGTGCTCCGAGTCGAAACCAGTATTTTACCAGAATTAACAAACTTTCGTCGTACAATATTTTATTTTATTTCTTGGTAACAACCTCTTCGGAAAACTTTCTTGCGCGCATCTTTTTCTGTAGAAAACTATTTTTCAGAAATTATACGATGTATGAAAAATAGCAAAAAAGACCTTAATCACGTTCCAACAATTATGAATGACTGTATTATTAAATAATAATTCAATAATTAAATATTAAAGCTTAAAGCTTTTTCTATACCTGCAAATGAGACTGATTCATCGGAAATTGTAATTATGAAAAATTTGCTAGTACACTCTTTCAATTACATTTTTAAATAAGACCAAATAATTTAAACTGGCTGACAAAAAATGAAAATTTCGATTCTGGGTCAAAATCGACCCAACCATCCGCCGTTCGAGGGTGAACAAGTTCTGTAATCCCCCGATGGCTGTTTGCAAATCGATACCACGATGAAACGCAAGAAAGTAAATAACAAAGAGAAGTAGGCAGGGGGGGAGGGGGAGAGTAAAATCGTTTATTTTTTCTGCGGCTCTGTTTCGAAATCGAATCCGATTTTTTCTCGAATCGCAGCAGGATCGGCCAGTGACAAGAGTGTTTTCGCGTGTTCGCGCGACAAAGACGCGTTGTGCTCGTTGCGTTCGTGCGCGAGCATGCGCATGTGCCCCGACAATGATCGCGATGAACGCGACGGGGTGATAATGGTCCCCATTGTCGTCATGCAACCCGATGAGACGCTCGAGATACGTGCAAACGGTCTATTGACAGTTTGCCGGGATGACGATGACGGTGCGGAACAGCGACAATGACTTCGTGATCGTGCGATAAGCTACCTCGTATTTTCTTATTTTACCCCATCTTTCGTAAAGCGTCATGCAAAGCTATAATCTCGGATTCCGAGCATGACGTCGGTACATCCTCTTATCGATTCTTTAATCGGAACGCAACCCTCCGGGATCTCTCGTTGCACGGTCCGTTGCGGTCTCGAACTCTCTGTCCGTGTTGGTACTTTTCATAAAGAACAATGGCTTGATTTTTCATTTATCGAGTTCAAGGCGGCGTTTATTCTTACAATTAGTCATAGTCCGCGGGGCTGAAGAATTGGACCGCGTCAGGTTCCCGACCGAAAGATAACATTTCGACCTTGTTCGAGCTTAGTCGAATGTTCGAAAATTCCGAAATCAAAGCAGCATGCGGAGTCTATCCGAGTTTTAGTTTTATCATTCGTATCCTAACCCATTGAACTTTTTTTTATAACCTATTCGGTACTAGGGTAAGAGACGTAATTACTGTGGGGGTACCAATTACTGTGTCCATATTATACTAGATATCAAAAAAGAGATATGAAATATATTAACTGATTTTAATGAGAAAAATTTAATATCCATTATTAATATGGCCACAATAATTGGGTCCCTTGCCCTAGATTCATTTATTTAGCGATTATTCGAACGATATCACGTATTCAAAGTAAGTACAGTGAATTCTCGATTATTGTCAACAACACGGGACTTGCCAGCGACATACATCGTCCAGGAGATACTATCCCTGTATTATGTTTACACTGCCACTGCTCTTTGTTCTTGAATCTTTGTTCCTGAAGAACCGACACTTGCACTATTTTTGAGCACGCATGCTCTCAATATATGTCTACAATACGGGTCTAGGCATGGACATATATCAGCCAGGAGATACTATTTTTTGATCCACCTTACATTCCTACGCGACCGAGGTCTCTCAAGCTTCTTGGCCCCACAAACGCTATACCCCGCGGTAGTGGGGATAATTCCGCGACGTTTATCATCCAGCTCTTGGCGACATATATAGATTGCTATCGGGAGATTCGGAATTTGTACCTTGAGGTGTTTCGATGACCCTACGACAACTTTGTTTGCGCAACTATCAATCACTGAGATACCTCTGTGTCTGATCGTTATATGTATGAAAAGATTTAACCAGTTAACTGTGATTAACGTGTATACTCGTCAATCGGAAATTCTATTGCGATGCAGTTAACGTTAATGAATTGTTCAATTCTACATTTAGCTTTACAAGGGCCTTCGCTTTTATAATAGCCGAAATTGGCCTGTGTTCGTCGTGTGTATTCGTCATTGCTTGATTTTAATTCCGCGCGGTGAGGGATTTTTCAAATTACATTCCACAGTTAACTAGTTAGAAGAAACTTTCGCTCGGCTAGAGTTCGGTCAACCAGGCGCTGTTAAAATGTGGTTTATGCGAACGGGGTTCCACCGTAATTTATTCCGATAGTGTGCAGGCCTGCGTAACAATTTTATCGGCCACTGCGCGGAAAAAAGTCGACAAAAAGATCTTCGGGGGTATCGATGACGTCGGGGGCCGGGTCGGGCGCAGCACTTCTGCCGGTTCTGCCTAATTTTCATTAGGCTTCGTTAGGCTTTCGCGAGACGAGCTCTCCGATTATCATTCGGGAATGCGAGGAGGCCGGCGGCTCCGATCCTTTTCCGCGGAATCGCTCCGGCGAAGAAGCGGATCCTCTCGCGTATGGGATCGCGCGTCGCGCGCACGGTTTCAGATTCACCGCGCGTTTCGCGAGTATCCGCGAGGGATCTCGGTCGCCCTTCGAGGCAGCGCCGGTGACCTCGTCCTCTTCTTCATCTCTCAAGGCCATCTAATCGCGACACGTCCGTTTCGAGCACGTACCAAAGGGTAAGTCCCTGTCGCTCAACGACTTTATTAGCCCTTAGGCGGAAGGGACCGGGCCGGACGACTGGCAACTTTCAAATGAGACTATTCGCATGATCGCGATCGCCGGATTAACCCGTACATGGGGGACCTTTAACGACTGCCGAGATCGCCGCGTCTAGGACGTATCCTCTTGTTCGTTCATTTTTCTTTTCTGGTGCTGTTCTCTTGTACGACGGAGAGGCCGGCCGAGACAAGAATGCTGAATAGAAATCACCGTGGAACGTTACGCGAGGCATCCGGAAAAGTTATGGAACGTTAGGGTAGGTTCTGGTCGAGACACGAACTGTACAACATTTTTGGGGAACGTGATAAAGAAAAATTTTAGACGGCCATAGTTTTGGTTTCAATGGGACTGTAGGTCTATTATAGAGACAGATACTGTCTACCGTTATATTAAGTGAAAAATTATAATACTGGACTCAATATATTATACGGCAGTTGGGTAGGATAGTTGAATGTAGAATAAAATTAAATGGATCCGGAAATTTTATTTATACTCATATTCATTAATATCGATTAACTCTCCAGTGAGCAAAGAAAATTATTCAAGCTACAATATATTAAGCCAAAAAATATATTTGTTTTCAAAACATCTTTTAGAGCATATCTAAAGGTAAATTGAGCAATTTTATCCATTTATTTTAAGTCAGGATATGTTAATATAGTTTGGTCATGAATTTCTAAAATATTTCTAGTCTAAAGAAAGTCATTCTTCGATTGTTTATTAATGTCAATCAATTAATATTTTCACTCGAGGAACCGGTGCCCGCTGATTTACGAACGGGGATATGCGCACCAGCGAAAGGCTAAATCCGTGCGTCCATATTAGGCGAACGAATCCTCGCGATCGAGGTCCTCTGCCAACGATAGTTCTCGGACTGTCAGAATGTTGGCCCGTTGCCATAAACCCAACGACAACGTGTCTCTGTTCTTTCTTTTTCTTTTGCTCATTTTTCCTTCCCGAAGAACCGGGGATTTTCGGTTGGATCGTCGTCATCCCCTATCCTCTCGCATGCTGCACCCCAATCGTCGAATCCGACCGTACGACGATACATCTAGTTGTAAAAACGGGATTGAATTTGAGAAGCGCCGATCGAGCCAACTTTTTGGAGAATAAAGAAGTGGTTTGTTTCTTCGTTTTGACGCAGAGAGGCGATCCTTTGTGACGGTGACGTCAGACACCGTGGGTAATAAAAAGCGTGATTCTAAGACGCGCATGGAGAGAAAGAATCGGCGAGAGCGGCTTTATGGCGTGGACGGTGCGAAAATATTTAGCTGCCCCTTCTTTACGGTTGGCATCGCTTTGTTAATTAATCGCTGGTGAAGAATTTCCGATGATCTCAAATGTTTCGTTCTGAGAAGCGCCGATGACAATGACACTTGCGTGTACGAGACCTGATAGAGGAGAAATCGAAATATTCTACGAAGATAAAATTATAGTGTATAGTAACGGTGTTTGTGACAAAAATTGGTATAGTATAGTATAGTATAGTATAGTATAGTATAGTATAGTATAGTACAGTATAGTATAGTATAATATAGTATAGTATAGAATAGCTAGTATAGTATGAAACATAGTTATAGTATAGTTTAGTATAGTATAGTATGGTATAGTATAGTATAGTATATAGTAACAGTGTTTATAACAAAAATTGGTATAGTATAGTATAGTACAGTACAGTATAGTATAGTATAATATAGTATAGTATAGCATAGCTAGTACAGTATGAAACATAGGTGTAGTATAGTTTAGTATAGTATAATATTGTATAGTATAGTATGGTATAGTAAAGTATAGTACAGTACAGTATAGTATAATGTAGTATAGTATAGTATAGCTAGTATAGTATGGAACACATAGGTGTAGTATAGTTTAGTATAGTATAATATTGTATAGTATAGTATGGTATAGTATAGTATAGTATAGTATAATATAGTACAGTACAGTATGGTATAGTATAGTATAGTATATACTAACAGTGTTTTCACAAAGAACATATTATAAAAATATTCAGTTCAAGAATATAATGTAAAATGATAGCGTCTGTAAAGAAACAAAACGCAAGATTACCATTCAATTGCAATTTCCGTGTGTTCGTAGACATGATCTGGTTCAGATGTGCGCGATGGAAGATACGAGTGTTACTAAATTAGGACAACTTTAATTACGAGGAAGAGAAAACGTGCGACTCCGTTAAATTTAGCTAGATTTTCCCTTATAAATAATACATTTTGCAATCAATTCTACGCTCGCGATTTTCAAAGCAGAGCTAGTTTCGAGAAAATTGTTTCATTCAAACCTGATTTATACCAGAATCTGCAGCTCCTCGATTCGTTAAGAACCATGCATAAATATTTATCGCGAATAGAGGCAACCCTCTAACACAGTTTTAATTGGTCGTGAGAATTGGACCTGAGAATAACGCAGAATTCACTCACTGATTGATTCATGTTGATTTTATGCAAAATAAACGTTGTGCTCAATGTGAAGAACAGGAGGCAAATAGAAATTTCCTTTAATAATTTCATACACTTGAAAATATTTCAACGGTTCTGAGATTTTCGAAAGTCTTCCGCTGCTTCGTGCTTCAAGTGCTAAAGATTGTCTTAAATGCATGAAAGTTTGTTATACAAAAATTGGTCGAATGCGAAAAATAATTTTTAAAATTGTTAGAGGGGAAATTTAACACATATCCGACTAGAATTTTTTTCTCCGTTAATCTCTCTCTTCCTTCTATTTTCAGGTATTCAAGCTATTCAAACAACCATAACCTCTGTTATTCTCACGAATTTAAACGAGTCCTTTTGCAGACGTATTTCTAACCACGCGGGCTTCAACACTAGCTATACGGAGCAATAAAAGTGACAATTTTGAATTACTTTCTAAAAGCGCCAAGAACGTGCTACCCACAATTTTAGCAATATTTTAAAAATAATACATACACAAAGAAATAAATTTGCTAAATAATTTCTCATATACGCATCCTTAGAATCTTAATAATTTTAAATTAAAGATATTAGAACTCGTTCTTTTGAATTCGGGTCCCGTGAACCTATTGTTAGGAATATGCGAAACATTAATTTGCTGAAGATTGAAGACCAGAGAAAATATTCTTGCAATCGACTTAGACTATTTTTATTTTGCATAAAGATCAGCAGTCTAGTGGTCAGAGGTTTCCGATGCTAACCGAAAAAAAAAGAGGTACGACGGAAATCAATTTCGCATGACGTTCGAGCGTGGAGCAAGCTTTTCTGCGTGGGTAATCAAGAACGCCGACAATAAAGCAGCGCTACAAGAATGTACGATATGATTCCCTAGCGTTCTTCGACCGCGACTTCGGCGCAATAAACAGTCACGTGTCTCCCGTAAATATTTAGCACCTTCCCCTGCCTGTTTTATTGTTCAACCGGCCGCTGCGGCCCGTCCATTCAATGATTCAATGATAAAATCGCGGGTTCGCGCCTGGAGCAGCCCGTCGGTATCCCGTCGGCTGTTTCTTTAATATCGTCGAAGAAAAATGGCGGGCAATCGCCGGAAAAAAAGTTCACGCCTGAATAAAAAGTTAACGATTCTGTCGCCTTGGGAACTAAATTAACGCTTTCATTAAATTCCTTCCAAACAAAGAAAAAATCAGTCTGGAGAACGATCGGTGATTCGACATGAACGCTCAACTACTTTACCTACATAAATTTTCGCCAAGGACAAACAAATAATATCAGGGATAAAAATAATAATTTCAGAGAGGTAAAGTGGAGATTATCAATAGTGAACATTTATACAATAGAAAAATTGAGAAACAGAAGTTAAATGAATATGTATTTCTTCTTTCATTAGTTTGAATAAATTGGAAATAATGTGATAATCAGATTGCGGATGTTTGCGCAATTTGCAATTTTTGTGGACAAATTGGAAGAAAGTAGAATCGAATAAGTTAAAATAATACTAAATTCTGTCGATTTTTATATTCTAGTATTTTCTGAAAATTTTCCGAAATTTACATAAAGATCCGCAGTCTCGTAATAATAATATTTTTACATTCTCTTAATGTTTTTACCGATCTGTGTTCTACTTTCCTGTTTGTGATACAATTTCATAAAATCCAGTCTAATTAACAGTTACGTGTGATTATGTTATATTCGTTTTTCGACCACCGAATGGAAATGCATATTTTTTCCCATAAGCGTCGACAAACATGAAAGTAATATGAAATTCTACTGCAACATTCAGTTGGCTAATTATTGCGCAAATAACTATTATACCACGTGAAGGTAAAAGTACACGAAAATAACGAGCAAAAACAGGGACGTAGTAAAAAGTGACGTCAAGATGACAAAAAGAGTTTGGCGAATTATACTGCAGAGGATTTTTGCCCGATTATTTATGGCGCGACTATATAAACGTTCTCGATACCGGGGAGAAACAATAAGACGGCCATGAAGATTCGCGGGGACTTGTTTTTTCACTTGTTACTCGTTTTAGGGCAGTCCACTGTGAACCAATTTACCTGCCGCATTCCACGGTGTAATATCGAAGCTGACTAATACGTTGCCGCGAACGTCGTAACTGTTCCTCAAAAGTCCTCATTACGCGCGGCTATCAACGAAAACACGTCGTTTCGAATACGAGTATGGAGATCCTGCGACCGATGCAGGCCACTCGCGGATTCTGAATTTCGAATGTTTATTGCACGGTCGCGATAATGTTGTTTACATTCCCGAACGACCTTCCCGCGAGAAGAAAATTTATGTACAGTACGCTTTTGTAATAAATGGCACAAGGCAGAAATAATAAATGTGCTTGCTCACGCAGGTACAATTATTATCAGAGATCGCAGCTATTAATATATCATAGAAAACACGGTTTTACTCGATTTTTATTTCTTTTTAGATATTTGGAAAATTGTAAGTACGCACAAGTATTCATAATTTACTAATTACTACTAAAAAGCCGTGAATGAATTTGATAGAATCTTTGTTCTTGAAGAATACTCGAACTATTTTTGAGCGCGCATGCTTTCTGTGTACAGTGTTTACTCGATATGTGTCCAAAAGACGGGTCTAGTCACGGACATATATCGGCCAGAAGACACTGTTCTTTGATCCAGCTTAGACTTAGAGGTCTCTCAAGATTCCCAGTCTCTCAAGGTGTATACCCCGCGGTAGTGGGAATAATTTTGCGACACTTATCGGCCAAGCCTCGGCGAGATATATCGAGAATTCACTGCATATGCCTGTCTGATCATTACTTTCCTTTTCTACTCGGGGCAAACGCCGACATTCTTTGAATTTTACTAATACCAGCTAACAACTAATGTTACCGGTTGACTAACACAGCACAGTATTATTGTACTTTGGCTTCAATTTAATTACGTCGTCCAAGTGAATGGTTAAAAATTGCATAAGATTTTTAATGAAGTAGTTTACAAGGCTCAGAAAGTTATATCGCGTGCCGACGGTTTCACCATTCCGACAGCAATGTAAAATCTATTTTGACCTTTCGGAATTCTACATCGATATTCTTGCGTTGCGAAAAAAAAACTCGAAGCGAGCGAATGGAGTCGCAAGGGAGTCGTTCGATCACTTTCGAAGATTTCCCGCTCGATGGGCACCGCTCGCCCGAACGCGTTCCTCTGACATACTTCGGCTACAGGCAAGGTCGAAGGTTCATGACCCGAATCCTGATCCGCAATCATTTCATTTTCGCAATAGCGACAGGTCTACGAACGATTGGAAGGTCTGCACGGAGAAATTGGAATGCATGTAAATCAGTCAAGTGCCAATTTATTTGATCTACTGCAAGCTTGTTCATTCAATTGATTTTGCACACGTGAAAAGAAGATAAACAAATCGCTTTTAGGTAAGAATTTCGAAAAAAATTCTAACTCATTCCAATTGAAATGACAATTAGCTCTTTCTTCCTATGAGCGCTGCTCGTATGTAATTGTTACGTTATTGTAGCACCGTATGTAATGGGATACAGATCAATAATACGTATTTTTACAAACTTTCAACATAGGTCGATATCAAAAATTGTTTTCCGAAATTTCAGAAATCTTTTAATTAGGTAATTGTTCTAACTTCTGAGAAAGGATCGTTTGGTAAATTTTGGAAAAAGTGTCCCCTTTTAAATAGCGACACTGGGTCTCAGTGGACCCAACTAAGGACAAGCACGTTTTTTGCGTCCTCCTTGAGCAGTCTGGGTCATTTATGTTGGCGACTAATATTTCTATCCAGGCTTTAAAAAATTTTCTAAACTCTAATCTGAAAAATTGGAGATCCTATTTTGACATATAATCTTTAGAACGTCAAAAAGTGGGAGAAAGTAAACTTTAGAAAGAAAGAAATTCGAGGGTGAAATTTCGCTCCGGGCCATAAACGATCCGGGTTGCCCTCGGAGGGTTAATTTCCGAGTCGATCGCGTTTTGGAAGTACGGCCGCGTCGCGTCGCGGCGACGTATTCCCGACGCACTATAAAAGACGAGGGATTCGGTCACGGGTGAGCCGCGGGGATTCGCACGTCAGATCGAGGCGCGATCTTCATTCCGCGAAGCTCGCTGCGAGCGGACAGGCGAAACAAAAGAGCGAGCAGAAGAAAGGGAGAAAAGAGAAGCAAAAGGATTGAGCTGTTCATAAGCCCTCGCCGGCGTCTATTTCTGGACTTAACGAGGGACGTGTCGAGAAGGACGCTGAAACAGGACGACGACGTGCCTCGTAACTGTGTCAAGTTCCACGTGGCCCTTTTATTGCGCGTCAACATCGGCCCGAATTTTTATCCGAACCGAACGCGTTCAGACTCCCATTTCCATTCCGTTCTTGCTCCTCCTTTTCTCCGCCGGACTTTTCCAATACCAGCACGCTCCCATGAGACCGAGCTCCGTTTCATTTATTTGCAAACAACGCGCGACCGTCTGGGAACGCTTTAATTTTTCGAAATTTCCAAACCGCGCACAAAGTCGTTCTAACGAGACCAATGAAAGCTTCCTTTGTACCGTCAGTATGTATCAGAGTGCGGATTTCTACGGGAAATAAAAGTGATCTGCATTCATTGCAGTATACAGGACCCACATAATAATTTCAACTAGTTCAACGCAATCCATCGTTTTGCACACGATTCACTAAGTTTTGTCCTGTTCGCTTATTTGTCATGCTCACTCGTCCAACTTCAGATATTATAATTAATTGCACCGGTTCCGTATGATCAAGCAGGATTCTTGGCTCATTGACGCGCGCGCGATACGTCATCCAGTTAAGCGTGATCGTAAATGAACACTCTATAATCGACAATTTTTGTAAAAAGAGCAATGTTGATGTTCCGTGGAGGATCTTTGGATCTTTCTTCGTTTCGTCGCATTATGAATATTCAAATGATGGGGTAAATCTATATAATCTGCAGGATAGTTCAATTTAGGATAACTTTTCTGGTTTGTACAGCTTTTTGCAAAAAGTCTGAATCATGTTTATCCAAACGAGTCCGGTTAACTATCTGCAGCCCGAATGTTGGTTGTGCAAACAAATTTCTGTGACTTCGAAACAGCAAATATCACGCTCTGGAGAGAAATTAAAAAAAGGATTGATAGTTCAACAATAACAATTCATAACAAGATACTTTTGTCAAATTGTGGTTGAAGTTACTTCAAGAGCGACTTCGAGAAAAATTCATTTATTCTTATCAGCATGAACGAACCGAATATTCCGTTAGTGAAAATGATCTACCTAACAATCGCTACCTATAGTCGAGAATTTAATTGTTCTTGGACAAGTTCTAAGTAGATAGTCATTAAAAAAAAAAAATTACAATAATTCAGCCCTGTCCGTCCCACGATCACGCGACTGTTCCAATAATGAAAATTCCAGGCCGACAACGGTTCGCGCAAGCGTCCGATCGCGTCGACGGAGCGTTTCGCTCTCATCTCGCGTACCGCTGATTAAAGTGTCGGTTAAAGCGCGTTAATTGATCTCCGGGCGAACGAGACGTCGCCCTCCCCGCCTACCTCGGATTTCTGGTTTCCCGTATCGTCGACAAGATCCAATCTACCGGTATAGTAAGTCGCGTTCCCCGTCTCTAATCTGTTCGCAACAACGAAAGTCATTTCCCTTTCGATTAACGTTTCCCGTTCGCCGGGACCGTTTGACGGGGGCCGACGCGACGCGACGCGACGCGACGCGATGTCGCGTGTTAGATGTCCCGCGGCACGACCGCGATAATTACAGTGATCCCATTGTGAACGTGATTTGTCAGTCAGCCGGTGGGACGTGCATACGCGTCGCTCGTGCAACGGGGAACGTCGCGACGACGTTCTCCGAGGGAGGAATAGAATCTAGCCGGGGCCGCCGAGGCAATTTGCAACCTCGTTAGCGGATCGTCTCACGTGTTTCGCACATCGTCGTCGCTCGAGCCTAATCGCGAACACTCCGCGCGAGCGTTCGCAGCCTGAATTTCCCGAAGGCCTCGCGCGCGACACACCAGAAGCCGTGTACACGAGCGACGTTCCACGATTTACGTAACACCGACGGACAGACCCCGAGATACCGAGCCGACGTTCCGTTGCACTGTTCCGATCCCTCGAAGATGACACCTGTTCGCGGGCCGATCTCCTTGAACGCGCGCGCCACTTCCCGTCACAGCGATCGAGACGATCACGCGGTTATTCCCGTGGGCAAGATGGATGGGAGGGACGATCGAACTCGTCGGCGACGAGTCAATCCGCCCGCGCCGACAAAGCTCTCGGGCGACAGACTCGTCCGAGACGACGACGACGACGACGATCGGTGACGAACCGATCCGTCACCGGGACGAGGATGTGTCACGCGTTAGTCCTCGCGAGCACTGTGAACGCACCCGGCAAATGGCAGACCGCTCGAATTTCAGAATTCAATTTACCTTCACTGGCACGGTAGCATTCCGATCGGTAGTACCTCTCTGGTGTGCTCTTTAAGGATATCCCCCTTGACCGCGACGTACCAGCAAGAAGAGGATCGAACGAGGATCGAGGGAGAGGACCCGGCTCGTGGTTCTACCGAACAAAACACTCTCACGTACAGCAACTGTCACTGCCACCGTGGCAGCCGGGTGTCTCGTCCCGTGGGACCCGGCGAGACGAACACCTTGCGCCCGATCCTGATGCGACGCGACGACGTCCTAGCGACGATTATCATCGATCGGCCAACAGGCACAACAGCATATCCCCTAGATATTCTCTGGCTCGCTTCCCTTCTTCGCCCTGGCTAGCCTACTCCTCTTTCTCTCTCCCTCTATCCCTCTCTCTCTCTCTCGCTCTTCTTCACTGTTAGGTCGTTGGACACGCGCTAACACTCGTTACCAAGAACCAACAACTTTATCCGAACCGTCTGGCGAACACTTGTTTCCCCGAGAGGTCACTGCTTCGTAGCTGCTGGATAACCACACGCGTGTCGTTCGTTCGTTCGTTCGAAAAACGATCTCTCGGCGATCGATCGGAACGATTCTCTCTGGGCTGAGATCCAACGGGATCAAAGTGTCCCCGGGGGGGTTAACCTGGTGCTGTACCTGTACGCTTATTATTCACTACGAACGACTCGCTCGCGCCGATCACGGGGTCGTTAGGTAATTCCGGACCTGCGACGCGGACTTAGGGGCTACCACTCCTTCGGCACGCACCGTTCTCCGCCGAGCGCCGAAGAACTAATAAAAGCTGGGACCCAGCTTGATACTGCGTAGGCCGCTTACTACTCCTTCCACCGCGGCTCCGTCCTATCCCACCGACGTACCGGACCGGGCCCCGACAGAGACAGGCAGGAGAGAATGCACGGACGAACAGACAGACGGACGAACGAACGCAGCACGGATGGACGGTGAAACGGATGAAGCAACGGACATAAGGACTTTAACAGGTATACACACACGCCGCTCGGGTCTGGTGCACCGATGCCCGGGTACTCCAGGCGAGGCTGATGCTGTGCGCTCCTCTCCTCTTCTCTCCTCTCCTCTCCTCTCCGCTGATCTCTCCTCTCCTCTCCTCTGATCTCCTCTGCTCTGCTCTACTCTGCTCTGCTCTGCTCCGCGATGTTACCTGCGCTCGTTGCTCCTGATGCACGCGTTGTTGCTGCTGCTCCCGCTGCCTTTGCCGTTGGCTTTGCCGTTGCCGTTGCCGCTGCTGCAGCCGCTTGGAGAACGTCACTCGGTCAAGGTCCCACACCGAAAACCAGCGCAAGTGAACGCCGTGTCTTTGCCGGGATACCCGGCAGATTCGCCAGATTCCGGGTTACCTGCGTTTATACTGTAATTGTCGATACAAAAGACGTTGAATTTTTGGGGGTGGGGGTATTAGATTTGTTCAGGGACTGCTTTTCAGGGAGCTGGTAGGGTGCAGTAGCTTCTTCGTTTGTCGCTCTGGGACCTGGGTAGTAAATTGGCGACACGCACTTGAAATAAAAATAACTTTTCTATGATTGGACAGATAGATGATGAGATTAGTAGTAAAATTTTTCAAAATTTTGGAAAAATTGCGTTTACTTCCTAGCCTATCCTGTCCCCTAGCCTATCCTAGCCTATCCTATTACAAGAAAAAAAGAAAGAAAGTAAAAGTTTCGCAATGTTTTATTTGAGCTTGCAACGAACACCTGTGTAATGTATTTTGCAGATCCCTGTAAGTTATGTACATGCTGAAAATGTCATCGAAGTTGGTTAATTGGTTTATACAAACGATTACAAATTGTGAAAATTACAATTAAATTACAACAACGGAATAAAACGGCAAAAATAGGCTGAGAATCGTGGAAAACTGTAATTTTCACAATTTTCAATCGTTTCTACCTCATAAACCAATCAACCAATTTCGATGAACAGACCATGATATACCAGAATATACCATAATATACCATAACATACTTTAATATACCAGAATATACCATAATATACCATTCAGCATGTATATGATTTCTATGGATCTACAAAACACATTTTTCTAAATTTCCGTCACAAGCCGAAATAAAGAAGTTGTAAAACGCAACTTTTACTGCTTCCTTCGTTATTCGGACTGAAAGAAATTTTTCCAAAATTTTCATTACTAATAACCCTTAGAACTCGAATGGCGACTGTAAGGCGCAACTAAGAATTACTGTATTATTATTCAAAATATTTATTGCATTATTAAAGTTGCTTGTATTTAATAAATTGCTAAACACTTCAGTATTGCACGAGTAAATTGCACCATTTTCGTATGTATAAAATAAAAATATATATATAGCAGGGAAATATTCTAGATCGGAAGAAATGTTTTATTTTCGAGTTAAAATAGCTTCGACTGCAGTGGGACAATAATCTGTTTCACCAATCCTCTAGCTTGGCAGAAAAACTAATGTGGTTTGGTCCGTTTATGAAAAAATTATGGTTTAAAGTATAATGAATTACGAGACTGACTATTGATTTCGATTTGTCACTGTCATTCCAAAAGTAGAAACCGATCCCACTTTCTTCGCTTTAATCGTTTTGGATGAGAACGATTTTTACGGTTTTCATTGTGGGTGAATCACGGAGTTGTACATCCAAAACGAAAAATTCGCCTTTAACGTATCCGACCGGCGCGTCTTCATCCTCTCCGCCACCTGCTAGCTTATTCGATCACCGCTATACTTGGCGCGAGACACCTTGGATCCTCGACGTGCGAGGGTGGCGGAGATCGTCTCGTGAACTCGATTCGCTCGTGGAAGAAGGTGGCCGCGAAGGATGATACTCGGCCGACGGTTTACGGATTGCGTTGGTTAACACCGGGGATTGAGACATCGAACGGTAGGCGATGATCTGAGAAAATGACAGAACCGCTAGAGCCGCAATTTACAGAATATGGGCCGCGAGTGGGTTCCGTTGGTTCTGGAAAGTTACGTAGCGGAATATTGAATTTGCTCAACGCGAAATGTCCCTCGTTTCTAGGATTAATTTACATATCGCAAAATATCGAAAGACAGCCGACGCGTGCGGCAGATTTCTGTGAAGCACAACGAAGAAAATGTTGCAAGAACATTTCTGGAATTCTGTGTCGCTTCTTGTAGCTCGAATGAAGCAGAATCTAACAATTGAGTGATTTCCGAGTGATTTCTCTTACACTTCCAGACGAATTCGTCGGATCCATGAAACAGGATCGTGTAGTGAAGACCTAAATATAAGAATTGAGATTCAATTATTTTTCGTTTACAGTTTAAAGTTAAAAGTACAGTGGAGTTTTGACCTAAGCCCAATCCTCGGGTTCGTGCTGTGACGTAGATCATGTAGGACTACCATTTTCTTGTGACCGCGGCGAACGTAGAAAAGGACAGCGCATATATATCCTGTTTAGGGTCATTTTAATCAGAAAAATGCCGCGAATACTCTGTAAAGCTTCTCGGCCCCTCGAGGGGTGCACTCCCCATTGGAGGGGAACTGACCAAGATCGTGTAGCTCCGTTCGGTTCGGATCAAGACTTTACCGTACTCGGCGATTGCGAAAACTGAAAAAACTTTTGTGAAACTGGGAAAATGTTTCCCAGGGACGTCGGTGAAAAATCGGATCGTTTAACAACGATATCCTGCGGCGATTAGAAATTGCGGAGGACTCGATCCGTGATCCGTCGCGCAGGATGTGCACGTCGTCCTAATAAATACGGCTGTAAACACGGAAAGTAAGCAGCTGGACCGCGCAAGCGTGGCAACGGACACGCAGAAGCGAGCCGCGAGGAGAAGATTGTGCATCGCTAAGTATCAAGGGCGCAGCGGCGGGACAGACAGAGTAGAATTACAGGTGATTGAGGAGATCGGTCTTGTTTCTATTTTCTTTGATTTCTGCGAGTAGTTAGCCTGATCCGCGACGGGCCAATCACAATGGCCGGCTGTTAGCGGTCCGGCGGTATTATGATCGGCGTAATCATCGCACGGGCGAATCACCGGCCGAGGGCCGCGTATATAAATAATTGAGCTTTAAACCGGAGCTACGGGGCCCCGCGCCTCGCTGCTTCTAGCTGATGAACGGCGGACGAGTGATCCACATTGGACGCGCCGCCTAACTGGTCGGACATATTGCGCAGAGCGCGGGGCGATGATGAGCAGCTGCCCGGATCGTACCTCGGCGTCCCGCAACGGGAAAGATCGTGTTACCCGTGAAACCGGGAAGAGAAAAACACCCCGTGTTGTTACACCACTTCGACGCGACGCGACGCGACGCGACGCTCGCGTTGCGACACGCCGTGCCGCCGGGTTCTGTTCCGCTGAACATCGGCGACGTTACGGCGGAATGTGTCGGGGAAGGTGTTACGTGTCGAGGGGGATCACTTTTGTTGTGTAACATCGCAGGATCACCGGCCTTTGTTCATTTCGACTTTCCAGTAATCCGCGAGACTGCGAACTTTCCGCGGCGCCGTTTCATTCTCACTCGATGGTCTGATCTCCGCCGAGGTTGCTACATTTCTCGCGTCTCTCGAGATACTATCGACAGTCAACGGTGCCGCGTTTACCCGCGAGAAGCGAAAGTTTTATCGCGCGCTTACCGGGTTTTGTTTCGGCTTGTGGTGATTTTCTGTTTAGAGCGTGGTAACAGGCGGTAGCAGGAACATTGCGAGCGACTTGAATTTTATTTATATATAATAAGTTTATCCTTTCGTTCTTTAATTTATCTTGAGGAAATAATAACCAAACTGAGTTTCACTGTAAACACAAGGTTAAAATTTTATTCGCTATTTACAACAGTTATCTACATTATTTACATTACATTCCTACCTGTAAACACAAGAAACGACATTAAAAGCTATTATTCCACAATCCTAATCAATTATATTTTGTAATACACGTGGCTTTGCTCTCTTTCAACTACTCTTATCAGCTGTGTCAGTCCGCCATCTTGTTCTACAGACATGCGCAATACGTATCTAATTCAAAATGAGTTTTAAAAGGAGTACGATAAATTTACATAATATATTCTTTTACATATATTGTATAAACATCGCGGTTCGTCGGTGTGCCTAGCGATTACACCGCGAATCTTTAGAAGGTGGTAATCGAATAGAAAAGCCTTCCTTGCTTCGTTAGGAAATTGTACAGGGTGTTCATTTGAAAACTTTCCAGCCGAATATCGCGAAAAGTATGAGTGATATTAAAGGAGTGTAAAACACGTGTCCAGGGATTTCCAGGGGGAAAGTATCAGTTTTTTATTTGGGTGGCGTTTTCAAGGTAATTTGAGGATCAACCTTGTTTCTTCAAATGGAAACCTATATTTTTTATCATGGGATCTTATTGTACGTAAAAAGACCAGCAATTTTCGAAGGATACTTTTTTTATCCAGTTTTAACTATTTTCAGAGATATTTAAAGAGAAGTAGAGCGGGGCGTACTTATACTGTGAGAAAGTTTGTAGTTTCTTTATAACTATAACAAATATCCAAAATGTTCTCCGTTGTTTTCTAAACATGAAAAAGTGTCTTGTAAAAATTGCTGGTGTTTTTACAATAAGATTCCATAATAAAAAATATAGGTTTCCACTCGAAAAGACAAACTTGACCTTGAAATGACCTTTCGTCTCACCCCGTAGAGTGCCTCATGAACTCGCACGTACTCGTTGAACCTCGTCGACGAAGTTGGCCAGACTGGGTTTTCCTGTAACTCAGGTAATCTATATTTTTATTTTTAACTTACAACAAGTTTATATCGCACGACCACCATTACAACAAAATTGTAAAGAAAGAAAGGCACGATAAACTAACGCTGACAAAACGATCCGGACGCGTATCGTGATACTTGCTGTTATCTCTGTACGCAAAAGAGTGAATAATCAACCGAATGCTCTTCGACCTCTCCTCGGGAACGACCTCCGCGGTGACGAAGAACAGCACCTGACCTGTTACTCCCGGAGCGACAAGAACCACTGGGAATGATCTCGCCGATGATTTATGACAGTATAAGGTGTTCACGTCAACCGGCGACGCTGGCACCCGGACACTTAGCGGATCAAAAGTTTTCCTTTAGTCGCCGCGCGTCTGGACCGCGTGCCCCGCTCTCGCACGCGATTGGCGTGCGTAAATGGGTGACGACTAAACTGCTGCAGATAATGATGATGATAATGATGATGATGCCCGCGGTAGCGGTGCACGCCGACTGAAATGGAAAGGTACTGTGCCTGTTCCGAGCCGCGTACCTACAAACGAACGCGCCGCGCGCACTTGGCTCGCCTCTCCCGCCTCGTCCCGGCACCGAATGAGCGCCGGCCTTGAACTTACCGGGCTGCTCTCGGTGCTAATGAAGAGTCAGACTGAGAGTCCTACCGCGGTGGACAGACGTCTCTAATTGGCCCCGCCGCGGACCACTTCCGGAACGAGGAAAGCCGAGTCCGCGTTTAAACGGAGAACTTATTTTCACTTTCTATCGCGGCCGGCCGAGCGGAATACAGCCACGCGTGATCGAGCTTGCGCGCGCCGTCACACGTGTCTCTGTGTCTGTGTGTCTGTGTGTGTGTATGCTGCCCGTGTGCGTTTGTCCATGCGCAACAGACGCGAGACGGTTTCGCCGCGGCGGAAAACGACTCGGCTCTGAAGTTCGAGCACACGGGTCCGACCGGTAGGCCGTGATGTAACCGAGCCAGCTCAGTGGGTGTTCTATGTACGATTGTTCGATGCCTCGTTGCGTCAGCTGAATGCGTCTGTATGACAGATGTGACAGATCTATAGGGTAACCTGCCGTCAAACCGTTTGGTTTACGACGTCGCCGTACTCCTCTGACTAATTACCGCCGCGCGACCGAGCAATCAAACGCTCCGCGGTAGTGCCTCGGTTGTTGCGCGGAACCGGACTGGAAAAACTTGCATGCCTCCAGGTTCTGCAAACTATCGAGGCAGCTGGAGGCGTGCGAGAACTGAATGGTAGTCCAGAGAACTTTCGGTATTCTCGAGCATTTTCCGGATTCCCGAGAATAATCCCGAAAACTGTCGAGAATCAGAAATTTTCGACAAACTGTCCTAATAAAATTCTCGCCTCGATCTGAAATCTTCCATCAAACTCTGGGACAGGCCTGGACAACTTCAAACGCTTTGCGGTAGTGCCTCGGTTGTTGCGCGGAATCGGACTGAAAAAACTTGCAAGCTTCCAGGTTCTGCAAACTATCGAGGCAGCTGGAGGTGTGCGAGAACTGAATGGTAGCGGTCGGGTTCTCGAATGTATCGGAATTCTCGAGCATTTTCCGGATTCCCGAGAATAATCCCGAAAATTGTCGAGAATCCGAAATTTCCACAAACCTGTCCGAATAAAATCCTCGCCTCGCCCCCATCCGAAATCTTCCATCAAACTGTGGGGCAGGCCTGGACAACTTCTTCCCCGCCGTCGTCTCACGACCCCCACCAGCAGTGCGCAGATTCCCCTACCACTGGCCACCTCGTATTACCCTACCGTGCTTTTATCCTAGCACCGCGCTCCTTCTCCCACATTCCATAGGAGCATGGTGGGGGGTCTCAGGAGCGAGAAGAGGAGTCGTGTGTGGCTCGCGAGCCACCGGTTGCCCAGGCCTGCTCTCAAAAGTAACCAAACTGAATGAAATCTTGCCCTTCTAGTGTACGACGACTCCACTACGCCGAATCCTCGTTTCCCTTACTGTTGCATGTTACATGCTTTCCGTAACTGGGAAAGATTGTCGAAGAAAAAGTGCAACAGTGAAATGCCTTTAAAAAATTCAAGCCTTGTAGGTCCCATTTTAAAGAAGGTACCTTATAGGATCATCGAAAAATTAACTCTGGCCAGTGTGAATTGCATTTAATTGTTTCGAGTGTAGAAGTCGGTAGAATTTGTTTTCTAAGACAATTGTTACCGACATCTCACTTTTGTAACGTTCCATACGTCAACGAAGAGTTCAGCTTCAAAAGTTTTCTGATGTTAAGGTCACGGCGCTGATTTTGTCAGAATATTTTACGACAAAAAGTATGGTTCACGTTAAAAAAGTTATGTCACCGTGAGTACTGTTACTGAAAGAAATGATGGTAGCGAATGCTTGTTCCCTGACAGGAAGATTTACGTAGTAGATCTAGTAATACAGGTGAATACATTTTTTAGGTGACCGGACAAGGACATTCCAAGGTCACCTGTGGTTTTTGTAAGGACTTTAGTCCAGTGCTGTAATTGATGATGAGGTGAGACCGGGTCTCGAAATTACTGTACTAATTGCGACATTGACGAATTTCATAGTGTAGATTTCTTTTTTTACAGAATGAGGAATAGCATTGCGTCCAACAAAAACCTGCTGAAAAATGACGTAATTTTGTTTCGTGTTCTTGAGCGTTGAGAGGAGCTCCGATAATAGGCTTGTAGAAATGTAAAAATATACGTGTATGTTATGAATAGACTGCGGATGTTTATGCATTTGTGGCTTCTGAAAATTGTCAAAAAATGCTAACATGTAACATTCAAGAATTTAGTAGAATATTTCTTTCTTTCAGATCCGCAAATGCTACTACCACTGAAAATAAAATATCATTTGACGCCACTTCCTTAAAGTGCCTCTAAAAAATTGCTAATTGCATAAACATCCACAGTCTAGTTATAAATGTATAATACCACATTTCGAGACCAACTGACTAGATTATTGTTTGCGGTATCACCGAAGTATGTTAACAGTGGGTTTACGGAGTAGTAAAAGTGACTATTTCGTATTACTTTATGAAAACACCAAGAACATGCTACCCAAATTTTTAGCGATATTTTAAAAATACTATATACCTAAAACACTAAATTTGCTAAATAATTTCTCATCTCTATGCATACTTCGAATCTTAATAATTTAAAATTAAAAATATTCCCTAGGATGGGATTTATAATTAAAAATAGGTCCCGTAAACCTAGTGTGAAATAAACCGTTACCAAGTTTCAGACTAATTTCATCAATTCTTGCCACAATCAACCTCACGATCCATTCTCATGTCACCTTTCTTCAATTAATTAATGAGTTCGCGAGTAGGTTCAACGGCACAGTAATTCGAAGTGCCTCGAAGAAAGCTGTTGAAAATTCCGCGGTGTAAACGACGAATGTCGTGCGCGCAGATCGAACGGGAACCTTCAATTACCACGAAGAACGGAGCCACGGGGACCGGTGCACGACGATCGAAGTGACAGGACGTCGTTTCATCAACTAATCCGATAAAATGCCCGCACAATTCCAGCCGCTGATTATAGAATAAGCCCAGCTGATTTAATACCTAGCCTTTAAAGTGCACTCGACTGGATACTTCGCCGCATAAATATCGTAACCCCGGTGCCGAGAGTAATCCTCCGACAAACTAACTACAACGGCGGTAGGTGTACGCTCCGCTTTAAAAACAAACGAGCGACAAAACCGGTGGTACACGCGAGTAAATCTCCCGGTGGCGTGAAGCCGAATGCCGAATGCTCGCGAGGGTCGTTACTCGCGCGTAGTACTTTCTCCGCGAGAATGGAGTCGCGTGCGAGCGGATAGCCGCTGCTCCGCTCTGCTTCGATCCGATCCGATCCGATCCGATCCGCTCCGCTCCGCGCGAAAATTGTACCTCCTGCACGGTGACGAGGTTCGAGCGCGTGACGCAACGCGCGGAACACGGGGACCGACAGGTCCGGCAAGAAAAATCCAACGAGAACATTAAACCGAACTGGGCCAACGTAAAAAGAATCGTTGCTGAATTACAGTCTCTCCGTTACGGTGCGTTTTAAACGGAATGCAACCGCTAATAAAGAACGTACAGTCCGCCAAAAAAAGTCTTCGCGTCCCATTTAACACGGAACAATGTTCCTCCAAATGGTTCCAATCCCTCGAGCTTGTTTTCAGGTGTTGCGAGAATTATAACGCGTTCGCATTATTATATTCGGTTGATGCACGCGAAATGCCCGATTCTGGAATGCAAATTACATATCACTGTTACAGTCGACAGGATTATTATCGATCAGTTTGCGGTGTGAAGCTGATCCATCAGATCCCATCTTCAATTCGACGTTTCACTTTACACTAAAATAAATTTGATTCTCTTATTTTTCAATCGTTACGGTTGTCGCGCGTTCCTCTTACATGCGCGGCACAACAACGTGCGGCGATTAATCAACCTGCTGTTCGTCGATGGTAAAAGAAACTACAAAATGGAGACGACGACCTTGAAAATGAAAACCGATTTCATTTCTCATTTCGCAGTCTAACATTAACGAATTAATTACGCGATCGGCAACTCTCTTCCCCCGTGTCAAACAGCTTCACGGGAGGACACAGGAAAAATCAATTAACCGCCGTATCGAAATCATACGACAGACACACACACATACATACGAGCGCGTATCCGCGATCGAATCATTAATCACACGGTTCGCCGCGGGTCCATTGTCTTGGGATATCGCGAGGGCTGTCTTCCATCCAGGATGACTTTTGACCCACAAGTTCCCCGGTCCGGGCCACCCCCCCTCCCCCTAGTCTTACGTCTCAATCCGTGGGAGTCGGTACACGATGTCCGACTATCCTAATCGAGGGCCTCATCCCTCGTCCGGTGTCGCCTCCGGTATCTCGGTTTCGGATCGTGTGCCTTTATCGAAATGCGTTTAGTCACGATTCCTCCCGGTCGACGGTCCGTATTAGAGTGCAGACCATCAACCGGGTAGGACGTACCGACTGACAGCCTAAAAGGCTCCTTAGGTAGGTGGGGAGTAACAAAGAAGAGGAGGAAGAAGAAGAAGAAAACGAAAAAAGGAAAGAACGGTCGCGGTTCCTGTAATTAAAAGAGAGTCGGTCCCGACGATTTTTGTTCACCCCGGGCCCGGTCGGGCCCCGCGCGGGGATGTGTTTCGGCGGCGATGGTGTGTTACGCCATCAGGCTCGGATGCTTGTCCGGAGAACTCCCATTCGGTACCCGTGGCTATTTATACGAGCGATAAATCAATTTCGGCCGGTTCATTCGACGAATTCGGATAGCGCGGATAACGATGCCGTGGGTGGGACGCGATTTGCATCGCGCCGATCGATCAGCCCCGCTAATTGATGCTCGTATGGAAATCTGAGTGTCGACACCGACGCCCGGGCCCGTGGGCGTTTCGTGAACTACGTGAAATCGGGGGCCGGAATTACATAATGCCGCCGAACATGCTTATTCTAGGCTAACCTGTCCAATGAATGAACACCTCCCTGTGAATGAACATTGTTCACAGGTTCGGTTTGTGGGACCCAAAATCGTCTTGCGGTTACTTATTAGCAGACCGCGGATTTTAGGCGTTTACGACAAAAATGGGTAGGCGTATTTTGAAACAGTTAAGACATTAGAACAATTTTAAAATATTGTTACATTATTTGCAACCTGTTAAACATGTTAAGGTAGAAAATGAATTTCTATTTGACTCCAGTCTGTTGCAATTCAGGTGGAAAAGTTTTATTTTGAAGATTCGCAGAGTAATTGTTAGTTTAACGCTAGGTCTACGGAGCACTAAAAGTGACTATTTTACATTGCATTGTAAAAATAACAAAATTGTTATTGTAATGTGTTCTCCGAAAACCGAATCTATTGACCAATTCTTCACAAGTCCTTGCACTCGTAATAATTGTAAATTTAAAAATGTCGAGTCCGTCATTTTGAAGGGTCTTGTAATTTCTAATGTTAAATATAAAGTCGCTTACTCTATTTTTAGTAGTGTTTTGCTACAGAGCGACGGCCTCATTACAATCAGAAAGAGCAATATTTATTAATGAAAATGCAGGCGAATGATTTTCTATCTAGACATTTTGGGGGAGTTTTGCGCGTTGAACGGTGAAACGAAAAGACAAGATTTATCCCTCCACGTGTTGAAATTTATACAGTGATTCTGATTACAAGTACACAAATGAACTAGCACTCGGCAAATTAATTTCAAACAGAAAATTAATTTCAGTATCCTACAATTCTTCAAATATGTAGTACATCCTACAAGAAATATGATCACTTGAATATCATCTTATTTGAAGAAAAGTATAGGGTAAATGTGGCTTATTTAAATCCCTACCCAATAATCTGCCTTCCTGAACCTACTAACAAACTGTTACACGTTTGGTCAGCCTATTCCTCACTGTCTAGCATCATGTCCCCGTATTATAAAACCATTTGTTGCACTTTACTTGAAAAGTACCGAATTCTGCCAAAACTATCGAATCGAAATGATTCGCAAAACAAAACGCATTTGCGATTCCGGCGAACAACGACGGTTCCAAGAAGCGGCGCGATCGGTGAACTCAATAATAAAGTAGTCAGCATTATTCGCATGAGAAACACGGTGCCGAACAGGTTGGAAGAAGTTCGTGGAACAAACTGTTCCTCGCCCATCACCGCAAAAACGTCTTCTTAAAATTATGCCGTAGGGATCCGTGGCTCGCGGTATGTTTTACCGCCTACTGGTAATCACTATACTAGACACGGCGCGTACATTGAAAGGGTTCAACGATTTTTTTACGGTTTCCCCTGCCCTCGGCCGGCTTCGGTTATACCGTGAGGGCGTCGGTCCCGAACAAAGAGAGCAGCCCGACGACGCGGGAGCGGCTGCGCTGAATTTCCATTAATAATGTATATTTCACGATAATGCTCGCGAGCGACACCCCTAATCCGCGCCGGGGATCGTTAAATCGGCAACGCCACCGCGCTGGGCCGGCGCGCTTCGGTATCGGTACACTTTCCGCCGAGAATTTAATAACGGTGAACCGGGGCCCGGCCGGGCGGAACGCTCATTATGCGCCGCGAAATTGTTCTTATGGAAATTAAACGAAGCCGACTACCGGCGATAGGTGACGTTAGTCGCCGCTTAAGTAAGACCAATGTCTAGACCGAGCACACGTCACGCGGTTTTTGCCGGGCCCCGAGCCCGCAGTTTACGACCGTCCCCGCGACCCAGTCCGCAAAAATCTGTTTCACGTCCCAGCTGCTCTGCACGAGAACTGTTCACCGGGTAGAACCCGCTCCCATAGAACCTGTTCCCTGAAACTCTCGATTCCCATCGGATTGTTTATGCAACATCCTCCGGAATCTTCGTACTGTTCACGAAATTCGATCTCTACTTCGAAACGAACGAAATATACGCGGTGGTACGAAAACTCGATCGACAAACGTTTTTCGGTATAAACATGACTCTTGTTGATGAAACGGTCTTGGAGATTTCAAGGTCACCTTCGTTCTTCTAAATAGAGACGTATATTTTCCTGTGCACTATTCGACGCAGCTCGCCATTCTCTATAACGAAAAAGCATATTAGCCTATGTATGTATGTCGAGGAATTATTAATTTAAGAGATATTTCAACTTTAATTTTGTTGAATTCTGTGGATCCTATTTCGTGTTGATTGGTAAACAATAAATATGGTAATGTATTATACAATAGGGTGAGTCGGTAAGAACTACTACTTAAAATAACTTTGTGTCTATTGATTCTATCAAAATTTTCTTCGATAAATCATGTAGATTTTTAAGTGATGCATCGGATAAGTAAAATTCAATTTTTTCATGTCTCATTTCTTCCGAGATATCAAGGTGACCTTTAGTTTTTTCAAAGTCAATTCACCTTCTTCTTAATACTCTATTTTGTTGACGAACTTGGCGACTTGTTGGATCTGATAACCTTGAATTGACCTTGAGAAAATCCTCAGAAAATGTCAAGGTCAGCTTGGTCTGACTGTCCTTCCCCTATTAGGAACTATGTAAGGCATAGCTATGGTGACTGTAAGGCACCACTAAGAATTGTTCTATCATTGTTCAAAATATTTTTACGCTATTATATTTGTTTTGTATTTAACAAATTACAAACAATTTCATTATTGTACGAGTAAATAGTGCCATTTTCGTATGTACGACACGACAAAAAATATATATAGAAGCGAATTATTCTAGGTCGGAGGAAATGTTTCGTTTTAGAATTAAAACAGCTTCGAGTGCAAAGTGGTTAAAAGAACGAAACTCGCACAGTTTTATGGTTCTACGAACGGCTGAATGGCATCGCTGTTATCATGAAAAAATGTGTCAGATTGTCACGAGTTACGGACGAGGGTCAAACGAAGGATCTATCGGCGGAGCTTGGACGAAAGCGCAAGGGGCTTAACGTATTCTTCACACCCGACAAACGGCGCGCGGCGCGGAGCGTTGGCTTGTCCCCTTTGTGCACGGCATTCCAGGCTGTCTTTAATTATCGGCTCTTTCAGCGGCTCGAAAAAACCAGGCTACGCAAACCGAGCGACGTAATAACGAGCCCTGGCGATCTGGAGGAGGGGTTCCGCGGAGGGAGGAGAGGGGTGGGTTCTCGTGGCACAGCCGGCTCGTCGTCGGCTTACCTTGAGGAGGATTCCACGGTGGCTTCGATCTAGCCTGCCCACGCAAAAATAAAAGGAAAAGCCCGTTTACAAATGGCGTCCAGGTGTGTAACTACGGTAACGGCACGCCGGAGAATACGGAATGCGTGCCGGGGGCCCGGGTACACACACAGGGGGTTAAACTCGGAGGGAGTTAGGTATGCGAAGTGGTACAGACATGTAACTGCCGTGGAGGCCTCCTTTTTGCGCCGCGGCAGACTTACTGCTACAAGAAAATAACATCATTACACCCATAAGGCCGGCGCACGGGCCAAGATAAGCTTCTGCGTTCGACGTCGCGTCGACCGACCTCGATATCGACCATCGTCCACACAGATTTCGGCAATGTTTACTTTTCGGGCGGGCAGCACCGGTGACCTTCACGCTCGTCAAGGACACTCCACCGGAGTAATCTCCGAGTGGTTTAGACCGGCGTTCGTTACTCCTAAAAGAGGTGTTAACACTTTGCCAAACTGGAAACCTCCAAAAATTCCATGAAATCAAAGTAAGATATTCGACGAAATAAAAATTGGAAAACGTTAAATGTATGATATTGAGTAGTCCTCCAACTTTCTTGAATTTTATTTTGGTACAATGAAGATATTAACGTAAAAATTAAGGGAGCGGTCTTCATAGATTCGTGATAAGGTAGAGTGACTACATTACCGTCAAAAAATGGTTTTACGTGCCTCAAGTTTTCGTTCTTATATAAAAATATTGTGTCGGTGGTAAAGGGCTGGCAGCTGTGTCTGAAGGCTGTGAATGGAAAGTATTAATTAAAAAGTCACGTGACTATCCCGGGCCCTTAAAACCTGGACAAATATTCCGCCACCCACATATGGGTGTCATGGCGGTGAACGTGTTAATTCTTGAAACTATGTCCGGAATACAAATCTATTTCACGCCGAAGTTGGTATGCATCGTAATACCCAATTATTATTGAACAAGTCAGAATTATTTAAATATTCTTGAAATTCGTCAAACAATCCTAGCTCGAATTTGATTGAAGAATGTATTAAGTTAGGTCTGGATTTGGCGACTAATATATTCGCCTGATCAATTTTTTAAAGGAACAACGAGTCATGGATGAACATTTTTGGAAGTTATATCCGTGTCCTTGACAGTATACATACTGCACATCCCCAGGTCCATAACGCGTAACATCCAGGTCCAGGTGATTGAAGCTGTTTCCCCGAAAGTAAATAATTGTCCACCGATGCTAGTTTCATTGACGATGATTCATCAGGATTAAACGGGATCAATCCCTTCCGTTACGAAGAAGACGGAGAAAACCGTTTGAACGGCGCCTATGCTTTTCCTGGAACTGATTTTGGGTAATTCGTTGTAGCCCAAAAGAAGCAATAAAATGTGATGCATCTTATTTTGTTGGATACTCTGAAGAAACTAAGCGTAAAACGTCTACGAAACTATACAACTCGGGCGAACGTGAGATGAGCGAGGCTCCGACTTTGCGTGACTGCCACGGGCTGGATGCACATCTCAAACATGTTTCTTTAAGATCTGAAACTAAATTGAAATTTTTAAAAAATCTCATTTCGAGAAGAAGTGCGGTAACTTCTACATTTTTCTACATAACTAAACGAAATTTATTCCAGCGGTTATTATACCTCAGTGGTTATACTATCAATTCTGGGACACCCTGTATACGGACTGTATCAGTCCCAACTTCTTATCTGGCTTAGAATCTTAAGCTATGTCCACAGGGAGGGCAACGTCGAATCACTTTTCCTTGCGTCCTTTCTTTATTCGTCGAAGGCGGCGACTTTTTCAGTGTACAGGGTGTCACAAAATTATATGTCGCGGACACCATAGCGCGATTCTACAGCCCCGATTTAGTCGAAAATGACATAAGGAACCCTCAAAACTGACCTTGAACAAGAGAAACGAGGCCAAAGAAACCAAAATTATTGTTGTAGTTTTTGTTAGTGGTTGAACAATTACTATTACAATTTGAACAGTTGTTGTTTGAACAGTTACAGTTACGTTTGAACTATTACACGTTACAAATGATCAGTTTAACTTTCTGATTACCATCCTATTCCCCAAACTGCTACTTCCCGAACTATGAAATGAAAGAATATTATGAACAGAGGAGTTTAAAAAATTATATGAACCTGAACATTATTTTTCAAGAGAACGGTTGAGCTGCTATATATGGTTCCCCTAACAAAGTTGGTCCTCATGATCAGTAAAACACTTACAAAAAAATAAAAAAAAAATTGTATTTTCTTTACCTCGTTATTCACGTTCAAGGTCAATTTTTCAGGGGGGAGGGCGGAGTCCTCATGTCATTTTCGGCTAAATCGAGGGTGTGGAATCGCGCTATGGTGTATAATTTCGTGACACCCTGTACACGCGACGCCAACTAAAAGTTCTCGTTGTTGCGAGATGAATAGTATTGGGAATGGGTGTATATATAATAAAAGATCACTCTCTTATAAAGCACAGAATCGAAATTATATTTCAAATGTTCTCTAATAAGCACGTCGTGAGATGCGTCTTTACCTTTTGAGAGAAACGTCGCGAATGAAACAAGAAAACGAAACAGAGGAGGAACAGTTCAATATAAACATCAGAGGGTCCCATGCCTGGGACAATATACAATGTATATCTCAAGCGATCCTTCAAACGATCATATAAACGATCCTTCCTTCCAGAGAAAATAAAGATTCATTTTGTTTCACTTATAAAATAAATTCCAACAAAGAGCAAACTGGCATGCTGTCGACGATCACTCGAAATCGTTTTTCGCGGGAAAAGTGCTTTTCGCGGGAAGCATTTTGATGTTCGATTTTTTCAGATCCGAGCGTTCAACCGTGAATCGGATGTGCGTATATCCATCGGGGATCGGAAGCGGCGAAGCTGGCAGCTCTCGGCGAAATTGAAACACGCGCAACAAAGTGTACGGGAACACGCGACGCGACGTGCCCCGCGACAATCTACGACTTGTCGCGTATTTCTATGTAACCGTCCGTGCGTCATACGCACACGATAACCGGGAATATCAATTTCAACGGCACGGAGCCGGTGTGCACCGGCAAAGGAAACAAAGTAGATCTTCCTGTCTCTCGCTGCCCCGAGCGTTTTCTCCCGTAAAGGACGCGACGGGGTGAAAACGGCGATGGGACGTCGCGTGTACCTTATTAAACACCGTGAAGCCGCGAGTCGCCGAAAAAAATCCCCTGTTCGATCAATAAATTATCCGTACATAATTAGCAAACTCCATGGCCTGCGGAGAATGTCCCGTCATTACCCATAAATACCAGCCTTGCCCATTAATAATAAAAAATAAATTGTCACAATATCGCAATGCATACACGGCCGTATGTTATCTACTGCGGTGGTCTTGATAGTCAATCCTACTAAATTATGCAGGGTGAGTATCGCTGGAGCGTAAGTCCCACGGGAACAAGACTCGCGTGTTCTTGTTACTTTCGTTATTGTTGTAAATTAGGAAACGTGCTCGGGAAAAGTTGCACCGCCGTATAGTATGGCAGTGCAGAGAAAATCGTTACAATGTCGTCGTGAAGGTCGTATCAAAGATATCAATATATTTCTTAAATACCTAACCCTATTTATTATGTTCTTATTCATACATAAACCTAAATTTATTATGTATTTATAAAAGTGAATGGCACATAGAATCTCTTTAAAAATATAACAATTGGACTGTGGAATTTAGAAGTTCGCGACAAAAATGATAGGTGATATTTAAAATTGTAAAGATATTCAAAGAAGCATGGGAGACTGGAGAAAATCGTTCCAATGTCGTTGTGAAGGTCGTATCAAGGTTATCAATGTATTTCTTAAACACCTAACCCTATTTATTACGTTCTTATTCATACATAAACGTAAATTTGTTGTGTATTCATAAAAGTCAATGGCACATAGAATCTCTTCAAAAATATAATAATTGGAGTGCGGTTTGTGTAAGTTCGCCTTGAAAAATGATAGCTTGCATTTGAAACAGTAAAGGGTTTCTAAGAATTTATGGATACCGATGTGTTACGGTGTTTCGAGATTTCAATGTCCGATTTAATTCGTGACAGCAAACCAGTTCCGTTTAATACGTCATTTTGCAAAGCCGATGGCACAGGTGCACATCCTGCCCGGTTGATAGAATACCAGGATACGTTCGCCGTAACATTTTCCCCGTCTGTGTTTCTCGTATTACGTTATTCTATTTTCCCGTTTTACTTTCGGATGGGGCGCTACTTTCGCAGCGCGGCGCATCCTGCAACGTCACGAGCGTTTATCCATTTTACGTCATTCGCCGTGCCCGCCGCTGTGAAACTGATACTCCCGGCCGTTCATTTCCGCGAGGTTCTGTTGCTCGTTTCGAGCGAGATGCGCCGGATAGCGCGAAGAAACGAATTCGCTCACACGTTCTGCTGACGTTTAGAGGGAATTAGAATTATGGATAATTAATCAGCAACGCGAGGAGATACTCCTGCGCCTCGGCCTCGGCTTTCTCTACTCCGGTTCCTCTCCACCATTTTTAACCCGTCCGCCCGATTCCATTCTTCTCGAAGCAAGCGGCAACCTTTTGCCAAAACATTTTGTCCCCCTCGAAAAATTTCTAACTTTTCGAGAAACTTTCGTTATTCTACACAACTTCTACCTCCCAAAACGCTTCAGCGAAACGTTTGGTTGTATTTTAGTTCACCGTCCACTTGTATTTTAGGTCATTGCAAAATTTCACGCACGACTTTCTAAGACACAGTTTTAAGAAAACGGTGGTGGTTATATAATTAATAAATAAAACTGTTATTCTCTGTATTATTTCCAATTATATATGCTACTCGCACGAATGTAGAAAAACCCAAAGAGTAAACAAAATTTACGAAAAAATTGTCTTTACTTTGAGAAGGATTGAGCTACTTATGGCAGAGTTTGACTCCATTTTTCTAACGAATATCAAATTCTCCAAGCGAACGGCACGCACGTTGGGTACTTTTTCAAAACTAATTGGACATCTGGGCAGCTTTCCTTTCCGGGTAAGTTTCCTTATAGCGCGGTACAAATTAGGATGACTGTATCTCGGCGAGTGACGTGAAAGGAGCTGGACGAGGCCAAAGGTTGGTCCGATTCGATGATCAACTAATTTCGTACTACCGACTGTACTCCTGACTAATCGCAACGCGTCGGTGGCTGCCAACGTAAGATTACTGGGATCCGGCTGGCATGCAGCACCGGGTTCGGGTTCTGGGATCGAACAGGTATTCCAGGTAGCCTGCGAGCGGTGTCATTATTTCGCGTACAGTTTCTAAAGCCGCGAGTTCCTGGTTATAACAGGGAAGAGGCAAGACGGCCGTGCCAAAGAAAGTAAACAGAGAAACCGCGCACGTACGGCCGATATATCCGAGCGCCTCGAGAGTGGAGCCGGCTAGCCGCTCTACTTCCCATTTCGATCGTCTTAGCCGACTTTCGATGGTGGCGAGTACATACGGCATGTAATAGGCACCATCTTCAAGTACAGGTCTGGCTGTGGCCTTACCTACATTACGTACGAAACAAGGGAAGGCCTACCACCGTGGGTACAATGAGGCACTGGGAGGCGTTATAAAGGGCTCTGTGTAGTTATTAGAGGTTATGACGGCGGTAATATCTCACTCAGCAGGCTCCTCTGTAATGTTACGGCCCGGGCCCCTCATCCTCGTTTCCCCTCGTCAAACTCCCCACGTCTTTCGACGATCTCCTTTTCTTCTTCTTCCTTCCTTCCTTCCTTCCTTCCTTCCTTCCTTCCTTCCTTCCTGCCTTCGCGTACAACATTTTTCTCCCGTTTCCTTTTTCACCCCATGACCGACTAACTCCCAAACTCTTTACACCTTCAGGATCGCGTGAAGGCCGCACAGGTTGCCGCCTGGAAATTCGATTTTTATTTAGCCGACACGTTGGCTACCGCGAATCCCGGTTCTTTTTCTTCGGTTCGTCGATCCAACCTGCAGACACCCGGCATTTTTCCACTGAAAACTTGTATTCCCCTCACGGAAAATTTTACAAATCTGTATGCAGGGTGCGGCCGAATAACATGTACAAGCGGGCACGAGGCGATACCTAATGAGAAAATAAGAGGAAAATATGGAATAGAATTTTTTCATCCGAAGCTTTGTTTTCGAGAAAATCCGGTTTGAAGACGCAGCGAATAGGCATACTATTCGATATTCATCGTCTGACGTGTCTGATCATGACCAGCTAATTCTACTTTCTACGTATACAGTAACGAGCAAAACTGAGTCTACACTATTTGAAGCAACGTAACTTTTTAAAAATTAGATCAAATGACTTGAATGTTATTGAGAAGGTAGAAGGATTGGTTTATTAGACGAGGTGTGAATAATTTTTGAAAAAAGCTTGAATTGGACGGAATCGCAAAAGAAGTAGTAAAAGTTGGTTTTTTTAGCTTTTTTATCTGAGGCTGCATTGAAAATTTAAAAGTTGTGTTTGATTCGCTTGAATAAATTATATCCATGCTGAAAATTTCGTCGACATTGGTTAATTTGTTTACAAGTTATAAACGATTAAAAGTTGCGATTTTAAGTCGAAAATCGTGAAAAATGGCAATTTTTCCACTTTTAAGCAATTCCGACCAATTCAAACTTTTTTCAAAAATTTTTTACACCTCGTCTAATAAGCTAATCCTTCTAACTTCTCAATAACATTCAAGTCATTTGATCTAATTTTTCAAAAGTTATGTTGTTTCAAACAGTGCAGACACAGTTTTGCTCGTTACTATACTAAAGCACACGAACCAGGCGGATCTTTAAATTCAATTTTCTCGAAAACGAGGCGTCAAACGAAAAAATGTTATTCCTTTGTTCCGGTTTGTATTTACATGTAGAATCGCCCCCTGTCCGCATGTACACGTTACTCGGCCGCTCCCTATATTTTGAGATCCCTTGAAGCGGAAGGATCCTTAGATTTATCGGACCCGAAGAGGCCAAAATGAAGGACTTTGTCCTTTGCGCCAGAATTTGTAATCACAGAATTCACTGAGCTCGACTACAGAGAAATCTAAGCACAGCCGTCTTAATAGTATACTCAGGACACGGGCGATTGAATTAGTAAAATAAACGAAGCCGCGCGAGAATTCCGATTCGTCAACTTTTCTGATCTACATGCTAATTACTCGCGGCGTGGAAGGGAGTCCTCGGGAGGGGAACGCCACCGTCCACCGAGCCGGGATCTTTTATTACAATCGTTTCGCTCCCTAGAGATATCAAAGAATCATTCGCGGATGCTACCTGACCAGTCCCCCGAACGTTATCTCCGGTATATTTTTTTCTTCGCCTTGTTATAATAACACTGTAGAATACGAAAAATTTCGCTCGGCGAGATCCTGCTCGGAGGGAATAAAGAAAGAGCGAGAGAGAGAGAGAGAGAGAGGGAGAGAGGGAGAAAAGTAGCTAGGGGAAGAGGGAAACGGAGAAGAAAAGAGATAATTCGAATTGCGTCGAAACCGCAACGCGGCACGGAAGCGCATTAAAGCGAGAGCGATAATAAAGATACGACAAACGCGGCGGATGCGCGGCCGCTGCTGCGTGATGTACCGTCTTTTAAATCCGCGAAGGTTGGCCGAGGACTAACGATGCCACACCGTGGCATTGAACTTTGAAATCTCTCACCAGCCACGTTTCCTGTGCCCGCCGCGAGAAAGATCATTAGCGCGAACCATTCGAACCGCGTTCCGATTCCCATCTACGGCCACATCGGTGATCTTTAATCCCTATCTACGATCTCCTATCCCCGTGGATTTGAATAATTTCACGGCGGCCCGCGGAACGGCGGAAATGTATCACGAGCACGACCCGTTCGCATCAATCTGAGAGATTAAGCATCTTAATGCATCCTCAATTTGTCCACACAAGCGGGACGATAGTTTTCTCTTCCGCGGCGAATTTTGATTAGTTCCTATTAGACGCCTCTTGCTGTGAAAATTCATACTTTTGTTGTCTCACGCACCGCGTTTTCACGCTTCTCTGTGCTCTCCTGTTCCCGTGAATTTTAACCCTTCTGCACCCTAAATGGCGACTCCGAGGCACCGCTAAAAATGGTCGTAGTATTATTTGAAGCGATCTTTACATTGCTGATTTTGTTTGTATTTAAATTGCAATTTTAACTGTTGCAAGCGTGAACGAGAAGGTCAACTTCATATGCACACGAGGTAGTGAAGCATGTATAATGGAGACCATAATCTGGGCTAGAAGAGATTGTTACGAGCCAGGGCTGCGAGCAACGCGAGAGGCCGGCGAGGGGGTTGTTACAGAAAAGGGGGGTTGTTACAGAAAAGAGATTAGAACTTCTAATCGAAATGAACGTGGAGAAACGTCTCCATACGTAACAAGATAATACTTATACTATTTATTTTCTACTGCAGTAGACCTTGAACGACCTTCATAAGAACACACCAATGTAAATAATAAACCATACCGTTCTATTAAAAAAATACACACACACACAGTTGACCTTCATATCTCCTTGACTCCTCCGCCTAGAAAAATTCTGTCTTCAAAAGCAAGCGAGTTATTCAGGTGACCTGTTTTCATGTTAGCCTGTTTATTCAGGCCATCTATGACAATTTTTTACAAACCTAGGTGGAGGTATTTTTCAGAACATTATCGAGGAAAACGTGCGCGCGGCTTGTTTGCGCATTCTTTCGTGATTTTGAAACGGAAGAGTGGCCGCCCCTGGGACTGGTTAGTCTCGGGCCGGGAAGAAACCACCGGTGCATTATTCAAATCCGATGTAGATCGGTATCGGTGGATGTAATTCTAGTGTGGACGCGTGTTTCTGGCCCGTTGTCGGGGCAACACTTAATTTGTCCCGACACTTGTGCCCCTCACTGCGGGACGTTCATTGGCCGTCCCGGCGTTCCCCGATGAGTATCCAAGAAAGATCTAAAGAAGACCCGAAGAGAAGAGGGCCAGTGGGAATCCTGCGTACCGGTCCGGTGAAAACACGCCGCGAATATGCACCGGTGCTCGGATGAATTTAACTAAATTCTGCTCGGTTAAATTTACACGAGTCAGCCCCACTCTCCCCCACTGATTCAAGAAGTACAGTTGGACATGTAGTCGTGTCATAATAAGATAAAATAAATATAATAATATAAACCTGGTCATCCGGTAACGTAACTTTAGAATCAGCAATTCCAAGCTTCCGAGATTGTTCAAAAATCGAATTCGCGGCCAAAAATTCGGAAAAAAATCACAGACGTGTGTGCTATCGGGTAGAATGTTCATGAATTTTTTCGTATTTTTTCATCGAGAGAAACAAAAGAAATGTGACTCATTAACACGTTCGGCGCCGCGTCACCCATACTTGGGTAACGAAATTATTTGTGCAGATTTTTAAATGATTTTTTACATTGATATATTCATTGTACTAGACTTGATTAGGATCTGTAACATGCGAGAAAGTTGGAGGATTACTCAGTACCGTACATTTAATTTTTTGCAATTTTTATTTCATTGAACAACTTACTTTGATTTTATGATTTGATTTGCTCACTCTATAATTACCCCTGCGGTAAGAGTACCGATTTGAAACTTCCCAAACTGAATTTTTTTGGGCCTCATCGAATGGTAGGAAGAAAGATTGATTTAATTCGGGGTTACATTTGACCCCCTTATCCGGCCATACCCTTTGACCGAGCACCATTGCACTTGTAAATAGGCAATCGGTCTTTGTGTGCAGATTTTTGCTGATGATCTACGCCTGTCCACGGGGTGTCCGACATCGTTCAACGTCGGGATAAATGGCAACGAACGGATATCGCGTGCCAAAGCTTTTAATTCGAGCACCGAGGCCAAGATTTACGGGGTGTTAGGTCGTCGCGCGTGAAATGTCGTTCCCACTGAACGAGCTTCTGGGACACGCGAGTGTTTTTGCGGAATTAAAGGTTCGTCGCGTGAGCGGCTACCAATTTCTTTCTTTTTTTTTTTTGCGACGTTCCTCACTCTGCATCGATTATTGCGAGGCGTGCTGGATCATAATAGATTTACTTCGGCCTTCCGTGGAGCGGCACTTTTCGAATCACGCCGAACGACTTCGTCGAACGGAACGTGTTCGACGCTGCCACTCCTCGATTGTTATCAATTTATTCCGCGAGATAATCCAATTATGTGCTGAAGCGATAAGTAGACTCGCGATTTTACCCATGTGTAATAAAAAGCGAATGGACGAAGTACAAAATTGTAAGGACAGTAGAAGATTTCGAAAATGCTATTCAATTTTCCATAAAGAGCCACAGTTTAGTGAAGAGTATATGAAAACTGTCGATGCACTGGATCAACTTAACATTAGGTTTACGGGGCACTAAAAATGACTATTTCCAATGACTTTAGAAAAATAGCAAGAATGTATATATTCAAATTTTTAGCCAGTCCTTTTATGATATATCCAAAGAAATAAATTTGTTGAATAATTTCTTACAGAAAGCTATTAATGGAAATGATCGAAAAGTATAAGGACTATACCCAAATTTACACAGATGGATCGAAGACAGAAACTGGAACAGGATATGCAGTTATTACTCCATATGCTAGTCACAGTTATAAACTCCCAAACAACACTTCAATATTCACAGCAGAACTCATAGCTATTAAACATGCCTTCCAAATTGCATACGAAAACGCATATAGACAAACGATTATCCTCTCCGACTCCAAAAGTGCAATATTACTGCACTACAAAACCTTTCCTCCAACAACCATACCATCCTGCAAATATTCGAAACGTATCACGAAATCACCAACACCGGCGGGAGGGTAATACTCATATGGATACCAGGACATGCCGGGATCCCGGGAAACGAAGAAGCTGATAAGGCCGCTAAGCAAGCGGCTAATTCTCCAACCATGGACAGTCAACCCATCGATACCTCCATGGAAGACCTGATTAAAGAAGCTAAAAGAAATCTGATGCACCAATGGGATCTTGAATGGAAACGACTAGCTTCTGCACACTCCAAAAATATCTATGACTCCTTTTTTGAAGATAAAGAAGTAAGGCAAGTCCTAAAACGGAGGGAGCAAGTTACCCTATCCAGAATTAAAATAGGCCACCTAAGGGAACACACTCGTTCCTGATAACAAAGGGGCCAGTACCAATATGTGAAACATGCAGCATACCGACATCAATTAACCACCTGATATTATCTTGCCCAAAATACAATACACTACGAGAAAGATTCAAAATAGGAACAACACTGAAAGAGAATCTTGACGAAGATAAAATAAAAGATCTACTAGAATTTATTAAGGAATCGAAAATCCAGGAAGTTATACTATAATGATACACCTATTCGTCGCTAATAACCATGCAGTTGATGCGACGTAAACCCTTGATGGAAAAAAAAAAATTTGTTGAATAATTTCTCATTAGTGTATCTTTATAATTTTCATGATCGCAATTAGAACCCGTAAACCCTAGTGCTAAATATCAATAAACCTTATCTTCCATAAACAAAAAGATTGGTACCACAGTCTTCAGTGGTATCACCGGTTCCCTAAGACGGTGAAGGATGCGAAGCAGTGGGAACGAGCTTATGGTTCCAAAGGTGACTGCGAAGCGTTATAGACGAACCCGCGATGCCCGAAATTTCACGGTAATCTGTAACCGTTAGAACCGTCCCGTTCGAGCCTAATTTCGGCGAACGCGGTTTCTCTTTCTGAGTTTCGCCGGCGCTTTGACGAACGACCCACGGAGCGGTGCCTCTCCCATATTTGATAACACGTCGCGGAATAAAGGAGATGAATTAAGATCATGCATCCTCGACCCGTTCTCATTTTAATACTCGCTTTAGTCCCCGCGCGGCTCGGAGCGGCGCGGCGCGGCGCGGTGCGGCGGACTAATCGCTCGAACGAAACGACGAGGTTCGCTCGCGAGGTTCCTCGCTAATTTATAATAATTAGAGCCGCGTTTCTGCCGTCCCGTTTCACCGACCCACCTTCGCACACCATCCTCCCTCGTCTAATTCTCGTCGGTGAGCTACGCTAACTCGGTGATTATTTGCTTGCTCCGGGATCCCCTATAATTTCGACGAAGTGCCTTCACGCACGTAAAGGATCGTACAGCGTTCCCGTGATCCAGGAGCGACGTTCCGAGACTGGCCGAGGGACACTGATATTCGTGTCGCACGATCACACGTCGCTTGATCGCTTGATCAAAACGCTTCGCGAAGTCTGCATTTTCAAATCGGTACGCAACAATTTAATAATAGAGGGATCTATGAGTAATCAATTATTTTGAAATCTAAAACAAACTATTTATTTCTTCATTTATTATATAATCTCCATAATTGTCAAGGACAGTTTGCCGTATTTCCTGCAAATTTTCGATCGCCCTCTTATAGAAATCTAGTCATCAACGGTGACACTTGTTGACCTTCAATACATCTCCATAAACATCGCAAATTTTCTCTGTTGTCACCATTGCATTAAATCCCGCATGAAAATCAAAAAGTGCGCAATAACCAATATGATTCCTCGGAAGGTACGGACGCCGCCATTTTATTACCGGGTTGTAAAAAAAATGATACTTTTTGCTTTACCGAAAACTGTGAAAGAATACGTGTTTCCTCTTCAACGATCGGTGCAGAATTAAAGACAAAACCGATTCTTCGCAAATAATTGATTGGTTATGGGTATCCCTAATATTAGGTGTACCAACTAATTCGTATCGGAATTCGTGTGAGAAATGAGAGAAATCTTGGTCTTAAATTAAGAATTTTAAAATCGGACTCTGCTTAATGAACGAACGATCGCCAACGACGTAACAGCCGGCGGCAGTGCCGTCGAGCCAACCATTGACCGAATGGCGTTTCTTTTTTCCGATGGCAACCACGAAGAATCGTGAATTACCTTGGGTGAGCCGTTTCGTCCTGCGGATCCTCTCGGTCGGTTCGCGACCGTTCGTTCGTCCGCCTTCAGAATTCCCGCGCTCGGCCAAGCAGATTTCTGCCGTCAATCAAATTGACCCAGTTCGTGCGAGCACGCCGCCTATATCGTGCATAATTCCGTCGGTGTCAGGGAAAATTACTCGACACGCGTCGGAACCACCTCCTTCCAACGTGAAAAGAACACGCGACGATTCCGTCCCGACGGAACCGTCCGATTTTATCGGGGCACAGTGTACGTAATTAACCTCGTGAACGAATTAACGAAAGGAAGATCGTGCGCTCGATAATTATCTGTTGGAACCACCGCGATTTGCTCTTTCCAGAGTTATTATCTTCCAGCGGGTTATCCGCGAACGAGAGGACATCGGCGAACTGCGGAAGTTCGTGCGAACTTGAGCTTTCATCTTCGAGGAAGTGATGATTAATCGTCCTTCCTTCGTTAACAGACTTTGTGCGTCCATGGCGGAATTAAGCGGACGACAGGTTGAGAAATGACGGGTTCTTAGATTTTTCAGTTACGATTATTGGGGAGATTGTAAAGATGGGGAGCCATTCAACAAATTTCTTTCGTTGGGTATATGCTACAGAAAAGTCTCGATCTAAGCGGAACGGAGCTACACGATCTTAGTCAGTTCGCCTGTCTCCTCCACTGGGGGCATACCGAGAAGCTCGAGCTGCTTTGGTAAACACGGGGTCGGAAATATCAGTGTGAACCGCTACTAATCCAATTACAAAACTTCTTCATTTTTCGTTAAACGACTTTTTTCATTTCTTGAGGGACTTTCGCCGACTCGTTCGTGGCACTTTTCTGATTAAAATGACACTAAACACGATGTAATTTGAACTGTCTTTCTTCCTTCAAGACCGTTGTTTGCATATTTAACTGGTAAACAAAATCCTAAATCGAACACCTTCGTCATAAAACTCCAAATCGAAGACTGTAAATTATTCTTCATTCAAAACTTAAGAAATGGACGAAATATAAGTAAAAATATTTTTAAAAGTCCGAAAATCTTATTTCATTACATTCAGACCGTTAAAACAATTGATAAATAGTCTATGTAGGTCCTGTATTTCTGTATCTTGCAATAAATGCAGACAATTTTTATCGAACTGCTTTAAGTCTTTTCTTATCTCGACAGTTGAGATTTTAATTCGGCGCACCGGTTATTTTCGTCTGCCACCAGTATTACGCGATTAATTACTCGGTCGTGACAAAAGTGGTTCGCAGATGTAACGTTTAATTACGTAACAAGTGCTCTCCTATCGTACACTTTCGATCTTATCGTACACGTGTACTTCAGTGAAACATCGGAGCGTTCTTCCTTGAGTTAGGCAGGTTGGTCAAGAACATAGGATTATGTGTTTGCAGATCGTGTATAAATATATATGTGTGTGTATGTGTAGGTACGCGAAGAGTATGCCTCTGCTCTACGATCTTAAAGGTCTCTACCCGTTGTAGGATCCTCCTTTCTCTCCGACGCTCATCACGACTTCTTGCCGGTCTCGATTATTCTGTCCTCGTTCTACCCTCTTTTTCAGGAATGTCTTTCTTCGACAAAGGCTCATCACCGACTTACGCGTCCCACTGTTACAAGGATAATCCACACCGGTCGCCGCTTAATTCACTTTGACGCCCGGCGAAGTCGATCGCAAGGTGCAACGACTTGCACCTTGTTCACGGTTTTTCCCGTGTTCCACTGTACGCTATAATTCACTGGGACTCTGGAACAGTGTTCCGCTGCATACTCTACTGAATTCTTCGCCGGGGACGGCGACGCATTGTTTATTTACGAGCGGTCGGTCGAATTGAGTTGTAAAAATTCTTCCTTCGGAGAAATCCTTAACTCCAGGCTTAGGGGACCCGTCAAACTAACGGGTTCTAATATTCTTGATTTACGATTATACTGATTTCTTCGTATTTGTCGCCAAGGCCTGGACGATAAACGTCGCGGAATTATCCCCACTACCGCGTGGTGTATCCCGCGGAGGGTCACGAAGCTCGAGAGGCATCGGACGTCGAGGAGAATAAACATAACACGGCTCGGACATGGAGCTGGCAAAAGACACGCGTTGTTGACAAATATCGAGAATCCTCTCTGTAGTGGAATTATTCCACAAATTTATTTCTTTGGGTATATATTGTTTAAAAAATGGCTAGAAACTTGGATAGACACTTATTTTTATAATGTGAAATGCTCGCTTTTGGTGGTCCCGTAAACCTAGTTGTTAATATAAATCGTTCTTTTATGTTGAATCATGGTCAACTTCTGATTACTGTTACACATCACAGTGAATTCTCGATATACAGTGACTCCTACTGTTATACGGACGCCTTTAAAAATCGTATATCTTTGTTGCTATTGGACCATACGAATTGGTTTATCTTATAGAAGTTAGCGCAGTAGGTTGCTACATAAAGTGAACAAATTTTTTTACAAAAATTACAATTGGTCGAAATAGCAGAGAAAATACTAAAAGTTGTGTTTTGCAACTTTTTCATGTGGACTTACATTGAAAATGAAATATTCAGAATATCTATAATTGATACGGACTTACAAAACATACTTTTTAAATGATTAATATTAGGTCTGCCGGAAAGTTCTGTCCGATAGTGTCACTTCAAGTTTCAATCTAAATGCATATGTTGACTTGAGACATATATAACTATCTCTCTTTATCATTGCATTTACAGACATGTACTCTCCTAAATAAACTGAAACAAAGATGTCTCATGCCATTATTAAGTGGGACGCGATTGCGAAAACATGACTGCCGATAAAGATCATGTACGCCACTGTATTTTGTACGAATTCCGCAAATCGCAGAGAAAATCGCTGGGAAATTCTACAATTGCAATTTTAAACAAACATTTTTTTCACGTTACGTAGCGATCCAATTGTTCTAACTTTAGAAAAAAATTCAAGTAGCATAGTCCAATATTGACAAAGTTATGCGATTTTTAAAAGCGTCCGAATGTTAGTGGGAGTCACTGTACGTTGCGGCCCCTAAGGAGGTATACCCCGCGGTAGTGGGGATACTTCCGCGACGTGTATCATCCAGGCCTCGGCGACATATATAGAGAAATCACTGTAGGTAATTGTAAACTTCGGATCTCTATGCAAAGATGCATCGGTGGCAGAAGGGTGAGCGCAGGAAGAAAGCGAAGCCGAAATATATTCAATCCGAAGACCGCCCGGTCGAGAGGGAAACCGGTAATCTCGCCGACCGTTTCCGTGGTACACCTGTCCACCTGTGTGACTAATAAACATCTCTGGGAACCGGGGGGCCACACGGTTCATCGATCGAGGCTCGAACGCGACGACATTGGTGGAAAAAGGTGAAGTCGGGAGCCGTTGGAAGCGGCAGAAAGGGGAGCAACGACAGTGAAAGTGCACACATCGTAACACCGTTGTCGTCGTCGTTGTCGTCATCGACCTGTGTCCCTCTCTCTCTCTCACTCTCTCTCTCTCGGTCGTGTGTACCTTCCGGGTGCTTTGCCGAGGTTACACAACGCGGTCTCCGGTCCGCAGGCAAAGACGAATAGCGCCGGTGTCCGATTGGCTCGGTGATTCGAGACGTCCGACGATCGTGAACGACACGGTCTGAAAATGGAGCCCGATTCCGACCGGCGAGTAGGAAGTACGAGAACCAGATCTCTGCACGCTTAAGTGTCCTTTCTTTCTTTTCTGTACCGGCACGGCACACCGGCGCGCGACGCCGAGCGGCGCGGCGCGGCGCGGCGGCAGAGAGACGGGGAAACTACAGGCTCGCGAACTTTCCCAGATCAAAGTCAACCGGTCCCCGTAATTCGAGCAACGTAATTAACGGTGAACCCGGCGACGACTAAATTCCACGAACGGCTCCCGGGACAGGAAAGCAACCGGCCCGAATAGATTTCAGCGGCGAACAGAGGCGGCCTCTACGTTGCCGGCGCTAATTGGATCGGCCGCCGCATGATTGGAACTGTTCGACGGGGAATCGCGGTGTCATTAGGTCGGCGACGAGCTATACCGGGATCCATAAACGTCCGGACGTGATCTTCGCCGTGGTACGTGGACCGCGCGAATGTTTTAGGCAAACGGTCTCGTGGGAAGTATAGTTGTTGTTTATTAGACTAGGAATGCCATAGTGTAGGGTTATGAATGAGACATTGTATTAGAGTGATTGTTTAGAGTGACTGCGGACGCGATATTGTGGCGCCGACGTGTTTGAACGTAAATGAGTTGTCGAGGTAGCGAGTTGTTGTTAAATAAAGTGTTTTATTGAAACCGACGCCTAAATTATTTCACCCGATACGCCGCACCCAGCACGTAGGAGTTCCGTAAAATATTCCTACAATAGTGTCGTATCAATGATGAATATGGACGGCCAAAAAATTCAATTTCCATCCTAACACGATCGAGAAACTTTTATCACATTCGTCGACAGGATATGTTGATTATAATGGTGCTTGTCAAAATCGGACATTTCATACGATATAAGCAAATCTAACAAGGGAACATATTCAAGTGCGACACGCCGATTTTGATGAAACTTATGGGAGCTATAGTTCTTTGAAAAATATTTGACACGTATTTTTTTTATCGGCAGACATCCACTTTGAAGGGGTGAAAACAGCCCTCGAAGTTGGGGGTCAAAACCATATTTTTTGAGATATCTCGGAAACCAGAGGTCGAAAAAATTTGTAAGATGAAGGTACAGCGAATTCTCGATATATGTCAACAACACGGGTCTTGCCAGCGACATATACGGTCCAGGAGATACTATTACCGTGTTATGTTTACACTCCGCGGCGTCCGAGGCTTCGCGACCTTCGCAGACCCTGACGTGGTATACCCCGCGGTAGTGGGGATAACTCCACGACACTTATCGTCCAGGTCTTGGCGACGTATACGGAGAAATCACTGTAGATAGTAGCATCACAAATACAGTTTAAATACAGTTGGAATCTCCTTATCCTGCATCTAGCACAGTTATGTCCCTCACGTTGAACAACAGTAGTCCGCTAATCGTTTTCATCTTCCCAGAGGTGAATAGGACTTGGCGACAAAGCACACCGACGACGGTGACATCACTCGAAGCGGCCGAAAGGGACGGAACGAGTCACCGGGCAAAGGTGGACGGGCCTCGGCCGAAGAATGAAATCATAATCGCGATAAATGGGAAAAAGAAAACGGCCGGTAGGAGGGAGATTTTCAGTCTGGTAAAACGCAGCTCGTTAACGGTCATACACCCATGGCCGATGGTTCTTGACGTTCGTAGAATTCCATGGAGACCTTGATGCTTTTTATCTTTGCTCACTTAGTCCTCCCTCTTACAAAGAGCGGCCACTTCACCGTTCCGCGGAACGTAAAAGATCGCGGCGTGCGATCACCGCGATATACCATTAAGGGTGTCCGAACGCACGTGGATTATATAGTTTCCGAGGACTCGCGTCCCACGTTCTGCGTTCCTCATTTTTCTGGCCGGGTCATTAACGTTCTTTAATCGTACACTCATTCAAGGATCCGTCAAATCGGATTTTTCTTGCCCGGACCGCGCCGGTTAATTGTCTAGCTGCTCGTCTGCCCGCGTAGAAGGGCGACGGAAGTAGTGCCAATTTTTTTGGCTTTTGCGCCCGAGGAACGGCGTTAAACCGCCTAATCTATTGGGTGTGTCCGAAACCCTCGCGAAATTTCATTTCAGTGTCATTCGAATGGTCAAGGTCCGAATTCTGTGGTGACCGGCAATTTTAATAAAAAATAAGTTTTATTCGGAGGAAAATAATTATTATCAATCGGACAATTCACACGCAACGACGTAATACTAAAGAGTATAACGGGGTAAGGTGGCCAAAAATGCTCTTTGGCCAAATTAGACGGTCTCTGAACCATTCAATAGAACACACGACAAATTTTAACTCCATATCTGGACAGGGAGGTCAAAATGGACAAAAGTAGTTATGCGAAAATTCTGGAAAAATCGAAAAAATATAGAATACCAAGATATACATATACTGAAATTAATTCGGATTTTTAAGTTGAAAGTCATGGTTGTAAAAAATCAAAAACCTTAAACGTATCGAAAAAATGCTGATTTCGCATTGAACATTCCGAGTTCGCTTATAGTTTTACAGCATCCGTGTAGAAACAGAGTAAAGTGTCAGTGGTGAACACAGAATAAAAACCGCTTTTTAATTTCGCACGTCGAGCGAAATAAAAAGTGTCTGCATCAAGAGAAAGTGGTTACATAAAAATTGATCTGTTCTCGGAATAATTATAACAGGTTCTATAAGCATTATATCAGCAGACTGCGGATCTTAATGCGAAATGAAAACTTTTCTTATTCTTATTCTTATAATAAGTTGCATAAAATCCGCAACTCCGACGAACCATTGGCACGAATCGCCGCAACGAGATCAGCATGCTGATCGACGGCTTATGGGTCGAGGTATAGCCGATAAATATTCGCGCGACAAAACGAGCTATGTTTTTAATAATTCAAACATCATGTTCCATTAAAACTGGGACACCGTGTGTGTCGCAAACGCGACACCGCGGTCCCGTTTGCGGATACATATAATGGATTCGTGGCATCTGATTCCAGAATTTCCTAATCGTATAATCGATCATGCTAACACGGCATTCCTCTCTCGATGCGCGCGTTAAGAAACACGATTGAAATTTAATATTACAAGAGGCAGCCCAGCGTCGATCGTCGACGTTCTAAACGGCCGGAATGAAACGTCGCGGCCTTGCCGTAAGAATACTCTGACTCAACGGCTTCCGTTCCCTTTATTCAATTAAATAATCGATAAGCGGTAACGACGCGCAATCCTGCACGCCTCAAAGGAATTCTATTAGACGCTAATAACCGATCGATCCCCCTAATCCGACGTTCTGTATGTAAACGGAACGATCTACTTGAAAAGCGTCCACGCAGTATATATTGCGTCATGAAAGATCTTTTATAGCGCAAAAAGCTTGATTTTATTACTCGACTTTTCTCGTGATGCTTAGCTCAACTATAAACCTGGCTTTTCGTCCTCTCACGATATTTCATCTCTGTCAGACCTCGACGTAACTTCCGGCTAGTATAGGCATTAGGATGCCGCAAGAGCTCGGTTCGTTTTCGATTAACCCATTTGCATCACAAGGAAGTATGAAAAGAAGGTCTTTATCGCCAAACATTTCTTTGTTTTATTATATTTCAGTACAAAAATAACTACAAGTAAAAGAACTTCGTGTTTCAGCGTTATAAGAAAATGTAAATTCAGCGTGACCAGGAACATTGAGCGCATATATACGCTAATGATGCAAATGGGTTAACGCATCCAATGCAAATTCGACCTGTACGTTAAGAAAAAAAACTACGCGGACATGTGAAAGAATGTTATTCAACAATACCAAACCCGATCTTTCCTTTCACAATAAAAGTGTTTCCATGAGAATAATCTTCTTTATTGTAGCGCAGGAGATCTGAACGAATTCAGTATTGTTATTACTATAAAGTATCTCTTCAGTGCCTGGTAGTTAACAATTACCATATTGAATCTAGGCGTTAAAATCCGCTTTATGCACAGAGGTTCTCAGAGTAGAGTAGTGTCTTCAGCCAGCGCGAGTAGTATAATACTCGGCGTGTTCAGTGTCGTTTTTACCAAACCGAACCGCCCGGAAACCAATTACTGAAATTCCTGGTGGCAAAGCATTAATCCCCGTTTCTCATTAATTCATTTCCCTTGTCCCACAAGTGGAAAGCTACTATAATCGGTGGCTGTCTCAGGAAGCGTTCTCGCGACAACGAGTCCCTGGGACAAATCGCCTAAACTCATCCCGGCGTCTTCCCACATCCGAACGCCGCGAACAAAAGGATGACAAGCGAGCTCGCGAGATTGCCAGCCGGCAATCGCCGTGGCGACGGCTCCCACGAAAACAGTTTTCCGTGACGGGATGATGGGACAAAGGCTCTCGGCGGTCGTCGATGGATTCGACTCGGTTGCACCACACTCGTCGATGACGAGCGCTCGTAAAACCTGCCGGTGACACGCTGGCCGGCGAGATCTGTCACGCTCGCCTGAAACGGAATCGAAAGAAGAAACTCGTGGACTCGTTGGTCCGCCTTAAGGGATGAGCGGGAAGGTAGCGGACTGTGACGGGACAAAACGAATCAGCAGCGCGGCAACCGGGATCGCCCGGTGTCGGGGATAATCAATTTACGGGGGAGAAAATAAATTACAGGCTAATTGTAAAGGGGAACGGCTTCTGCAGGTCACTCCGTCGAAAAAGTCTTCATACGTGTTTTAAAATGATGTAAACAGCTGTTTTTAAAGAGTGGACTCTCTTTCGGAATTTAGAAAATCGCACGAAAATTATAATCAAATAGTTGATATTGATTATACGACTGTTTCATCTGAGTCTGTTAGGAAAATTTAAGAATACGTCCTAATTTTTCAATTATTACTTCGTTGAATAGATTGTATGCCATTTGTAGATGGGCCACCTTCCTTCAAGTTATAAAAAATAAAAAAATACATACACACTATAAAAATTACGACGATTAGAAGATTCTTGTGGAGCACTTTATGAAACATACATTACGGCAATTTGTTTCAACGATCACAAGATTCCTTGTTCCAGTAAACGCATTTGCACGGATCAATTTAAAAAATTGCTGCGAGGAAAATGTTTTTCTCGACAGCCTTCATCAATTCCAGTAAAGACACGTTCAAGGATCGTTCTACAAAAATCACGGCAAGAAAACATTTTTATTCGACCGCTAGGAGATTCCTCGTCGAGAGAAGACCGTACGCATTCCTCTTCTAATACTATTGCACACATTCCAGGACGGGGGGAACGCGCGAAGATCAGCGCTCCAGATACCAATGACGTAACGATCACGGCCGAGCAAGTGTCGTCCGACTGTCAGAAATCAGGGGGTTGAGAGTCGTGAGGCGGGGGGAGGGGCAAGGCGGCGGCTGGATGATTAATTCGCGGCTTCGTTATTGTTTATTATATCCTCGGAGAGTCCTTGCGACGACCCACGCGACGCCTTGATCACCGGCGCGGCGCGGCTCGGCGCGGTGCGGCGACGCAGAGAGGAATAATCGGCCGGCGAAGAGTGAGACAATGATTCCTCGAAGCGTTTGCCTAACCTCGGCGACCGGCGAGAAACCGCCGCGGTCTCCTCGCGTCGCTTTCCGGCGAAGCGGGGACCGTAGAGAAAGAGGAGCATAGTTGAAGAGGGCGAGGAAAACGGCGAAGGAAGGAAGAGGAGACGGGGACGGAGACGAGGACCGCGAGACGGAGGACGACCGCGGCGAAGACGAAGACGAAGACGAGGAGGAGAGACAGCCGCGAACGAATCGCATGGGAAGTAGAGACAGAGAGAGAGACGGAGAGAGAGAGAGAGAGAGAGAGAGAGAGAGGGACGGATAGGCAGGGTAGGTAGGCAAGGTAACAGTCAGGCAATCAGGCTGCGGTGCGGGATTCGCGGCAGCGTTATTATCTACTTGGGTGGACAGGTGCCAGGGGGTTTATAAAAGTTCAGCGCGCGGCATGGTCGGTGGAAGATCGTTATCAAGGGGGATGAGAGCGGCGGAGAGAAAGAGAGAGAGTGAAAGTGGGGAGGAAGGGGAGGGACGAAGAGAACACACGGGAGACGAACGCTGGAAGAGGAGGAACTCCAGGAAAGAGGAATAGAGTTAGGGGGACACGGAGAAAGAGAAAGAGAGAGAGAGAGAGAGAGAGGGGAATCAGAGAGAAGAGAAAGAGAGTGGGAGAGGGGGTTGGTGCGACGGGGTGGGGAGGAGAGCCCAGGCGTAGATTCATGCGGACGCACTACTAGATGGCCGTTGCCGACGCGTATAAGCCACGGTAAGGGAAGGCGGCGGATACCACGAGGAATAAAAGGTCTAGGTAGCATAGTTGCACGCACATTCCCAGTTCACAGCCTTGACTCCGCTCGGGGAACGAGCCGAGTCGGGCCGGGACGGGCCGGGCCGGGCCGGCTTGGCCAGCAGGCAGGCTAGGCGGCATGGCAGCAGCAGCAGCAGCGGCGGCGGCGGCAGCAGCCCGAGCAGCCAAGCAACGTCGGCAGTGGCAGCGGTGCAGAAGGCAGCAACCGACGACGACAGAAGCAGCAACGACTGCTCTCCGCGGGCCGACCGCGGGCCCGAGGAACGAACGGACCGAGCCTGCCGGCCGGCCAGCCAACGAACGCCAGGCCGCACGGAGAGATGGGCCAGCAGCATGGCCAGCCAACGAACCGTGGGTAGAAAAAGAAGGGCTCTTCTCTCTAGCGCTCACCAAGCTACGCTCGTTCGCTCGGCGATGGCAATTATACGCGGCCCGAGCCGTCCCGGCTAGATTCAAGATCAGATAATCCCATCTGTCGGTGTAAGCGGTCTGCAAACGATCCCGCGAACGATCGGATATCCTCTCCCGAGCCGATAGATTTTTCAGGACGATCCGCACCGCGCGCCGGACGGAAGGAACCCGCTCGCTTGCTCTCTCTCTCTCTCTCTCTCTCTCTCTCTCTCTCTCGCTTACTCGTTTGCTTGCTCGCCGGATAGCTACCTCGTTCCATCGGCTCCTCTCTTCGACGGACGAGTAATCGCCCCGCCGAATGAGTATCTGCACTATCCGCCACCGTCCCCGATCGAAACACACCGGAACTCCCTTATCCACGAATTTCACGTCCACGGTTTCACACGCGGTTCGAAAATCACCGGCGGCGCGTTCCATTTTGAAATAATAACGCGTTGCTCGTGTGGGGATGCGACAGGTGAATGCTCGAGCGAGCGCGTGCGAATGAGTGCGAAGAAGAGAGAGCATGAGAGAGACAATTAGAAAGATGTAGATTTTGTTTATGTATTCTGACGACGATCTGCCGAGCGATTCGAGGTAGGTCGCGAGAAGAGACACAGAGGGACAGTAAAAGAGTTAGAGTTGAAGAATCGGAGTTTAATGGTTTAACGAGAGAGTTGAGAGAAGAGCCGTTTGTAAGAGATAAACGAGAGATAATTGTACAAGTTTAATAGGTACGTTGTCAAGCAAACTTCATTGTGACACCTAACCGCTTGGCTTTCGCCTAACCTATTCCTACACTCTTGGGTAACACCGAGGTGAACGAGTTCACTCTGCGTGGAAATTATGCATCGAATCTTAGATAATGGGAAAAAATGGAAAGTACAAGGCATATTATCGATACTGTAACGTACATAATTAAGGTATTTCGTTGTAACTTTAGGGATTAGACGCGCAGCCCTGATGCCAACACCGTGCCTCTATACTAATCCCCAGAGGGTCAACATGTTAACTGCCATGTCAGTCAGATATTACCGACAGTGATTTTTGACTAGGTTTAGACATTCCTTTTTATCGTGACGTATGCAGATGAATCGAATTTTATTAAGATCTTTAGAATTCAAAAGGGTTAAAACAGCACCCCTATAATACATTTAAAATTTCTAGTTTCTCTTTCATTGATACACAGTTAATATTAATATAAAATATTTCCACATATCACGACTTAATAGACTTGGACAACCCCCATACAGTCTTTTCAGTTTCGATTTCTTAACACGTTAAGTGGCAAATATCATTCCCAGAGATTCTTAGAAAGTCAGAGTAATTAAACTATGTGTAGACATAGTTCCACTGTATTTATTTAATCAAGATTTACGATACAGTAGCAATTTCTTCCCTATTTTGGGGACATGGTTTTCTGTAGGCATTTCCCGCGTCCCATTATAGCGTTCGGTTATTACTTCATTCCGAGCCAGGAAGACCGACTCGGAGTTCTTCCTGTGCCTCAATGGCACCGACGTACCATAAATCTTGCACTCTTCCATGGTCAGTTGCGATTTGCCATTGCCGTCTCGGCGTTTCTCGTAAATGTGCGCACCGCGTGCAGCAGCCAGATTAGCCGTCCCCCCTCCCCCCACCATGGTGGCAGAGTAGGGATAGACGCACAAAAATTAGGGAAAAACTCCCCATAAAATTGCCATCGGTAATTATATTGCTAACACTTCACGAAACAGTTGTGAAGAACCGAATAACTGCTATGAAAAGCTAAGATCTAATATAAATTAAATAGCTACCATTTTTCGATTTGGAAACAGTCCTAGGACACTGGTCTCACTTTTTCAGTAATTGATATCACTAATTATCGCAGCTATCGTATCAATAGATAACATAAATTACTCATGCTGTAAAATGAAACAAGCAACGTTACCAATTTTGTGTCCGTAACGAATGTTACTAAACAAAATTTTCATTGAATTTCACAGATTCATCAATTGAAAATGATCAATTTTGTTACACTTTTCTTTCCTCCATCTTCGAAGTTGTTTTCAAAAAACTACAAGCTAAGGAAAACAATGATCTTCTAATCTCGAATTTTGTTCTTCCCAATACCACTTCAAATGTAACTATAAAGTTCAACCAAACAGTGCAACGTAATGACAGAAGTTTCCTGTAGAAGAAGTGCGCATTAAAGCAATCTTCAATTAGTGCTCAGAGTTTAGACAAATTCCTCGAGGATAAAATAGATCGGACTGTTGATGGGAATCCATTAGCAGAAAAAAGTTGTGTAACCGATAATACAATTAATAGCGGAGTTAATGCAGTCGATGCGGCCAGGCATATGCATAATGATCCGCAAGAAAGGCATATGCCTGATGGCGTCGTTCCGCAATGCACGAAGTCACGTTTGAAAAAAAAACAAGAAACAAAAAATGAAGTTTCGAATTAAACTGACCGAACCGTAGCTGAATGCCACGTTCCGCGCGGGTACTGTTAATGAAGAAGTACATTGAAGTAAGCAAAAGCAACATCTCCTTTCTTCCATCACCAGCCATGAAAACCCACAATTATTAGCCTCGTAACCGGTATCAACACTTGCTTGAAGTTGACAACAGAAAACCCTGTACCCACTCATTAAATACTTTTGCTTTCTCGGTTATGTAGGCTGGGATACGAGAAAACAGATAAAACGAAATACAAGGGGAGATTGAATATTGCGCGAACAGGATGAAATTTTATTTTCCTATCCCGTCGGCAAGATAAAAATCGCTGTATGGGATTCGCGTGTACGCAAATGAATTTGTCTCGTTCGAACAATAATTCTACTTCAATTTCTAACCGCTGCGTTTCGTATATCTCACGGGATTGATATTATCTTTTTCTCCGGTGAATTTCTATTAATTTATTTAGTACCATCCTCTTAAATCGAGCCAATGATTTTGACGAAATTTCTGTGAGAGGTGGGTCTCGGCAAAAAATATTTGATACGGTCCATTTTCTTATTAACTCTTACAATTTAGGGGGGTAGGACGAAAAAATCTGAAAACAAATTTTTGACTCGTACAGCTAATTAGGCGTTCCGCGGATACTATGGCTTCGCGTAACTAAGCGCCATTTGCTAAGTAGGGATTATTTTTTTTTAATAAATATCTGCGAAGCTAATAAAGATCCGCAGCTAAAATTTTCTGAATTTGTTGCGTGGGCCGCACCGCGCTGCATACATCCCAACACGGTAGGAAAATTCAGTGTACAGGAATTTTGTGGCGATCATGATAGACCCCGGGATACCATTCCAGCGTTAGATATAGGATGTTCACTTTTGAAAAGAATGTGGACAGCAACATCCGATAGAGCTGGGCAGAAATAACGAGGACGGGGACGCACGGTGGTGTTCCGCAGATCATTTCGCAAATTTAGTGGATCGCGCGGCAGAAACAAAACCTGTGGAATCAAGGCGGGGACAAATCAGGGAGCCGGGTGCCACTTGCAGCACCGGCGACGACAGTGAAACGTACGAAAGGATACGTGTCTCGGATACCGAACGCCCACGTGAAATCGACGGCAGTGCCATTCCGATGTTAATTGAGGTGCCCAACGCCCACGCAGGCCCGAGGTGTTCTCGGTTTGCCAAGCAGTCGTCAGTATCGGCTATCATTAGCTCGATCGGGCCGGCGATAAACATTCGAGGCTCCTCGGTAATTCGCCTAATGAGATAACGGTACACCGAGCGAAATCTCTGCACTTGATAACGCTTTACGGCGTTCCGCAGGTTTAGCCGAGAATGCGAAACCTTTAAGAACGCGCGGCGCAAACTATGCAACGATTGCATTTTACGGGAACGTTCATACTCGTTATCCGGGAACAGGGATACGGGGTAATAGACACTCCGCTAATTCTTGCTGCCGATGCGTGTACTCACCCTAACCGGCGTACGAGCGGACAACGGCCTAGGGCCCGAATATTTCCAAATTTGGTGCTGTTTGTTTCCAGCCGCGTCGAATTTGACCACTTGAGCCGTCGTTTCTATCAGGAAAAAATATTCTGTGGTTCTACAAATATTCGATGGTTGCAGCTTGCATTCAAAATCTGTGATAGGATTGCCACTATGATAAACGCAACGTAAAAATATTACAGGAACCCATAAGTAATCAATTATTTTGAAATCTAAAACAAACTTTGTAGTAAATTGAAGTTTTTATTTCTTTATTTATTATATAGGCTGCGGCGCAAATTAATCCCCACGATTTTTCAGCCCCTTCGGATGGTCGCACAGAAAAATGTTTCTTACCAAATTTAATCAACATTTAACCGTCAAGAAATTGCAATATTTTAAATTTTAAAAAATGATCGATTTTCAACAAAAACATCAAAGTCTCTGTTATATCTTGTAATGAGAACTTGAAAGAAAATATTGCCATGAATCTATTGCAATATTTTAAATTTTAAAAAATGATCGATTTTCAACAAAAAAATCAAAGTCTCTGTTATATCTTGTAATGAGACCTTGAAAGAAAATGTCGCCATGAATCAATTGCCGGAATGTTTGAAATATTTCGAACTTCGACGGTAATTTAGAGGTAAACAAATGAGTTAAAACATTGCTTCAGAACTTAACTCACAAAAAACCAAATTTATACTAACTTGCGCCGCACCCTGTATAATCTCCATCATTATCAAGTTCGCCATCTTTCCTGCAAATTTTCAATCCCTCGCTTATAGAAATCCAGAGTTAATATAATTTCCGGTACCGGTGACAGCGAGTAGTGTCTGAAACGGCTTGTTACAAGTACAGAGCAATCTTTACAATTGCAATTTTTACAATTTTGAGAAAGAATTGGGTTCTTTGGCTCGTTGACAGGAGACGACTCCCTGAAGACTAAGACTTCGAGCAACAAAATCGCGTGTATGTTGCTTTCGTACTAGTGGCAAAACTGCATCTATTCACACAATTTTCATTGTAACATGTGTTTCAATCGCCTCGAAAGTTTCCGATGAAAACGTTTTTACAATTCCGCTAATTGATTCAGTAATGGTAGGCGTCGAACGGCAGAGGTTCGTCTGGAAACATGGTCGATCCAAGTCGGTGCGCGACCGTTCGTGCAGCGGCGCCAAAAATCCGCGTGCAAAAACGGGGCGCCAAGCGGCGCGCTCGACGAGCCAAGTGGATGCGGCAGGTTTTAATCAGACGCGGTTTAATTTCCCCGGCGCGACGTGCGCGCTCGCGCGAGCGAGCAAGCAAGCAAGCAAGCAAGCAAGCACGCGCGGCCGTGCGTGTGTCTTGTCCCGGTTCACCTTTAAAGGATCTCCCCCGGCCGGCGAACGAGACGAGACGAGACGATCGTGAGAGATCAAGGTGACAACAAGATCCATGATTCGGGATTAGCTGCATGAAAGATGCGCGAAAAAGAAGGGAAGAGACAGAGACAGAGAGAGAGAGAAGGTTGCCCTGGAGGTGGAGAGGGAGTGACGGGGAACCCGACCGGAGAAGGTGGTAGACGATGAAGAGAGTCAGAGAAAGAGGATCGGGGGGCAGCCGCCCGGCAGAGGGTGGGAAGAAACGGACGAGATGGAACTGCGGACGCAGACGGTGAAGCCGAGCCACCGTCTGGTCCAGCTGGAAAAATCGGCTCTGAATCACTGTACGGCCTACCTGCTGCCTTATTGAGGAACCCGCTCCTCGCCCGTTCTTTCAGCCCATGCAGTCAGGGGTATAAATAGCGCACTTTAAGAATACCGGGGGACACACTGCTACGCGTCCATGCATCACTTCGCCCTGCACCACTTCTCGGGCCTGGCCGGGCCTGCTCGGGCCTGCTCTCCGCTACGAGCCAGCACGCGCGTGTCCGACGATACACCGGACGTCAGATCGCGTCCCAGATAACGCCGAAACGCGAATGTAAAGTTTACCTCAAAAGCCGGTCGCGTCATAGAGCCTGACAGGACCTTAAATCTCCCGGTCGAGCCGGGCTTTTCAGTATGCTCCGGAGCCTAGCAGTGTCATAGAGCTGACAGAACCTTAAATCTCCTCGAGGAGCGGGTATAGTCGTCTACCCTCCTGGAATACGGTTCACCCCCGGATGCCGGGTCTTCCATTCTGATCCAGAGTTGTAAACGTTCCGTCCAACTTCGAATTTTCAAGTAGCCGGTTCAATTTATTCGCTGTTCATATTCGGATCGACAGGATAAGGGACCCAATGACTGTGGAGGTACCAATTACTGTGCCTATATTAATTATACTTATTTTTAAAACGTAATGGATTTTAAAAGAATCTTAGAAGTAATGAGAATCGCGGGAACGCGTTCTGTGTTCTATGAAAGCCGTGTACAGTGAGATCTCTGTATACGTCGCCAAGGCCTAGATGATAAACGTCGCGGAATTATCCCCACTATCACCGAGTGTACCTCGTGAGGGGCCATGGAGCTCGAGAGGCATGTCTCCTATACGATACGCGACGCTGGAAGGACCCGTGCTGTTGACATATATCGAGAATTCACTGTAAAGCCAAATCTAAAAGTGAAAGGAATAATTGAAACGAAACAAATTCTTTAATAAAGTTCAAGCAAATCTTAATCACCGTAACAGTAAACTAAATCGTTGAGCCAGGGGTGGCATTGCTGGCGTTCAGTGTTCGATTTACCGATTTTTGTCGTGAATGCATAAAATCCGGATTCCGCTCGTGGACCGTGGACAATTAGAGTCGTCCAAGCTAACAGGTCGATGGAAGTCTATAATCGAATCAGGCGTGGCATCTGATCGGAGTTCCGGCGAGCGCGCGGCCGAAGAAAGTGTTCTTCCTGGTGCGCTCGCTGGCTAGAAGGATGAGGTAGGTGTTGGTAGACGACAGTGAGCCGGTACGTGGGCCGAGATCCAGGGCCTTCGCCCAGTACCGGTCTTACCGAGAAACGCTGTTATCCTGCCCTCGAGGCCCAAGGTGTACCGCAAGGACACGAAACTGCCGGTTTTTGTCGCGGCCGTTCGATCATTCCCTCGGCGGACTACACCTTGACACGAGCTAAAAGGTTCTTTTCTCGCGTCGAGCCTAGCAGCGGGCCCGAACTAGCTCACGGTATATTATTGCATCGATAAAGACGCCCACGTCTTTGTCTCGGGGGAGCTACCCAGGCGCCGTTCACTGTCGTTCAAAATTAAGGAGCTGCCAGATGGAGACGGTCGACACCTATGACGTCACGGTGCCTTTATACCGTCCGGTATAGGATCGTTCCACGCGAGATCGAACGCTTTTCGGAGTCTTTTCTCTGTATGTCGCCGAGGCCTGGACGATAAACGTCGCGGAATTATCCCCACTAAGAGGAGTGTAAACATAAGAAGACGGCTCTGGTATGTGTCCTGGACGATACACGATGCAGGCAAGACCCGTGTTGTTGACTTATATCGAGAATTCACTGTACTGCTTCAGATTTTGTTCACATTTTGGGTACAGAATCCTCAACACTAGCTTTACGGAGCACTAAACTATTATGACTTACTATTTCACATTGCGATGTAAAAATAACAGAATTGTAGTTACTTCAGTTCTCGTATGAGCTCGAAGAAACGAATTTCTTGAACAATTTTTCACAAGTGCGTCCTTGTACTCTTAACAATTGTAAATTAAAAACTTCCGAGTCCGTCATTTTGACGGGTCTCGTGAATCTAGTGTTAAAACCTATAATTTTTTGAAATTTATAAATTCCTGGTTTTACCGACGTGGAAAATAAAGTGGCAATTTTGTTTTCGTTGGAGAATCTACGGGAAAGAACAGAGAAACAGCGCGTTAATCGAATAATAGTGTATCGTTTAGCATAAATAGCTCGGGAGGTGCGAGCACGTGCTGTGTATCGATTTCTGGCACAGCCCTTTGACAGTGGTACCCGTGGGTTGATAAGATTGCAACATTAGGTCGTCGAGACGACTCGGCTGGTTGAAATTCTAGTCGAGCGCAGTTTATGGGTTACGAATACGCGAGGCAACGCGAGGCATCGGCTGCGTATTTACGAGCGATTAGCCAAGCCTATCCTGGATACTGAGAACCGAGCAACAGTGTCTCTGAGACCTCTCCTCGGCCACGTGACTGGCCAGCCGAAATATGCGCGGAACCCCCCCGACCAATCGAAACCTAACGCTCTTTCCCGTATTACGTGATTTGCATGCCTCCGAAACTCGCGGCTCGGTTTCGTGGAATTTTATCGCTGCCATTTTGAATAGCCTGTCTCGGAGCGAACACCATTTACACCGCGGACGCAACACCTGCGAAACAGGCACCGGAGTTTTTATCGTATAATTAGGCTGTGGATCTTTGTGCAAAATAAAAATTGTATCAGTTGCAGGAACCAAGTAGAAGTTTCCTGCTTTTTTAAAGGGGTCGTCTAGTTTAGAACCTTGGAAAAATCTATTCTTCTATCCTATTTAGTTTTTTCACAAATGCACGAAGTCTGACGTCAACACATAATTATCAAAATCGCAAAGATGCGTGGATACTGATCGAATAAATTTCTTTCTTCAGTTATAATACATAATATGAATCGCGTTCGTCTCGTAGAGGAATTTTTATAACAGATTGATTGTGAACTCAATTTTAGAGGAATTTTCAAGTTTAAACGAATTTCAAGAGAATTTTTATTTATCTCGAAGTAAAACAGTAAAAGAACTCAGAGTAAATGAATTTCTAAAAATGTCCAGTTTGCTCTTCAAATAAAATTCTTTTCTAAAAATTCTTTTCTAGCATTCACAATGATCGAGCTTTCCGATAGAGCACACAGAAGAGATCGTAAAACTTACAAAAATGAAATTGCATGTAATTTTAATTTTAGCCTTCAGCAGTGGAATTTACTTTTAAAGCTGGTCGAAGAATTTTGCGAACGGCCGGCCACGGCTCGACTAATTTCGCGCTTGGGTCCGATTTGATTTTCCTGGGGGATAGCCAGGATGATGGTGCGGTTTAATTGGATTATAGTTCGGCTGTGTCTACGAGGTTCGAGGATCCAGTATCCGCGCGAACGGTCTGAATGATACCATTGTCGAATTATGCGACGTCATAGGATAGAAGTCACTCTGAATTGGAGCGATCAACAATTCGTTCGCCCGACAAATCGCTTTATTAATTTCCTACCGATTGATTGGCGATAATAGGCAATAATAGATACGGACGCAGGTTTCACTACTATTCAATCGGGCGTTCATTCTTCTCACCACGCCCGGTTTTATTGTATCTGACGCGCAACGAATACTGCCTCGAATAATTCAGTTCGACCGTCCTCAATAATCGACGGAGTGACTAGTCACTATGTACATCGTTCTAATATGAATATCCTTGCTATTCATGTACCGGCTTAACCGTGTTGAACAAACAAAAAGTATCCCGCAAAAAAAAACCCCCCGATGAATCTTTCTTCTCCGGTACAAATTCCTTTCCACGAAAAAGAACCGTAATTTGAGTAAAAAGTACGCGCAAGAATAATATATAAAATAATAATAATCTTTTCTAACCTGAACGGTAGCACTTTTATATAAAGAATCATTCATTAAGCTTTAATTCAATGCAAGAATAGGTTTCATCAAATTAGATTCATTGAAATGTTTTGTTGACAATATATCGATAATATCAAAAAAAAAAAAAACGGAGAACGAACTTTTTTCTACACACCTTTCCAATCCATGCTAATTTTATTAAGCCTCGAATACATCTTCCAAGCGTGCGCGTTGATTGAATCGTTATATCGCGACTGCGCGTTCCTAAATTGGAATATTAAATATTACAATACTTGATTGACGTCTTAATGTGTTATTTGCTCTTTAATACGACCTCTTAGTGCTGATTAAGTCCGCTTGAGCTTGTAATAAAGTCTTCGAAACCCTCGGTGCACAATTACCATTACCTACACCTGTGCAATCTCATTAAGCGGATGCTTTTAGTGTGGGGTGTAATTAGTTGCCGGTACAACTATTGCAATGATACTTCGGTTAATGCATTTGGAATCATAATTTCATCCTTGTTGCCCTCCCTCCCCCCCTTCTCCTCCTCCCGTCACCCCGTGTTTCGTTTCACCGGAGGAATGCGAGTAATAGTTTACGCGGGAACGCGTCACGAAAACGAAACAAAAAAAAAAAGGAAATGGGGAAAAAGGAGCGTTTCCTTCGGGGAAATAAATGGAGCGCTCTTCATCACGATCAAGCATCCGTAAATGAGTTTATTCCTCATTGAACGCGCCGTGTCAGGATTTCAGATTGCCCAGGATGTACGTGTTACAACTGGTTTATGCGTGATGCATGCTACAGCACCATGTAGTATCCATCCACGCTCGAACCTATGAAGCTGTTTACACTGCTTATGCCAATGGTGGCTGCTAAAATTACCAGTTATTCGCCATAACGCGCAATTAGTAATATTTACGACACCGTTATCCTCACTTTCCGTGAAATGTGTCGCAATTGAATAACATTACCGATACGTAATTGAACGACAGCGAATTCTGCGATTCCACCGCAATTTACGAACATAAAACGCATATAATAACATAGTTTCCCCACCTAACATTTCCATTGGACCGCGCGCATTTTTAATTGAAGCACATACTTTCACATCATCGTCGGTAAACGAATCCGAGAACAGAAATTTCATCATTTTCTTCACAATTAAACGTAGCAACATCCGTGAAGAGAATCTATCGGATTCAAAGTTTCGGTAGAGTGTTACCACAAAATGGATGTTCAGATATTTACTAGATCGTCCCGAGAGTATTTTAGACAATACCGTAGAGGGTTGGAGCGAAAATTCGTAGCGTTTTTTAATTAGAATTCAAAGATAACGTTTAAAGAAATGGCCAGAGTAATAGCACAGAATGGAAAATCTGTTATATCTTATTTTTATCTTTGTATTCTAAAAACTACCACAAAATGGATGTTCAGATATTTACTAGATCGTCCCAAGAGTATTTTAGACAATACCGTAGTGGTTGGAGCGAAAATTCGTAGCGTTTTTTAATTAGAATTCAAAGATAACGTTTAAAGAAATGGCCAGAGTAATAGCACAGAATGGAAAATCTGTTATATCTTATTTTTATCTTTGTATTCTAAAAACTATCACAAAATGGATGTTCAGGTATTTACTAGATGGTCCCAAGAGTATTTTAGACAATACCGTAGTGGATTGGAGCGAAAATTCGTAGCGTTTTTTAATTAAAATTCAAAGATAACGTTTCAAGAAATGGCCAAAGTAATAGCACAGAATGGAAAATCTGTTATATTTTATTTTTATCTTTGAATTCTGAAAACTGCTACGTCTGAATGTACGTCTTTCGTAACAATATTCACGTTGAAGATGTGAAAGACAATAACTTTCGGATGAATTGTTCTACAAACGGCAGAATAGAATCATTCAATTTGCGTTAAAAACGTGTCGCACGGGTGACGGATCAAGAAAAACGTAAAACGTTATGGGAACTCCCCCGGTGTTCTAATCGCTTGCTAATAAAGAGACAGACAAGAAGATGGCAGCCGATTCGTAGAGATTAGAGGGCGTCGGGTCCGGGAGACGTTGATGGCGGTCATGTCATCCTAAAACGCGCGTTTCGGTAAAAATATGGCGGCTCCTCGGTCGGGGCAAGGGCCGGAAGGGTTCTAACCATAGCCTTTGAGGTCGACCGCGGCGAACGTTTGACGCGGCCGATCGGTCCCCTGGCAGGCATACGATGCAGCGCGAAGCGCTAGAAAATTACCCATCGTAGTGAAATCGATGGGCAGCTTTCCTAGGAACGCGACACGCCTCCGGCAACCGGGCGTGGAGAGTGGGAAGGTGCATTATTACAACAATAGGATGCGCGCACGCACGGGGCCACGTTACGTCGTCCCCTGCCCCGGAGAGGAACGTGAGCGTGAGGGCACGTGATCGCGTTAGGGTACGTTTACACTGATGGAACCAGGGGACGTTCCCATTTTCTTAACGCTAGCTTCACGGACCACTAAAAATGGCCAATCTCGATTATTTTATAAAAATATCGGGAATATATTCAGCCAGATTTTCAACAGTTTTTACCATAATACACGTCCCAAGGAATAAATGTGTTAAATGAATTTCTTATAAATGCACTTATACGTTTATGGGAAATTTATTTAACACGTTGAATTTATTTATTCATTTTTATTGATTAATCCGTTTAACAGATTCGGACAAAATGAAATGGACATTCTTTAAAATGTAATCGCCCTTCTGGAACTGGATCGAACGACTTTAGTTTTTTATTAGATGTTAAAGGGGTTAGTTTAGCAGGTAGTGCGCAAAGAAAATATTTTGGAAATTGTTGTTGCTCGGAATTTCGAAGGAAAATGCGAACCGGTAGCGGTTCGAAAATCCTATGCCCTTCTACCGGCCACTACTTACCACCATTCATCGTGAAGGCTAAATTTTTGAAAACTGTATAAAAATATGGGTGCTTTCAGAGCAAAGCAACTAGTATCTGACTACAGAGTAAGAAATGCCTGCTACTCGTCAGCCAAACCTAACCGAATCTGACAGATTAATAAATAAAAGAATCGATTAATCGACTGCCGGTCGGTGAAGTGTTAACATTTTGATGTGTCGCTGTAATGAAAATTCAAAATACGCCCTTTGGAGATCTAAGTTATATACTGCAGATCTTTATGCAAAATAAAAATTGTTTCTGTCAATTGCAATTCATAGTAACCAATCAGCAATTTGTTACACTCTCTCGGTCTCGATATTTAAAAGTTCCTTTAATCTGTACGTTGTTTGCATTGACGTCCACCCATTTTTGTCATAAATGCATAAAGTCAGTTATGTATTGACAGTCAAAGGGCGTCACATTATGTATTATAACTAGACTGCGGATGTTTATGCAAATGCATATTTTTATCGACAATAGATAAAAAAACTGTGACCTACACAGAAATTGGTTTTGTGATTAGAGGATTTTAAAAATATAATTTTTATTTTGCATATTGCATATGTTTTGCGTAAGTGCATACTTCTTGGACAAATGCGTAAATTTTTCCATAAATACATATTCCACTCTTTAATGCTACTCCAGAATAAATAAGATACATGTGCCTAATAAAGCAGCTACGATCCAGAACGTGTCCTAATTTCGAGTTAGTAAGTACTAGATTGACATACAATGAGAGACAAAACCGTATCATACTTACATACACCTATATCATCATGTAATGTAAAACGCACATTTTCCGCTTACAAATTAATTATAACAGACAAGAAACATCAATCTACAATCGACAATATAGAAAAAGCTATTGTTGCATATTCATGTGTATAATAATTTGACATACGATAGAATAATTTTACATATCCGTACATACATTTCCGATACAGATATGTAACATATACCTTGCATAAATCTTGCATATATTTTCCATATATTTTGCATATTTCGACATATTATAATTACAACCTTATCCCATAATATATGTCAGTTATTTCATCGTCATTGACAGTCAATGTCAGTTCGACATACACTTCTGTATACAAAGGTCGCTCGACCGACCAATTTGCTGATTGCCGCTTCATCTCGGCCCGCTCGAGAACAAAGCGGAGCCGCATAGGTACCCTGATTCGCAATACGTCGGAACTGATCCCGAGTCATCGACTTACAACGAAGGAAGACTGTACTACCTCGGTTTTCCTTTTGTCATCGTACATTTGTATAGCGATATGACGTCATACCGGTACTTTTGCTTTTCGTTATCTAGAAGAAGTACTTGACTATTTCGATAGAAGTTCGCTGGTACAGCACGTCGGTGCAACGCATGGAAGAAGATGGCCGACAATAGGTCCGTAATGGTATCATAGCTGGGCAGAGTGTACATCGTGTTCGCCGAGAGTCAGGCGAGCGTCCGGCGCGGTGCGGCGGCGAGCTCTCGATTTTGATCACGATATGCGAACATTATCCCCAGGAGGAAGCGGACGAGCGACGCGGAAACCGTGCTCCGTCCGTGGCACACGTGGCCGGGGCCTGGTTCGCCCGGAATCGTGACTTTTTCGCGAACACCTGTCTATCTTCCCCCGAATCGTGCACGTATCGGTCGCACGACCTGTCCCAGGCACGTAGGAGGAGATCATCTCCATGATCAATGGTCTGCCACGGAGACTGCGGAGACTGCATGTGTCCCCGGGGCCATAACTGTATCCGCGGATAGCACGTAAGATTATGGATGAACCGTTGCACAGTTGCGGAACAATGGCAACTTAATGGCAATGCGCGGGATCCCTCTGCTGCCATGCCGCGCCGCCATAGCCGTGGCACGGCGCGGCCGTTCGCCGGCCTAAGCGGACGGGTACGCGAGCTTGTCGCGCGTAAGGCCGGGTCCACAGGCTCGCGCGACAGGACGCTGGAAGGTCGTGCCAGGAATTCGTGTCTCGCTATTCCAGCGCGAACTAATCGGCCGCGAGCCGCAGGACCTCCGCGCTGCGGCCCGACAACGACCACTGTACCCCCGTTTTCTACGATTGGTGTTTTTTGGGAACGAAGGAAGGGGACAGAAATTGAGAAAGCTGGAAAATTGGGACAAGTACTGGGACGTGGGGGGAAGGAATTGGAAAAAGGCTCGAACGAAAAGGAATTTTCTTTTCTCGTGTACCGTCGATCTCAGGCATCCTGTGATACCTCCGATCTGTCTAATTGCGAGTACATTGAATTTACTTGGAGAGCATCGGGAGCACGGTCTCGCGTGATAGACTACAAATTGCTACCTGGGAAAATAATAAAATGACTCGAAGGTAGATCCCACGGGTCGCGTTTATGAAAAGTGGAAGGAGTCGGCAACGGACAGACTCATTAGCGAACCGTATCGAGGAACACGCAACATTAGAGCCTCGGTTTACATTCTTACGGCATCGGGCACGTGATTACTTAATACTCCGGTGTTCCCGGGCGCAATATGGAGGGTCGCGGGCTAGAACCGAGGGCCCCGTGCACACCCTGCTCTTTCGACGGATAATTCCAATTCCGCGCCGGACATTGACGAATCATCGATTCGCGCGGGCATCATTAACCAACCAGCTACCTACGTGCGTGCGACGTTGCCAAGCCCAACCGAGTCGGGTTATTGGCCAGCGCTTTGCTTTCTCTCTCTCCCACTCTCTTTATCCGTCTGTCTCTCTTTCTCCCCCTTTCCTCTCTCACCCTCCGCGACTTATCTTTTCCGCGCAACGCAAAGCCCTTTATTTTTTATTCCCCGTCATATTTCTTTTCTGACCGGTCCCGTGTACCCGCGAAACTGTAAATAACGGGCGCGCGCGCGCGCGCTAATGCACGCGGATTTCTGCACGCGCCGTACACGCGATCACTCGTTACGGAAAACTGTTAAGATCGGCCGCGCGTTCGTTGAACTCGCGCGGAATCGTGGAAAGTGTCGAGGGCGTCAGTTTCCTAATCGCGATAGCACGATCTCACCATAAATCCTGGGGGACGCGACACGCGACCGCCGCACAGGTCCCTGCGTGTGCGTGCGTAAACGGATTTGTCGCTCGCTTCCGACCGAATGAGTCAGGCTCTCGTCTCTTCGATCGCCTAATTCGCGCCTCGCAGAGCCGCCGCTATTCTGCTCGAAGTGTGTCGGCCCGGTCCATCGTCCGACACGAAAGAAACCTTGACGCCATCGGACGAATACATAATGGCCAGCCATAGACTCCTTACTTTTGTGTTTACTAGATTTTTGTGCAAAATAGACATTGCCTCCATCAATTGCAAGACGAATTCACCTTCTTGTCTTAATAATTTTGATGAGTTCGAAGTGATGCAGCGGCATTCTTCAAATTTGTTAAATGTTTTTACTGATCTTTTCATTGCTCGATCTTTCATTGCTGAATCTCCTCAATAATGGGTCACAAGTTGTCACGAGTGGTCCGCGGATCTTTACGCAAAATGAAAATTGTTAGAAGCCGAACGAAGATTAATTTTGTGCCTTGAATCGTCCGAAAAAGTATAAAAATAATTTCACAAATCCGCAGTCTGTTGACATCTTGATGACGCATTTATCCTAAGATTCAGAGAAATATGTCAAGTATTCAGAGAAATATGTCACTTGACTCGAATTAGTCGTTCCCAAGTGGCTCGTTTGTATTGAAGCGCGAAATGAAATAACCTGAATCTTGCGAAAAGTGTAATTATACAGTATTGAAGTAGCTATATTTTCGTCGAGGATGTTGGCTCGCGTGAATTGGTAGAGGAATGTCTTATTTCGCCGGGAATTTGACGCCGGGTTGAATGATCGTTGATCGTGGTTTGAATTGCAAAGTCGATTACGGGTGTTTCATCGATCGGGTGGGCGTCGAAAGAACAGCTACTCTAAGCGCTACACTTTTTCTCTGTCGCGCGTCGCGTTTGACTGTGGCTGCTAGTAAGATTGGTTACGTGAAAAGGGCACGGCCGCGGATACGTCGAGGTGGATGACACGATGAAGAATGCGCGAAGAATGTCTTGTGTACACTTTGCTGATCAAATGTCTCGCAGCTTCGCGATTATGGACGGTTTACGGGAGATACGGATAGACGTCGTCACGTTTATTTGATTTATTTGTGCTCGTGACAAATAAATTGGATTCGAATGACGAATGACCATGGGACGACAAGTTTAGGCGTACGAGATGAGGCACTGTAATTTTCTAATTAATATTCGAACAGAAAATAAAGATACAATGTTCATCGATTTCGATCAGAACATGGCAGCCTACAGCGAATGACATTTGTCGCTTCTCAAAAACGCCTAAATATTATCTCCAGTCGCATAGCAACCCACGGAATAGCCTAAGCTTACCGTGCCTCGAATCGGAAACAAGAAGAGCATAAGCTGTTACCAGAGGTGGCTAAGTAAGATAAGTGGCGCCGTCGCGTTTTAATTGGTTCACCGAGCTAAGATGATTATTGAAGATCCCGCGGGTCGATTCAGTCTGCAAAAAATGGCACCTCTGGGCTAAAGAGAAACCGGTAGGGATGAGGAAGTGACTGGAGGATAAAGACAAGATGCCCGCTTCGCTCAATTTATTAACAAAAAGTGAAATGTTTATCGAAAGATAACGAACGACGAAGCCATCCGTAACACTGTTAGTTTGCTGTTGCATCGAAATCGCGATACACATAAATACAAATCAGGCGAAGGTGCATGAGGGTGTCTGTTAAATCGTACTACATGGAAACCATTTTATAAGCATATCGTGATATAAGAAGGTTGTTGCAATTTTTGCATGCTGCTATATGGACGCCATGTTATCAGAGATCCACAATTGAAATGACTATGTCCGAGGAAGATACGTGAGGAAGATACTAATAGAAGAAGCCATTTTGGAAACATCGTCTACCGGCGATTATTCCACAATTCTTGGTAGTCTATGGCCGAGGATGTTTTAATATATTCTTCGACAAAACAGAAACAGAACAGAAACTTCAATCATAAAAGAAATCGTAAAAGAAGATGAAGCGTCACGTAGGTACAGCAGAATTATTGAAAATTGATAAGCTTACTGTAGATAACTTGTTATGAGAGACCCTGGACAGAGTAGAAAAATTGTCACCAAGATGGGCCGTCAACTGCCACAGAGGATTCAGCGTTTCAGTGCGGAAACAATGGTAACATATCGGACAACATTTCTCGCACATGCGCACTCAAAACAGTAACTTATCTATATTGTGCAGAAAAGGTAGCGGGGCAGTGACATTGGCGGGAAAGTATCGGAATAACCGCTTCCGTGACGAGACGAGTGTCCTACGAGTTCACGATGAGTTATTGTTAATATTTGATTATACAATGGCAGCTAATATTGGAGAAGGAGCCATAAAGAGGCGTAGGGTTCGCTGTTTTCAAAGTCATAAGAATTTTTCAAAATTTTGCAGGGTGATCAAGGCACCCTATCTTATCCAGAGTAATCTCTTCCGACGAGACGATTGTCCTACGAGTTTACGATGAGTGATTGTTAATATTTGATTACACAATGGCAGCTAATATTGGAGAAGGAGCCATAAAGAGGCGTAGGGTTCGCTGTTTTCAAAGTCATAAGAATTTTTCAAAATTTTGCAGAGTGATCAAGGCACCCTATCTTATCCAGAGTAATCTCTTCCGACGAGACGATTGTCCTACATACTTACGATGAGTTGTCGTTAATATTTGATTACACAATGGCAGCTAATATTGGAGAAGGAGCCATGAAGAGGCGTAGGGTTCGCTGTTTTCAAAGAAATAAGAATTTTTCAAAATTTTTCAGGCTGATCAAGACACCCCATTTTATCTCACGGCTGCGCGGAAACCTCGCCGACGATCTCGGTATCCGGAAGTTGGCCACGCGTCCGATCGTCGGAAGAGGATCGCCACTTGCGATTCGGTCGCATAATAAACTTTATTAATGACCGACTCGCGTGACAGGGGTTGGCAGAGAGGGCGAGTAAACCACGAGCGAGCGAGCGAGCGAGCGCGGACGAACGTGTACGAATCGGATGACGTCAGCTCGCGAGGCGGAGGAATCGAGCCGAGTCGCGCGGACTCGCTTACACTCGGGGCGTACACGAGCGGCGCAGAGCCGAGCGTAGCGGGCACGCGAGAAACGGTGAACACGTTCGGGCAGCGCGAACGCAGCGCGCGATGCCTCGCGATCATGCCAGCGGTGGAGAAAGGGGGACGATCGCCGCGGAGAAGTGAATGAATGTTGCCGGAGCGTGGGCGAGCAGCGTCTCTCATCCGTCGGCTTCCAATTTGGCGCGGATTCGAGCCGGCTGGCAGGTCCCCTCTCTCTCTCCGATCACCTGGGCCCAGGCGAAGGGGACCACCACTGGGGCCCGAGCGTCTAGCTCGAGCGGTACCGAAGCCGCGTCGCCTAGACGACACGGGGCTTGATTCATTCATGAAAAACACGAGACTTTATCCCAATTAACACGAGTCTCCACTCAATTCATGCGGCAACGGAGATGCCCATTAATTTCCCGCGCTGCGCTGCGCCTCTCTCTCTCTCTTTCTGTGCGTGGAAGAGCACGGCCGGCTGGACGCGTCGGTCCGGCCAAGAAACGAGGAAGGGGATAGGGAAGGAAAAGATAGACGCCCGTGGAAAGAGGGGTTGGACGAACCGGAGGAGGAAGAAGAGACGCGAAGCGAAGAAGGAGGAGGAGAAGGAGGAAGATGGTGGTGGACCTTGTCCGTTGGTTCTCCTTAGCCTTTCTCTTGATCTATGTACCTATCCCTATCCGCGGCAAGCGCCAACTTATATCCAGACACTATAGGCCGTACGTTATATCTCGCAGGCTCGAATGTTTCAAGCTACGCGACAAGCTTAGCCTGCCGGGAGATAAGGACGAGCGCCAACCACGTGGTGGTTCTTTCGAGTCCGCTTTTTCTGCCATCATGGACGCCCGCTGATTTTTCTGTTATCTAAGCGGAGACCCTGCCTCTCCCACCCCTCCCCTCCACACACACACACACACACCTCCCCGCTCATCTACCCCCTGGCGTACATCGCCGGTGCCGCGTGTCTTCTTTTCTTTCTCGTCCTTTTCCGCGGCCCTGGTTCCTTTTTCATTCTTCTTTTTTCATTTTTCTGAATACCGGGAATTGATCCGCGGCAACGGCCTACGCAATGTCGCCGCTCGCGAGCAAACCGGTCCACTTTAGTGCACGTAGTAGCACGCCGTGCCGCTCTGGCTCGCTTCTCGGCAATAGAGAAACCTTAGCTGAGAGACAGAGAGACAGAGAGACAGAGAGAGAGAGGGAGAGAGAGAGGACGGGGACAGAGGGACTAGCCTGAAAATCCTCTACGGTCGCGGCGCGGCGCGGCGCGGCGGCGTGACCGTTCGTCACCGGGGCTGGCAGGGCCGCGAAACCCCGCGTATCGTTACCGTTTGTTACCACAGCCGGCCCGGCTTTAAAACAACATTTGCCTTTAATTGGACGATGTTATAACGCATCAGTCCAATTAAGAGCTGGACGGAATAAATCGTTTAATCAATGACAGTGATTTACATTCTTCCACGGACCCTCGAGACGTCGGAATAACGGCACGCCTAACCTAGCCTTCCTGTACGCCCGTATTATCCGGGGCGTGTTATCGCCGTGCCGCGAGTAAATCATCCTCCAGCGGAAAAATCGGCGAGCGCGTCCCGGGCTCCGGTGCCCGCGACCGATCCCCACGATTACGCTGGACACGTGGAAATGATTCGTTCTCGAGCTGACCTCGCACAATCAATTCCGATATTAGACGGAAAATGTTCTCCTAGAGTTTCTGCGTATCGCTGTAACAATTCGGAAAGTGGCGACCGATTTTGTTTCGTAATAACTGCGCTGAGAAAATTCTCCTCGGGTCGGAAAATACTCTTCAACGAAGCTGAAGTTGTAGCAAACACCGAAGGACACTTTCCCGAAATTTATATTATATTTTGTGTCGCTTTCGTAACGTAGCGGAATACAGGGAATTCTCGATATATGTCAACAACACGGGTCTTGCCAGTGTACCGTCCAGGAGACATACCCGCCGCGCTATGTTTTGTCGGAGGCTTCTCAAGCTTCGTGGCTCCTCGCGGGATATGCCCCGCGGTAGTGGGGATAATTCCGCGACGTTTATCATCCAGGCCTTGGGGACATATGCGGAGAAATCACTGTACTCCTCGGCGTCCGAGGCCACTCAAGCTTCGCGGCCCCTCAAGGGGTATACCCCGCGGTAGTGGGGATAATTCCGCGACGTTTATCATGCAGGCCTCGGGGACATGTACAGAGAAATCGCTGCAAACGATACAGGGGCCGATTTACAATTTGCTGCGTTACTGGGAGGTTCGCGGAGCTTTGATTCCTCCGCCGCAAAATTTCACGGCAACGGAAACACCCGGGGATGAGCGACGCAAATATTTATCCAAGGAGCGGGACGTGCTTGCTGCAATTGTCGATCGCAACGCGAAGAAATCTCCGACGGCGGCGGGACGCAGCGTTGTACACCGCGCGTACACGAATAATCATTACTCTATAATGTTGACACGATGTGACTTTCAGTTTTCTGCGTGACTCTCGCAGCCGCCGTGAAAGTCTTCCAAGTCATCGAGCGGATCTCGAGAAAGCACCTCTTCCACGGTCGTGAACCAGCCAGGCGTCCATCAATGTTTATGCAGTCACCGACAATTAACGTAAGCGTAATGTCATAGTTCGCGTCGCAGCCATGAAAAGGAAATCCAACAACGGTTCCGACGTCCTCCCGGTGGTTCTGATGTGAAAGTTACGCGACATGGAATAAGACATCCTGGTATAGATCATGCGATAATTCTGCTAACAGAGAGAATCATCATCTCTTCCATCCGATTTTTCCGGGTGTTGGCAGCTGTTGTAACATCGGTTCCGGTTCTCGAAACAGTCGTGACTGCAGATTTTTATGCGAAATAAAAATTGCCCGGGTTAATTGCGAAACGCAGAATTTTAATTTTAGTTAACTTTAGTTAATTTTAATCACCTGGAAATAACGCCCCATTTGGTCAGAAACGCAGAAAATCTGCTGGTATGAAAATTTCTTTCTAAATTTCTTTCTCAATTTAATATCGTCAAATAACACAATCATTAACTAAATTACTGCCTCCAAGGTTCTTCCTATTTATTCCATCCGCCTTTTTGCAAGATTGAACTAAATTTGCATTGATTGAAAATAAAACGGACTTGATGCTCACAGCAAATTTTTTTCTCCCACAAAAATGCTGAAATCTCTCAAAGAACTATGATAACGTGAATGCTCTCGTCCAGAGTGAAGCAAGAATCGCGTGCACGTAAAATCACGACTTCCTGGTCTCGCGGGAACAACTTGGGACAAAATTCGGAATAAATAATTTCCCTCGCGAGCAAAAGAAAGGTTATTGCGAGGCCCTTGGATCTTCTCTGTCGTTCGGATTGCGGGGGAAAGGATCGCATAATTTTTCGATTACAAGATCGGACAAGGCAATCTCGCCGGGAGATAAAAGGGACAAAGCGACTGGCTCGCCGGGGAAGACTATAACAGAGGTTAAATGTCGAAGTGCTGCAAATCGGAATTGGCCGACCCCGTCCATCGGCAGTTACGGCCACGCAGGATCGTAATCATAAACCGAAAACGGCTGAGACTGTAGCCGCGAGGCGGTAATGGTACTGTAATGGCACGACTCGGGAAGGCCCCGTACGATACAGGTGGTCGAAGGAAACGCCTAATGGGCCGCGAAGTCGAGCACTAGTTACGTGTTTGTTCAAGTACATATCCGGCGCGGCGTGTTTTCGTCGGCGACGCCAACAAGATGAAAGGTAACGGACATTATTATAGTGGGGCAGAAACGGACTTACGCGCGCGTCGATACGTGACGCTTTCCGTTCGGATTGATCATCGACGTAACCGCGTTCGTCGCTAATGCGACTGGTTGCTCAAACCGTGCGCGCAATAATAATCATTGCACCCCGGTATCACGGATCCGGAATTTTTATCCGACAACGACGACCGGTCTCGCGAACGAGCCGACGAAACCACCCCATTCCGCACCTAGGAATTTCGATGTTTCATTTTTCTCGATTTCCGGTCTCACCGTCGAGTCGTTGCCATTCGGAAATTACTGATCTTTATGCAAATCCACGGCTCCGCTGGTTGTTCTGTAAGTGCGGGGCTCGAGAGACAATCTGTGCGAGGCCTTGAGCAAGAAAATTGACACGATCGAGTATTTTGAAAGTGTTGAATCGGTCTATAGAAAGATCCCAAAAAATCAGAATTTATCAACGGGCAACGTGCGAATAAAAGAGCGAAATCGAGCGCTGTGGTTTGAATAAATTCAGGTGAGAAGCTTCCGAGCTTTTCCAATACCGAAAAGGGAAAACGGTTTGTTTGCCGATTGTAAGAGGCTTCGTGACAAACATATTATCAGAAGATCGCTTTTACAAGTACAGCAACTTGCTGCAACTAATGTCAATCGATAGATTTTGGTTTTGACACGTATGTACTTGTAAATATTACCTTACTTCTTTACTTATGTGTACCTGTCTTGCTTACTTAAGTGGACAAATTTTCTCGTTCAATTATGTATTTTGTCTCTGATTTGTTTCATAGAAAAGTGAACGACAATATTTTGACTTCAATGTGCAATTAATATTTACGAATGAAAACGGAGGGATCCGCTGCAAGAGACTTAGCTATATAGCTATGAAGTGTGGAATAATGGCTAGACACCACGAGGTGTAAAAATCATTTAAATATCTTATTTTTTAACATTTTTTGTCATAGCTTCCTCTCGCAGTGGACCCCTCAATATAAATATAAATATAACTGTAGGCCGAACAGGTGCTACAACCGCGCAGGGGACAATTCTACACGTAAAAACAAGTCAAAAAAGAGAATAACATTGTCTCGTTTGCTGCCACGTTTTCGAGAAAATCATATCTAATGATTCGGGTCGGATTCGCGGTGCTATAGTATACGCAGGAAGTAGAATTGGTTGGTCATGATCAGACGCGTCGGGCGATTCCTATCTAATAGCACACGTATTTGCTGCAATTTCGAACTCGTTAGAAACAAAGACTCCCATATTTACATGCGGACTTTATGCATTCATGACAAAAATAACTAGATACACTTTACTTGGTCGTTGCGTAGGGATTGTCCGATTTGTAACAGTATCGTTAAACGAATATAACTTTCTCCACTTGGATGTGTAACATGACATCTAGTTAACTGTTTGAAAAACGTGATTTTTTTAACAGTGCATATATTGTACTATTTGTCTTACCATTTTGCCACAAAACCATCAAAATGCCCGAGTAACAGCCTGCCTCCTGGAAGTCGATTTTCTCGAAACGAAATTCAAAATGAAAAAGAAAATTGAATTCTAATTCAAATGAAAGAATTTAACCCATATTTTCGACTCATTTTGGCCTCGTTGAATCACCCCGTCCACGGTCATGCCATCCATACTGGGACAGCCTGTATAGTAAGCAATTTCATAACTTCTACCTGGCCCTAAACTCGTGTTTATAGGTTGTCGCCGGGGCTTATCGATTTGTAGTTGGACATTCGGCATTTACAGTTTAATAAACCGGCATTATTTACGTCAGAACGATCAACCGTGTGAACTGTCGGCGCTTTTTGCCCCGGGGAATCGGCGACGTCGATCTGGTCGCGCCGCGCCGCGGAGCGGAGCGGAGCGGAGCGGGAAATTCCACGAGCGTTCTCGCGCTCGTTATTTCGTCCGATTCCATGAAATATGAAAGTTTCGGTGTCGTTTCTTTCGCGAGCCGGCGCGAGTCGATGTTAATTTATGTTGCGGCGCGTGTTTTCCGCTGAAAAGCAAAACCGGTTTACGCGTATACGTACCGATTTCAAGCATCGCGGGCGCGCTCGCTCGCTCGCGAGCTTATGTAAGCCGCGCCGCGCATTTTCCGTCCGGCGAATTTGCATAAACATCCCGAGGTTTTAGGTGCATACGGAATTATCCTTTTGTCCGTTCTCTTTCTCCCTTTGCACAATGCCACCGTTACGCAATCGTGCGCCGCTAAGCCGGACGAAACGTCGACGAAAGAAAAGGGACACTTCCTCCTGGAAACGTCTGCGGGTTTCCAAAGGGGGCCGAATTCTTGCGACAGTTTATTGTCGCGTGTTTACAAGCGCCCGCGCGCGCGCGCGTCCATTTGCATGCGAATGCTGTCCGCCGGAACGCCTGTCCTTCGTCGCCAATTGCCAATAAGAGGCATTCACGCGAACAGTGACATAACCGAACGATTGCATCAACCGGAGAACGCATCGCAGCTAATGCACAGGTGCCACAGCAAAATATTTCGTACTCCCCGCTGGGCGAAAAAGTTAGTCTTGCTCCGACTTCCTGACACTTGCCGCCATAGTTCTTGATTTACGCGATCAAAATTACACCGAACTCTTTCTCCACACGGTAGATACGTCCCTGAAAATATCGTGAATAAAAATTGAAGAGATTTCACGTTCTGAGACATGTTGCAAACGGTGAATCCAAAAAGTATTTGAATAAGCCGCTGTGATTTCGTAAAAAATCATTGTATAGCAATGAACTTGGTCTCATTTTAACGCCTGAAGATTCCACTTTCAAACATTTTTTTAATGATGTCGTCCTTGAACTAATGTCCCGTTTAATAAACCTCGTTGAGTAAAACGAAGTAAGCATTAATACATTCTTCTGAAGTTTCTAGAGATGTCCAAACACTTACGTACAGTAGGATACATAATGATTTCCAATAATTTAGAAATGGAGTATTAAAAATAAAAAGCGAAATAATGTATTAATAGGATTTTCTAGCATTGTGCTATACTACAGAAAGTTTAAAAATCTTTTTTTACATAGTAATCTTAAACGAAATGATTAGATTACCTTACTGGAGGTGACTTGTTGCTTACGATTGAAATTGCTATTACTCTTGAAAGATCTATTAAAAAATCCTCAGCGACGAACCATAGGCTTTTAAAAATGACGAAATAATCGTAGACAGATAGTTACTAAAAATCTCCATTCCAAGAGAATAGTTAAGTATGTTAGTATGTGAATAAAAACTTCTATTCAATTTCCATTACAAAACTGAGAGAAAGGGTAACACCGGTTCGAGGTAAGAGAAACGAGATTGCGCGATACCAAAATAATAAACATAATTTCTGTTCTTCGCGGACGAAGCTTTCCGATAGGCTCGGGCGCTTCTTTAATCGCGCGAATTGCTGAAAACGCTCCACAAATATCATAGTCGCCGGTAAAATTGCCTAATAAACCGTTGAATATGTAAGTTTCATTAAGTCGAGCAGTTTGTACGGCCGTTTAACGGCACCGTTCTCGAAATCGTCGTTCTCATCTGGTTAATTCGCCTCATAAATTTCTGTCCCGTCGTCACGTGGTAAATGTCCGTGATATTTGCGGCTACGCATACCGCTCGCCAGGAGAACACCATAATGGAATGCCCATTAGTTCTGGATAAGTGGGTTAATTGTGCATGGGTTTCGAGGCGCAGGCCGGCGTTAGTGTTGCCGGCGATGCGTAAAAATCGCTTTACGCCTCTTGGCTACCGAAAGGGAAAGGTGTCGTGCGTACGGGAATTGCCCAACGTGCATTCTATGAGGTCGTATCGGGACGGGATTAGGTGTTATCGCAAGAGCACCTAATTAACAACCTGCCCGGCGCGGCGCGGCGCGCTCGCGAGCCGAGCGCCACGGGCCGAGCTCGCCATCTTTGACGAAGGTATCGATAACGGGCGACAAGTCTCCTGTGTTGGCCACACTTTTTCCTCCTCTTCTTTTTAACCACGATACATCATCATCCGGCCGATTACGACATTCCCCGAGCATGCTTCGAAATGTTATGACACTCGCGGGGAACAACCCGATAACCTGACTGCGGGACGAGTAATCGTGCTCCCCGGATTCAGGCGTCCCACACTGCTCGGACTCTTATCGGAGTCGGTAGATATTTAATAACTTCTAAGCTAATAAAGGTGACAAGAAGGTGCGTCGATCGAGGGAGAAAAGATACAACGTTGCTGAACAAAAATTCGAACGATCTCCATATTCCCTTTTCCATTAGATACTAATCTTTCAGCTATTTTCTGAAAACTACCGACCAACTTTTAAGCGATGAATTTATTTACCCGTGAAACGTCGGAATGAGAATATAAGGAAAAGAATCAATTGCTATTTATAATACAATTTGTCCAGAAACCCTGTGCAAAATATCCGGGGCTTGCGGTACTTTTTTTTTTTAACTTGAATCACTGTCGATAAACATTTAATATGAAAAATTGGGCAAACTGTGAGTATTTCAAGAAAAATTTTGTCGGGTTTCGAAAGACCTTATAACACTAAACATAACCTATAAAAATTCACCCGATAAGCATTCCGCACAAAACACGAGTTTTGTGTTCGGTTTTATGCTTCAATTTTAACAACAGATTCATGTATTTACTAAAAATTGTGAGTAGTGTTACAAACTGCTGCAGATGTGTGATGAAAACTTTTAAAAGCTGCTTTCTACGACTTTTTGGGGGGGGGGGGGAGTTGTTTGCGCATAAATTTCCGGGGTCTAGGGACGATAACAAGAGTTCCGCTTGAAGCAACTTTCATGTTGGATCAGACCATTTGAAGATAATTCTTCGAAAAATCAATTACTTGTAACGCTATACTGTTTGTAACGTGAAGCTAACAAAGGTTGGTGACGAATTTAACAACTTCGCCGTACGCGGAAACTTCAGATAAGATTGTGCAAGATAAGACGAGACAAAATTTACACATGGTTTTATGCATCCTCTCCCCGTCGGGTGAAATCTGAGGATCTTTGTAAACTAAACAGTTTCTACGACGAAATGATTTCCGGCTTAACGTACGGCGTTTCTTTATCAGTTTGTTAATGCGCGTTTGCTAGAACACACCGTTGACGCTTGCCCGAATCGTGAAAATATTTAATGAAAGACCCAGTCTTCCCATATACATACGAACATTATTTCATACACAACTGGTTTTTAATAACATCGTCTCTTGTTCGACAATTCGAGAACAAATTTCTATTCGTAAGACCGCACTTAATTATGAGATGGTTTAACTTACGAGCTTCGTGCTTAAGCACGCAAATAAAATGGCGGTACTTGTTGCTGGCAAGTAATTAAAGCTAGCGCATTAGAGTTTGTGCAGTTAGCGCAAAAGAAAAAATAGATACGCCATCCTGTCAAATAACAGCACGAAGTAGGTAGGCAGAACGACAAGGAAGTTCACCGTTAAGCCTTTCGGGCAATTTCAAGAGGAACCCACGCATAAATGAAAATGGTTGACAAGTCTTAATACCGTTGACTAGATCTACTTCAAGCGTACCTGCTTTCCGAACGCTGTTCAGTTGAATTCAATTAAATTCAAGTCTTTTAATTGTTAAATTTCGAAACAGATTAAACCTATTGTGCCAATAAAATGGATACATTGTGGTAATAAATTCAAGAATTACCGTTCAGCATCGATCACTTAAGATTAGATAACATTTTAGTTACTAACGCATCTTGTTGACAGATCACTATGTTGTAGACCAATTTCATGGCACGGAATGGATCGAAATTAATTTCTCCTTTAAAACATCACCGTTCGTTCTTCCTATTTCAAAGTGAAATAAAAATTCTAATACAATCAATAGACCACAGTTGCGAAAGCCGAATTATAAATGGCTGGAAAGTGATCGCCGACAGCCAGTAGGCAAACGAATAGATCAAAAAGCAATTTTAATTAACGCAGCACTTTTCCATGCGACCGGGGCCAAAGAAATGACGTTTTCCGTTCGAGCGGCTGCATCGCGACCGGCAAAAACGAAGTCCTCCAAAGACAGGTAACGACGTAATAAAATTGTAAATCATTGGAATAAAATACAGCACGCGAGAGGCAACGGGGCAACATTCGATGCGATGTCACTCGCGGCCTGGCTCTCTCAAGGCGATGTTACGCTATCGTCTATTATCCATTGTTGTTTATGCGCATACTTGAACCGAAACCGAGAAAAAAGGCGGCCGGGGATCTTTCGGTCCACGAGGCCGCAGAAAAAGGGGGGCTAGAGGGGAAAGAAAAAAGGCGAAACGGACAAAGAGAGAGGGGGGAGAGAGAGAGAGAGAGAAGGAGAGGAAAGAAGAACGACGGACCGTAACGCACAATCAATATTCATAAAGGTGTACATCGCAAACAAGGGGATCGAAGCGGAGTCCAATTAAGGCACCAGGAAGAGGGAGATTTCTCGGAGAGTTAGCGCGAAGGTAGCATACGCATGTAAACGCCGTCTTCTACGTATGTATTTAGATCGTGCCGAGCCTAACCTAGGCCCCCAGTCCAGATTTATTATCCCGCGGGACGTAGGCAGATCGCCCACCACTACCACCAGACCGGCTTCCCACGCATCCCTCATTCGCCGATACCTACTTAGTCCCATCGGACGGTTGCTTTAGGTTGGGCTAGCTCGCCACGAGATCGGCCCGTTGCTGCATTAAAACACCGTCACGATTTCGCGTCCATGTAGCCGGGCATCTGGTCAGGCATGTCGGCCTGAACGCTCCCGCGCATACCTCCACCAACGAAAACTCTGCAGAATTAACCCTCGGACGACGGACCGTTCCCAGAACTGCGCTGTGCAACAATATCGACAGCGCACATTAACATTTAATTTGTCGAACATGAGTGAGTTTCGCTGTATTGGGCTCAGTATTGTCAATTTGCAGTATTACACCTTTTGTGTGGACTAAAGATGTCCTCTTTTTCAACAGTTCCGAATACAGCCGTGGTAATTGCTGACAATACAATTCAGCAGTGACTGTTCCTCCAGGTTTCAACAACTCAAAGTGAATTACGTCACGACAGTCCCACCAAACGCACAGTAACACCTTTCTGAGTCATAAGCTAGGTTTAGGGGTTGATATTGCGGTTTGATTTGCAGAAAGCCATCATAAAGAATCCATTTTTCATCTCCGGTAACTATTCTGCTGAGAAACGGATCTCTACGAAATCTAGATAGCAATGAACTACAAATTGACCAACGAATATTCTTGTTGGTTTCAGATAATTGATGCGGTACCCATATTCCTTTCCTATATGCCTTTCCCATTTAGTATAAATGCCTTTGTATAGTTGACCATGTGGACTCAAGGCTTGTCGATAATTCTTGTATACTTAATTTTGGATCAGTTTCCACTAGAGATTTTAGGGTGTCATTATCAAATTCAGTTGGTCGTCCACTTCGTTGCCTGTCAGAGAGATCGTAATCACCAGCAGCAAACCTTCTGAACCAACGGTGACACTTGTTGACCTTCAAGACATCTCCATAAACATCGCAAATTTTCTCTGTTGTTACCGTTGCATTAAATCCCGCATGAAAATGAAAAAGTATGCAATGACGAATATGATCCTCGGAAGGTACGGACGCCGCCATTTTATTACCGGGTTGTAAAAAAATTATACTTTTTAGACTATTTGGAACACAGCAAGGTTTACTGTAAAAGAACTGTACAGAATTAAAGACAAAACAAATTCTTTGCAAATAGTTGATTACTTATGGGTGCCCCTAGTAATTTTGGCCACAACAAGACGGGTTTCTAGCCCACTGGGCGCTGCCATTCTTCGTTACCGTCTACGGCCAATGGTGACAATGCGTGCGGTGGTGGGGGAATAGAGTGACAACGTAAACACTTCGCCTAGTCATCGTCCGACGGACGGGCAGTGCGGAGAACACGTATGACTGACCTTCATGCACCAATTCCAACAAACGAGAAAACGTGAATTTCACTTTACGCGCGGAAACAACAAACTTCCATTATCCGAACGTCCACCTCCGTAATCGGAGCAAACAAGAGCCGGAAGTGGGAGTACCTGCTTGCTATAGCGACTATAGTTACCGAGCCTTTATTATCCGAACGGCACTTAAGTGTCCAGACACTTTCGGACGGTGGTGTGTACGCAGAACAAAATGACCGATCGAAAAGAGAGCGGCGCTAACTCGGCAGGTAAACCCACACGATCGGCCGATCGCGTCATCTTCTTGTAGCTCGGATGACGTCACGCGACAGGTTAAAGACCTCGAAATCGGGGCCCGATAGCCCCTATATCTGGATGTGCGATTCAATTCGGCGATTACGCCCCGCTTTCCCCTAAAACGGAACTAGCCGCCTACTTTCAACGGATCGTGAAGCTCGACACGAGGAACGTTCGATTCTGTACCGAAAAAATAACAGTCCGACATAACTTTCAAATTCTCTGGACGACTACTTAAGATATAAAAAGGAACGGCATCCATAACACCGTTCGTCATAAATTACAACGTTTATCTACTACTTTTTTTTTCTTTTTCGTCGATCTGAAGCATGTTTCGATCGATTCTGTTGCTTCTGTTCTCGCGACATGACGGTGTTAAATATTCATCGAGGAGGGGATAACGAAGAAACGAATTGGCAATTAAGGAATGATCGCCGGTTTTATTGCTGGATTAAATCGGCGATTTTTGTAAAATATTTAACTCAGTCGGACTGACGACAGGAAAAATGTGCCAATTAAGACTTGCCGGATCCAGAAACGACGAGATGATCATTTTTCGACACTCTTTGTCCGCGCGCGGTGATTGCCAGTAAGCCGACGCGACGACGGTTTTGCAAAAAGTGATCGTTGATGACAGCGCGCCGGATCCTGTGATCCGTCATCAGAAATGATTATAATGATTACGCGTCAATCTTTTAATTTCTGGCGTAGATGAGTCAGATCACCGTTTGCTCTCGGCGGCAACGCGATCGGTCCGCGAACAATGCTGCCACCGCGCAAATAATCGCGGAGAAAAAAAAGAAGGAAAACACCGGTATGAAAAAAGGACGCGCGCAAAACGCCGCCATTACGTGTAATCACGCCTGCTCGCTGAAATAATGACGCGTAATACGACGATTAACTGTCATTCAGGACGAAACATTTTACCATTTTTCGTGCCGAAGGTCGGGACCAATTATGACATCGAATGAACATTTTCCATGGCAATTTGGCAAAAGGGTGTGCAAGGTAAATGGTTAAGAATAGCAGTTTTTGCGCATATTTAGTAGCAGACCGTGAACGGTCGTGCATGGTATATTTATAGTCGTGTATCGGCTACACATTGCGATGCACATCACATTTAGCGCATTTCAATTCGTTTTGATCAAGGTTGTTATATCATGTAAAAGTAAAATCTCTCAACGAAATTTTCGAAGATAATCTATTAAATAGAGATTCTATTTTCTTATGTTTAGATCAAAATCAAATTCAAATATTTAAGTGTAAATACTTTGGTTCAATTTTCCACTCTATATGTCGACATGGCCGGCAGTAATGCGGCGATAAAGGAACTCAGGTTTTTCCATAATTTCTCTCATCCTCTTCAATTGAAAATTCTGAAAAAAATCAGGCATATTTTAGCTATTAAAATGCACATCTATGAATTGTTTCAGAATTTTTCGCTTCGGAACCGAATTTAAAACAAAAAGTTTTGCAGCCGCCAATTTCTTGTAGAAGTTGTCGAATACTAATATACTATATACTGTATATACATACTATACTGTATATACATACTATACTGTATATACACACTATACTGTACATACATACTATACTGTTGAAGTTATCGAATACTAGAATACTTTTTCAGATTACAAAATCGAAAATCCCTATTTTTTGACTTCTCTTTTTACCGTATCCGGCTACACCCATTGGAACGCGTTAGGGTAATGGGGACTTGAGACATCGGAGGTTCGGATAGCCGAGGTGCTGCTCTATTTGCAATTGGGCAGGTGTACGCGGACTGTTGCGACAGGCTGTACCTATTTTAGCTATTAAAATGCACATCTACGAATTCTTTTCAGAATTTTTCACTTCGAAACCGAATTTAAAAAAAAAGTTTTGCAGCCGCCAATTTCTTGTAGAAGTTATCGGATACCAAGTTTATATTTTCACAGTTTTAGCATGTCGCCATAGTTGTTAACATATAAGTTTTTCCAGATTACAAAATCGAAAATCCTTATTTCTTGACTCCTCTTTTTACCGTATCCGTCTACACTCATCGGAGGTTCGGATAGCCGAGGTGCTGCTCTATTTGTAATTGGACCGGTGTACGCGGACTGTTGCGACAGGCTGTACCAACTCACGCAACTCGATGAAAACGGGAGATATCTGGAGGCTGGAGGACATCGTCGCTCGTCCATAAAAGTGAATTCGAGCACGGGGATCGACAAGGTTTCACACGGGACAAGCTAATGCTTCATTCGAGCGCGTGGCTGTCAGACGGCGACAGGTAGGTAGGTTACGCAACGATATCGGTGGTTCCCGATGAGATCGCGGTTGCAGGTACCCGCAGCGCGCATTCCGGTACCAATTAAACCGTGGCGCGTTTAATGTATTCCCTGAAAAATGGCGCGCGGACCCGGAGCGACGCGACTCTTGCGGGCTGCTCGGTGGTTATCGAGGGGAAATCGTGGCGGCGGTTTTCTCTAACGCTCGGGGGATATAAATGCTACGTTACAAGCAGAAGGGACGCGTTAAAAAATCCGTTACAAGCGCAAAGAGAGCCCGGCCGCGAGCAGGCGATTTACGCCTACGGGCGACTACGGGGGCTGCCGCCGCGACGCGGCGCGACTCAACGCGACGCGACGCGACGTCCTCGCTGGCAATAATTAGCGCGTGTGACGGAACGATCCGTCATCATTGATAATTATGACGATTATGTGCGTGGCCCGCTGTATCGCATGCGTTAATGCGACCTGCCCCGTGCCGTCGACCGTCTCCACCACCACCACCACCAATCCTATCTGATTAGTGTCGGCGCGTCCGACTTAATTGCGCTAAGCTACGAAATGTCGATTAACACCGATCCTACCGACACTTCTTCTATACCTGTTCCTACCGTGCATGGACAAAACGACCGGTCCTTAAAAAAAGTTGTTCTTAATACATTAAACGTAGATAGTAGTCAATTTGTTGCTGAATGTAGTAGACGAACAGCTTCCATAAAACGAGGATACAAATTTATTTTCATTGCATTTCAATTATACAGAAAATACTGCGGTGCTCTCTCCTCGAATTACAAAATTGTACTGCGTCGTCCACCTTTGCGGTTTGGATGTGTTTGCCATGAAACACAGTATTGTTTACCACTCATCAAAATGATTCGAGAAGACATTCCTATGTAATTATTTTATTTGTTAATGTAACGAACCAGTAATAGTCTTTTCTCGATTAGCGATGCAAACGAAACAAACTACATCGGCCAGTAACGGACAAAATTTACGCGAAACTCTGTGCTGTGGAGAACCGTGGTGGTCGAAATGAATTATTCGTCTGGAAGTTTGAAATTAGTCGAGGTAGAACATACGTTCGTGGATTGATATTTCATTCGAGGAGAACCGGCGGCGGCGGCGGCGAACGAAATCGTTTGAACGATTGCCCGTCGTTGGTAAATAACGAATTATTCGTTAGTTGTTATTTGGTATGCATAACTACGCCCCGGCTCTGTTTACACGATGCGGTCGAAAACATTAACGGTAGCCGCGTATTGAGTATGCGCCGCGGATATCATACGTTATCCTGGCCGAGTCGGCGAGCAATTATTACCGAACGATAAGCCATAACTGCGGCACGACGGAAACGCCCCGGTCGTCGTTCGGCCGGTGGATAGAACATAGTCGCGCGTGATAAAGGGCGCACCGTAGAAACCCGAGTAACAACATAAAACGCGTACGAATAAACGAACCAACGGAATCCCCGTCGTTGCCGCGCGCATTCATCGAATAATAAACTATAGAAATAGCTCGCTATTAAATCTTTATTACTTGTATATCAAATCGGGCCCGCGGTAAATAATCTAGTTTGCCCGGCCCTCTTAAAGGATGCTACGGGAGATGCAAGAACGAGCGAAGATAAAGGAGCATGCACATGGGACTCTCATCGATCTTGATGACACTTGCGTCGCACAGTATTTCAAGAGGTAGCAGTAAACTGTCTACTTCTTTCCGATCTCAACGAGCTTCAGATATCTTGTCAAGATTACCGTTCCGAACAACATTTCCCTTTAAAGTTTTTGGCGGTTGGTTTTACTTTACGAGATATTCGCAAAAAACTGTTAGTTCTGATATTAGGGTTCTAACATTTTTCATTTAAAATTATTAAGATTCTAAGGATGCATACGTGAGAAACTATTCAGCAAATTTATTTCTTTGGGTATATATTGCTTTGAAAATATTGCTAAAAATGAGGGTAGCAGGTTCTTCGTATTTTTATAAAGTAATGCAAAATAGTCAGTTTTAGTGCTCCGTGAACCTAGTGTTAAGGGACCAGTTAGTTCCTTGAAACTGGATCTACCATTTTTTCTAGTCAATTTACTGAGCTTCGAATGTAAGGTGTACATCCCTGCGCTAATATTAGGTACAACATGAGAGCCTTGAAAGACCAAACTTGTCCCTCATGTTTGTTCTATAAAGCAGTCGATAAAAATCAATCATTGTGAACTTAACTCTTCACAACTGTAATTCACTTTTCGCTTGCTTTATGACGCAATACAATTGCGATGCAATGCAACTACAATGAATTCTCGTTACGAGTCAGTTGCGCCGTTCTGGTTACTGACTCTTAGACGATACCTGAGGTTGTCGCCGTGCGACAAGACTGAGAAAATGTCTTTCCCAAGCTTCGGTGGTGGTGTGGGTGGTTCCACTGACTCCAAATTGTAAGGTTGCCACTGACTCGTAATGAGAATTCTCTGAACTTTTTGGATCCGCTGCAGTTCTATATTTTCTATTGTGCCATCTCGTGAAGCACAATTCCACGAGTTTGCGCAACGTAACGAATCGGTCGAAATTCCTGTCTGCGCGAACAAGTTCATAAAAATGCGCATAAAATTCCGCAGTCAATACGCTATAGGACGTAAACGGCCAGTCCGGGGGGGTAATGAAAGGATTAAACGGGGTGTGTGTTGAAAGAGCACGACAATTTACGCGTTAAAATCCAGGGATACTAATTTATAACCGTGCGCTGTTACGAATAAACAGCCGCCGGGAAGAGGGTTAGCACTTTCACCGGCTGGACGTTTCCCATCGGATTACCCGGAGCAAATTGAAATCGCAGGTACGGCGAGCAACGGCGAACGGTACAGTACGCGAAATAACCTAATACTGTCCGGCGAATGGCTTCGTCGTCGTTTTCCATGCGCGCGTCCTTTGAGATCGCGGCGTCGAGCATAATCTCGTTACGCGTGCATACGCGTACGCGCACACGCTACATTTGCCCGGGAAAAGCGTGGATCGACGCACGCAATTTTATAACGCATTAATTGTGACCGGCTCGAGATTTATAGAGGCGGGATCATCAATTAAACGGATTTGCATAGGCGTTTTAATTACTGCCCGCCGCACTATTTAGAAGCGACATTTCTCGTTCCACCTTCTTCTCGGGATCACGTGTTTCCATCTACCTGTCGGCTGCTTTATTTCGAAATAAATTAATTTCAACCTGGTTAATTACTCGACGTGCGAAGTGTCCGAAGGTGCTCTGTCTTATTTTCCTCTTGCGAAGAGAACTATAGCAGTGGAGCTGGACGGAGAACTCCGTTTTGCCCTTCGATGCAAGCACTTTTACTTTTTTATTTTATTCTTTTAACTTGTGTATGCAAAGATTGATTAATAAGTGCTGTGTATTATTTCTCCGTTCTTAATTGCGAGGACTTGCTACCCCCTTTCGAGCCCTATGCATGTGTTCATGTGTCCTGTGTGGACTCTGGACGCATACATGTGTCCGGCAAAAGTTACCAATATGGAATTAACTGTTTGAAAAACAGTGGTTTCTAGAAATTTTGTGTAGAAAGCAAGAAGTTATTTTTTAACATATATCGTACCCCAAAATGTCCAAGTAACCGTCCACCTTCTAGAAGTCGATTATCTCGAGAACAAAATTTCAAACGAAGAAAATGTATTCCATATTTTCCTCTTATTGTCTCATGTCATAGCGAGGACTTGCTAACCCCTTCGAGCCCTATGCATGTGTTCATGTGTCCTGTGTGGACTCTGGACGCATACATGTGTCCGGCAAAAGTTACCAATATGGAATTAACTGTTTGAAAAACAGTGGTTTATAGAAATTTTGTGTAGATAGCAAGAAGTTATTTTTTAACATATATCGTACTCCAAAATGTCCAAGTAACCGTCCACCTTCTAGAAGTCGATTATCTCGAGAACAAAATTTCAAACGAAGAAAATGTATTCCATATTTTCCTCTTATTGTCTCATGTCGAATCACAGTTGCAATACTGGGACACCCTGTATAGTTGTGAGAATGATCCGCCGTCCGAGGGTTAATCTTGCGGAGTAGCGTGGTTTATTTATTTGCCGCCCGAATTCCAACAAAATGATCCGAGCCGGTATCCTCGAAGAGGTTCGGGCCGGTTCACACGTGTGGCCGAATGCACCTTCTCCGGTGCACCGGTCTTCCATTATTTTTTTCCTTTCCCTCGGCTCCTCGGCATAACTCAGCCGTATAAACGAGCTAACTGTCGATTGAATTATCCGGCGACAAAACGGCGCTTTCACCCGATCAATTGGTGGAGGGGTAACCGGCTCGAATTGCAAAACGCCGGTCAGCGTGACGAACTTTTAAAAAGGTTAATGGCACGCGTGTGGGATGTGTTTCTTTTTGTTATCGGTTTATTCGGCCGATCGCCGGGGCAACACGCCGCGCCGTGCTCGTTTGATCGTAATGACCGCCTTTCCCTTTGTCGAAATCCAGCATGGGGGCCGTCTACTGTTTTTATCGATCACCGAACGTACGAATTATCGGGCCGGCCAGTCGGACGACAGTATCTCTCCTGATGGAATTCGCAGCCGCAGCTGCGGACCAAAAGATTATGACCAGCCGCGGACTCGGAATTATTGCCAACGGTACGCTCAGTAGTCATTCTCCTACTCGACAGTTTGTCACCTCTATGCACCATGAACGCTTTGTTACTTATTACCCAATCAGCAGGGGTGCGCGAAATCCCGAAAGTATTCGGGTCTGGTCGGGCTCTCGATACACACTAATTTTCAATAACATGACTTAACATTCGAATTGCCAAATTAACAAAGAGCTCATTTTTTAATGTTTTCCTTCAACCAATTGGTTCATTATTATGGTAATATTTTTTTTTTAATACTCGTAGTCGGCACATCAAACGATCACCGTATAACAGATGCAAAAATCTGGGGCGGGGGTAAAATCGTAATAACGTTGTCCACGAAAGGATAATTAGCAGAGCAAATGTATTTATCTCGAGGGTACTTATGAGAAATTAATTTTTATTACATTTTGTGGGGGTGTATCCCACGGTGCGTCTGCAGACGCAGGCTTTCCGTGTGTTTCTTTCTGTGGAAGGACGCGCCACCGCGTCGTTCGCGTTTGCGAAATTCGCCGGTGTGATTTAATGCCATATTGAGCCTTCGAATTAGCATAGCCGGCTACGCGGCCGCAAGAAACCGAAAAAATAAAGAACGCGCCAGGGCCAAACGTGGTCGTGATCTAGCGGCGTTGGTATTTCGCGTGGTTGACGATCACGATTATTCGGGTACGATTTTACCGTGCCGATAAACTTGTTTGGCCCGATGGATATTTATAGCGGAGCAGTGTCTAATCGATGGTTAAATAGACCTCGGCCGAGTTGTCGGACTTCGTTGTTTATTGCGTGGACGTTGAAGCGAAACTTGTCCAGCCGATAATGCCGTCTCGTACAGACAAATCGGTATTTTCGTTGGTTTCGCAAATTTCAGGGAGCGTAATGCCGGAACGAAGATGAGCAACTGTGAATATTTAAATATCCTACAGGCTTCGGTTTCTTCTCACCGGTGAGCCCATTCTTTATTTCGAATTATACGAACAACTCTATCATTATTTAATCATAAATTCTATTTCTCTATTATAATTTGATGTCTTCAACAACCACCCATGGTGAACGGAAACCACAATCTCCATAAACAAGTCGACTTCTCTCGATCACCGGGATCACTTCAATTGAAACCTTCGCGGTATTTTCGAAATATTCACGCCACGGCAGCGACCTTCACAGTTGTCAACTGCATGTCGCCGTAACAACATTTTCATATTTTACTATCAATATTGATACCGTGAACTCTTTCTTTACACGGTTACAAATCGTACGAAAAGGTAGTGAAAAGTTAACTATATTCGTTCTGAGATTAAGCGTCAACAATTTCTCGACACTGGTATATTTAGTCTTCGAATGTTTTCTGATCCATACATACATACTTATACCGTGTATACATACGTATCTTTTTTTCTTGGCCTGCGTCGTTTAAAAATCGTGCAAGAAGACGGTTGGCTGTAGTATCGTTAATGTTTCTTTTCTTTTTTTTTTTTGTTGTTGTCAGTGGAAATGATAATCGAAAAGCGGTACGGTAAAGTGCCGTGTAATTCGATGAAGAAATTATTTAAATTAAATCCAAAGAGCTCGTCAATTTCAATCAGAGGATAGTTTAGTACCGGGCAGTTGGGAGGCAAAGAGCCCGCGGCGAGGCGCCGAAATGGGGGCTAGAGGTCGGGGGTGTGGGGCATTCGGTCCATGGGGAGAGAGAAAACGAAGAGCCGGGGCCGGAGATAACATTTCTCGCGAACCTAACAGGTCCCGCTCGTTCGTTTCCTTTTTCCGCAAGGCGAATTCCTCGAATTAGACGCGCACGAATTGGACGGCCGGGCGCGGCTTTTAAGGAACCAGTTGCATATCGCGCGGCCGCTCGACGCGAGTTTCGTCCATTATGGCGGAAAGAGAGTTTCGGCAATTAGCCGGCGCCCCGGGGCTAATCCTTCGTCCATTTTCTGAGGGTCCACACTTTGTCTCCCCTCGCGACGCCGGCTATCTTCCCTCGGCGATCTAATGGTTCGCGATAAAGGGGGAAGAAGAATAGAGTGTACGAGAGCGAGAAAGAAAGAGTGAGAGACAGAGAGAGAGAGTGAGAGAGAGAGTCGCCTCTGCCCAGCCAAGAGCAGAGAGGATCCTCTTCCGAGCGAAATGTCAAGAAGGAGGCGGTTAATTCTCAGCATTTACCGAGGTAGGAGTCTGACCCAACTATTCATTAGACGGGAGTGCAGGTTGTGTTCCCGTGGCATCCTCCTCGCGACGATACAGAGAGGGAAAACGAGCGGGCCGATCGCCCGGAGAGAGACCGAGCGAGAGAGGAGACGGAGAGAGGACGTTGTGCAACTGGGCTCAATTCACTTACCACGTTCCAGCTGCGCGCAGAAACGAGACTTCGGCCGAGCGTGTCGTGGCTGGCTGATGCTCGCTGGACCCAGGCTGTAAAATATCCTTTCCTAATATTAGCACACTCGCCCCGGCCGCTTTCACTTCAAAACCGATAGAATTCGACCGGTTTTCTTTTTCTTGCAATCACGATTGCCAAGAGGATCCGATTTCCGGCGAGGAACCCGTGCGTTTCTATTTCCGTGGTCACACCGTTTTCTTTCTCCTCGTTGAGTAATCTTGGTGGGTAATATATATATCACTGAACGAAACATCTAGGATCTGAACCCTTTTGAGAATTTTTTCGAATTTTCAGGTGTGCAATTTCTTTACGAGTCTCGATAGCGTAATTCGAAACTGACGCGAACCGCGTAAACACAGGAGCATTCGGTTTCGGGAGACGAATATATTAGAAACGTTAGCATTCGTCTCGGCTGTTCGTCATTCTATGAATTAATTAGCGGTGTTAGCACGCCGCGGCGAGCTATAAATTTCAGGATAACGTTACTTAAATTTCTGTCGTCGCTAATACGCCAAGCTATTACCGAATCAGCGGAATATAGAAATGTATTTTTTATCGGTCTTCAACAATCTGTCTTAAGTGGCCAAAAAGGAACGGATCGCCTTTCACGTTCGGCCGTTTTAACTATTTTACCTCGAGAAACCATTCCGTTCGACAAATTAACGCCGATACCGTTCCTAATGACCTGCTTATACGAGGAGACGAGAGCATAAAGTCGAAAAAGGGGGGACTCAAAATTTATCTGACGGAACGCGCATCAAGCTCCTTCAGCAGAAGTGCCGCATCATGGTGTTACTATTTGTTGTGTTATCTGCTTCGCCGAACGCTAAAAAATATTTTTACAAATCGGTAATCTGACTCCAAAGTGCATTTTGTAAATGATCAACATTTCTCATTCCTCTCTACCCGGACCATAATCCCTATGCAAAACGTATCTTGCGCAACTGAAAACAGTCAAAACATTAAGAGCGACGTACTTTTCTGAACTTATCAAAATAATTAGAGAAAGAAATTTTGTGCACCATTAGAACAATACAAGAGCCACATAAAAAGTTATTTCTATTTTACGTATAGATCCGCGATCTAATAATCACATTTATACCAATTAACCCATTTGCATCATAAGGAAATATGAAAAGAAGGCCTTTATCACCAAACTGTTTTTTGTTAAATTATATTTAAGTACTAAAATGACTGCAAGCAAAAGAACTTCATATTTCAGCATTATAAGAAAAATTAATTGAGCGTATATATACGCTCCGGTGATGGTGACCAGGAAAAGTGAACGTACATATGCGCTAATGATACAAATGTGTGCAAGTGCAGTTAACGAGGTTGCAACGAGCGAGGTTGTACTGTGCCACTAACGTCGGACCGCTCTCAGTTATCGTCTAGGAAAAGACGTACTACCACGACATCAGTTAACAATGGCAGTGCATTTACTCGGTCGGCATCCGAGCCGATCCGTTTCCCTGGAACAATAACGTGCGAACCTGGGATTCGGCGGGATTCGTCCTACTCGTGGCACTTCCCGTCGGATCGGATCGCATCGCATCGAAACTGTCTTATTTTCCCGAGTTTTCATGTTCCATAGAATGCCGGGCGGTATCGCGTTTCATCGGGTCATAACTATGGCCGGCCTACGCGGAGGCATTCGTTCGCACGCACTCCGGCCAGACAGGCCGGCTCGTGGAAAAGAAACGCGGGGAATGAGAGAACGAAGAAGGATGGTAACCGACTTTCACTTCGCTGGCGCCAATCGCCGGTACGAGTCATCATCGGCTTAACTTCGCCGATAATCGGCCGCGCTGCTTACATAACTTCCGGCGAGTCCTGTATACTTTCTTCGGGTGACGAGCATTAAATTTATTCTCGATTACGCGCTTCTTGACGATTGCAGATACCTGCAATACCTGGCTCAACTTCTCGGTGTCACAGAAAATGCTCAGACATCCGATATTTAGGTGTCCTACGAACGAATGGAGTATTTGGTCCGAAAAGCCGGACAGAACTATCATAAAACTCGCCTGATCCTCCTGTTTCCATATGCTCGCTTAAAATCAATAAAAACTGTTAAAACATAACCTCACTTTTAAGGATAAAGTTTCCATTTTCTGAATCTTTATGCCGATTTTGTCTACGCGGATGTCTAGAGGATAAACGGGTGTTAGTTCGAATAAAATGATCACACTTGAATTCGGACGAGAATCAACCAAGAAAAATCATTCAAAAATCGTATCTCGGCCGTAGATGATACGAAATCTCAGGTTGAACTAAAACAAAAGAAAATAGCATGTATCCATCGTTACAGCCCCTACCAAAGTAGCTCACCCGAAGATAGACAACATGGCGAATGCTGACTTTAATGTAACGTAACATTACAAGAGTTTCCAAAAATCACTCAAAAATCGTATCTTGGCCGTAGATGATACGAAATCTCAGGTTGGACTGAAACAAAAGAAAATAGCATGTATCCATCGTTACAGCCCCTACCAAAGTAGCTCACCCGAAGATAGACAAAATGGCGAATGCTGACTTTAATGTAACGTAACATTACAAGAGTTTCCAAAAATTACTCAAAAATCGTATCTTGGCCGTAGATGATACGAAATCTCAGGTTGTTCTAAAAGAAAATAAAGTAGCATGTATCTATCGTTACAGCCCCTACCAAAGTAGCTCACCCGAAGATAGACAAAATGGCGAATGCTGACTTTAATGTAACGTAACATTGCAAGAGTTTCCAAGCCCTGGCGGTGCATGTGCGAGCAAGAACCTTCGAATCTCCAACAAACCGTTCGAAACGGTGCTCGAGGCAGCTTTTCGATGCAAAATCACCGCTATGCAACGCTCCTCCGGCAGGCGTGCATTCAAATTCTTTTATCAATTTCAATTAAGCGGGCCCGTAGAGTACGTGGTACGGGTTCACTTCCTACATCTCTTGCTTACTCGAGCGTTAATTTAATTAATGGTTAAAAGGGGGCATTCCACGTTCCAGGGGAACAGTGGCCGGCCGTCACGGTTCCCTGGCAAACGTTATCGTTACGATTCCGCTGGCGCGGTAACGGATTACGTTAGAACGCGAACGAAACTCGCGATTCGTAACGTCGGTAAGTTATTACCGGCTCCGGAGAAATTATTGCTAAACCCACGATCGGTATCCGCCACGATTCTTCTTTTTCCGCGGCGCGACGAGACGCTCCGGCCGTGCCGATCCGAGCGGTGCCGAGCGGAGCCGAGCGGAGAGGGCGAAATTCCTAAGCTCAAAGATCCACGATCGTGAGAAGCCGTTACGACATCTACCGCTCGAAGACAAGTGGACCAGTTTTTAGGGGCGGGGGAGGGGAACGGACGTTGGAATTGAACGGAGAAAATATTGCCACATTCGAGCTTGTCACGTCGCGTCGTCGCGAGGATAACGTCGGGCTCAGCCCGTCTCGCCTGGAAATAATCTGTTTTCTGCATATCCGCTTACCGCGCCGGTTTCCTGGAAACCCCCCCACCCCCGGCCATCACTGCGGCTCGGTCCTCCATTTTGTTGCTCGATGCGGGAAAGTCCATTTTCCCGCGGCCTCCATTTTTTCGTACGTTTGTCAACCCTTTAGTTAATATTAGATTGTAGCAAAAATGGAAACCTGATTTTCAGTGATCTCAAAACCTTCTTTGGAGAACAACCACGCGTCGATATTTTAACTATGGTCATTTCGATAAAACGTACCTTCACTAACCATCATTAATTTTTGCCTGAAACAAGTTCGCACGACGTGACAAGTGTTTCCAAGCGTCTCTAAAAACAGTGAATAATTTTTGCACACTTGTGTTCCATAATTTTTCACTTTGAATTGAACGACAATAAAATTGATATACTCGCATTTTTCCAACGTTGAATCCCGCGAGGTTACCTGTTGATAACATGCGCCACAGATGGTTATCGTGAAATTAATGTCGCTGCGTCGAACGCGATCGTATCGACGTGTTCTGCTTGCAAAATGGCCGACGGACAGGTCCGTGTAAAACATCGTTGCGCGGAGCGTTGGTTGGCGAAAAATCTCGCGGAAATCAACGGTTGTCACTCGTCTACATTCTCCGGTAAGTGATCGAGGCGTTCTCACGTTTCGGGTATCGGCGTGACGCAATCCCGCCGGGTTACCTGATTTCCATTCTTCCCGCGCGTAGACAGACAATCGTAGCCCCACCCGGTGCCGTTAACGAGACCCGTAATTAATAATAGGTACGCGGAAGTGCTCGTTTCGAGCGAGTGTCTTTCTCCCCGTGGATACCCTGTTCTATCGGCCAGACGCTACCGTTAAGGTGAAACGCTGGCCCGCACAAAAGAGCACCACCGGAAGTCGCCTTCCTCTGTTGCGCAGTCCGATGCCTGTCGCTATTTTCGAGGAAACGTTGATTCGTGACTCAACGCACTGTCGAAAATTAGCGTATCGTTTAGTGGGTCGTCGCAAACACATCCAAAGTTGAATAGAGGACGGTCCTTGCGCGCTGTGATTCTCTACGCTCGAGTCTCTTTCAAGTATTGTTTACACGGATCTTTCTATCACGTCTTATTTGATGTTACATGCTTTTTTTAACTTCTGCACAACGGGTCGTTTATCGTCCAGGCTGATCTTATGTTCACTGTTCTCGGCTTTCAAAAAATCTGAAAAGATTCTAGAACACTTATTCAAGTCTCCGCTTCAATACTATTTCTACCGCTGCTTTATGTCTACAATCACCTACCATTCGTTTGTACCACCAGTCACTCATTATCTTCTTCATTCGCAGAAATAGATGTATGTTTCTTTTCAATTTTAAGAGATGTCAATACAAATTTTACAGATTAATTTCGGAAAAATGTGGGTCTCCCCTCCTTCCCCTTTGAAGGGATTCGAAAGTGAAATTTTTAAAGCGAATCCTGATTCGTAGATTGTCCCGACGACGTGGTTGAGAATGTTTGGCCGAGTGTTTCACTGTTTCCGTCGTGACCTCAAAGTCCCCTCTCTCCCCGACTATCGCCGAGCCATCCGAAGTCACGGACGTTACAAGCACGACAAATGCTCGCGCGCGCAAAGGTCGGTGCGTACGGAGGTGCGTGCACCGCGCAAGTCTGCGTCAGGGTTCAGGTCGGCGAGTATGCGACATTGAGCCAAGGCCACTGCAGACCGCACTGGCGAACGGACATTTACGCGTACGTTGACACGATGTCGCGACGGTGCTAGGCGCACGCCTCTCACACGCATTCTGCTACACGCAGGCCCAGGTGAGAGTGTTCACGTGACTTTCGTAAATTTTCTCGAAAGAAAAGAAAATTCCCGCGACAATGGCGTCACGAGACTGCCGAACCGGGCAATGTAGGGGTAGTTCGGCTAGCACCGAACGCTTCTCGTTAAATAAATAAACAAATAATACAATCCTTTCTCCGTTTTATTTCGTGTCATTCATAAACCTTGTGCTACGTTAAAATCTGTAGATCATTGTGCTCATTCAAACGTGGAATAATTTGTTTTCATGGAATTTGTTTTCAGGAAGGCTGAATATTGACTAAGGGACGAAATAAGGTACATTTACCCTAACGCATGGAATCATCAGTGAAATGGATTTTGAAATATGCGTCCACGTCAGTGCTGTGCAGAAACGTCGTCTCCGAAGGATTAATTAGTGCAGTCCGCTATAGCAGGTATTGTTGAAAACATCATGCCTATTTTAAAGTTCGGTAGTTGTATAAAGTAGACAATGGTCGTTGCATTATTCCACTTTCTTCCAACAAAGACTACTGCTATTCCTGCTACTGCTACTCCTTTCAGTATTGTAACGTGTCTGGCAGTCTAATTGATACTTTTTCCGTGGTGTTCGTTTCCTCGTTCGGCTTGATTAACTGGGAACATCTTCAATGCTAAATGGGTCGGTGACGCGAGTCGTCATTGTTAGGCGTCCTTCGCAATGGTGGATCTATTGTTTGCTCCCGCCAACGTAACGAGTGTCAGGTGTCGATTCACTGTAGTTAGAACGCGCTGTTGTCTACCGTCTTCTTATGTAGGTGGATCCAACTATTGTTACGCTCCGTCATTTTACGTTGGAATACTAGGTCGTGATTGTTGTCCGCGAAATCGTCTAAAACGGACCTGTCGCATTTATATCGAGTGTCTTTCCAGGATCTGTAATATTCTTAGATTAACTTTCATGGATTCTATAATTCTAAAATTAGCCATATAGTTATCAAATCCACAAACCTCATAGAATAAAAGCTAGAGAAAATTGATGAAGTAGTGTAATGTATTCACTTTTAAAAGTTCTCTCAATTTTTCTCAGTCAATGTTGATAAGCCCACGAGTTAAGGAAAACGAATTTAAATGGAAAAAGGTGACTAAGGTGTGCGAGAACCCGAAAATATCGGGTCGGGTCGGGTTGGGAAGTTTACTTGGCATTCAAAAAGTTTGCAATTTTCGGGTATCCAAAGCTGCAGTCGGGGGGGATCGAGTTTGAGGAACCCAAAAATTTGTAATCGAATAAGTGTGACGCTTTTACGACCCGGCCCGACCCGAGTCGAGTATCGAGTACACCAAAATTTTCTCGCACTCCTGTAGCGGTGAAGCAATTTAACCTACGAGCAATTAATTTCTTGTTCGAACAGAGGAATTTAAAATTCAATCATTCGCCGTAGAGGATTTTCAATATCCGAGCATTGTTTTCTTCGGCGGTTCCTCCCGGTTTCAGCGGTTTCCCCCTTCGTTCTATGATAATAGAATTCGTCTCGGTTTCTTCTCCGTATCCGATGGTTCTTTTCGTTAGACGGTCCCGCCTCGCCGCTTCTAATTGGTCACCGCTGTGATGTATAGGTTCCCCTGGATTTGTCGTATCTACCGGACACATCTCTAACCTTTTCGTCTGCCGAATCTCTAATGATCTCACGTCGAGGCACAGCGATATAGCCAATTTAACGAATCCCTGGCCTATTTTCTGCCAAGGACAATTCATTGTTAGGCTAGCATTGTATTCCCTTGGACAGGGTGGTCCCTCCGTCCCGACTGAATTAATACTTTCAACAAATGCAGCAACAGCTTCGCCCAGGAGCTGCGCTTATTCTTTAACCGTGTCTATTTCGAAACGCATAAATTCACCACATCGTACAGACACATTTTCAATACGTGACAATCCCGCTAATGGGAACTCAATAACAAAGGGTCATAAAATAAAATTTATACATATTTAAATTGAAATAGAAACATAACGGCGTAAGGTACGAATGTAAACTTTTTATTTATCGGTGTATGCCGTTACGTTTTAAAAATAATTTCATTTATGTGACCGCCCAAGGACTTCTTCGAAACAATCAATCCGCGAACACCAATTTTCTTCGCAAAAATCGGCAACTACGGCAATAATAACCGCGATTAGTGTTGGTCTTTAAATCGGCTAGTGTTGTCGGGTTATTAGAACGGACCAACGATGTAACGTAATCCCAGAGATCCTGATGAAATCGTTAATTCATTAATTAGTCCAACTGAATGGCACAGAAATACCCTAGGAAGTACCCTAGGTGTTCGAGGAATGAATAAAATGGCTCGAGCATCGCCGAGGACGATCGTTCTAATTTAAAACATTGAGATAAACCGTTTACTTGGCATGATCGGGGAAAAATGACTGATCTTTTGTCAGCGGCGCCTGTAGGGGCGCTTTTATAGCCTACTACATATTTTCAGCCGGCCGAAAAGTTCTGCCCCATGCGGTGGCAAACTGCGACTAACGACGCGGCTCGCCACCCGTTATTGTGCAAAACTGACAGGATTATTTAAGAGTCGGCCGGGCCAGCTTGGCCGAATTTACGAGACGCGTTCCGTGCGCCGAGGTTAACCAAATAATATACCTCCTGCGGCCCGATACGGGATCCAAATCGATTCATCGTGCTAAACGGACAAGCACCGGTGAGGCACGACCGATCGCGAATAGTAAAACGTGTTTAATAACCTGACAAATTTCTGGTGGCCGGATCTAGGCGTCAAACTTTTAGTTATACGCAACTTTTTCACGCGACCGTTCGGACGTGTTTGAAAAAGCAACCAGTTAAAATCAACGCAGTTTATCGCTGTGTTACTCAATCGTTTATTTGCAGTCGTAAATGTTCATTTTAAGCAAAATGTTCCCTCCACTCTTACTTATTTATAAAGAATCGAATAGATATACAGGGTGTCCCAAAAATTTAGTACTTCCTCGAAAGGGGCGATTCCTGAGTTCATTTCAGGTAACTTTTTCCTTTGCGAAAATGTTCTCCGCGACTTCCTTAAGGAGTTATTAACCGAAAACACGGTCCAATCAGAGCGCGGCAACAGCAGACGTATTCCGGCTCAGCCAATGCCGAGCAGGTATGCGTCTGCTGAAGCCGCGTTCTGGTTGGTCCGTGTTTTCCGTTAATAACTCCTTAAGGAGGTCGCGGAGAACATTTTCGCAAAGGGAAAAGTTACTTCAAATCACCTCAGGAGTCCCCTCATTCTGGAAGTAAAAAATTGTTGGGACACCCTGTATATTTTATTCACTCTCGTTAAAGAGTCCCGCGAAACCGTAAAGGGCGATAGTTTCAGTGAAAATAAAGGAAACAAAAGTTTCCAAGTTATTTCGAAACCCATACTAAATAAGTCTTCGCCCGTAGACAAGATTGAAATTTCATGGTGTCGCCGGCAACCCCGGAATGTCGTTCCCGGGTTAAATTAAATAATTCGAACGCGTCGGGCGGAGTGTTAAAAATTAACGTCACCGTGACTAAAGCGTGTCTGTTCATAATAAGAAAGAATGAGATACGTTCTACACTTACACACCATCACGGCGAACAGGTTCTCGCCATGAATTTACATTTTAATCTTGTCGCGAACTTATTATCGAAAAGAGGGGGGCAATCCTGCAGGATCCTGCGCGTTTAATGCTCTCCGAACAGTGTGTATATATATGTATATACGTATGTGTGATCAACTTCCTATATTTACGAACCACATAAATCCTTCGGGAATTCAATTAACGTTCAACTTGAAAGCAGAATGATGCATCGCGACGGTGCGCAGTTCGGAACGAATTTGGAACGAGTCCTGATCTGCCTGTCTATCCTCTAATAGGGATAGAGACTCGAAACGAACCGGGTAACGGATCCTTTGACCCGGGTCCGAGATATGCAGGTGAGCCGGAATGTTGTTTACTGCTCTACTGCATGAGAGGCCGCTAATATATTCAATTCATTTTATGCGCCTTTCAGACAAATTGAATTTGGCTACAAGTCGGCGCTATTTAACAAATCACTCTTGCCGGAATTAATATTCGAACCATCTTTGCACTGGATTAACCGTTTTAAGATTCAAGCAAACGTCTTCAGCTGTCTTGGGGAGTTAGAAGGATCATTTCACTAGACGACGCGTGGAATAAATTCTTTTAAATTTGCAATTGGTCGGAACCATGGAGAAACCTAACCCAGACCTTCTTCATTTTAATTATAACTAGACTAGTTCTATAATTTTAGAAAATCGACCGAAAACCTGTTGTGGAAACGTTATACAGTATTGTCTTGATCTAAGCTCAATCCTCTTGTGGCGACATAGATCGTGTAGGGCTACTATTTTCTGGTGACCGCGTCGACCGCGCCAATTAAACTACCAAATACAGTTCAAATTACATCGTGCTTGGTATCATTTTAATCAGAAAAATGCCACGAATAAGTTGATGAAAGTCCCGTTAAAAAAATAATGAAAAATATAGAAGTTTTGTAATTGGAGTAGTGGTTCACACCGACAATCCCAAGTCTATATCGGTGGCATGTTTGAATTTGTAGCTGGAGATATTTTCTAGCGCGCGCTACTCTCGATTTCATCCAGAAGACTCTTCCAATGGCACAAAAATGTTTGGATTCCACGGCACGCATATCGTCAATTTTTGGCCTACTTCTCACGCTTATATCACCAAATATCTGCACAATCTAGTCAGCTGATGAACAGCGCGCGCTAGACTGAACCTTCCTCTTTCGAACGAGCCCTTTCCCAGCGAAAAATATTCTCAAATAAGGACGAAAAGTTGCAGCGCGTAAAACCATTTTTCGCTTATTTTTGTCGGTAACGTGGTCGGTCTACCTTATCGGAATCTACGGAGTCTTGGTGCTTAAAAATCCACGATCTAATCGTAAAACAGCGACGGTCCCGATTTACTTTTGGTCTCTGGTTGAGAGGGCGAACGTTTCTGCATGACACCCTGTACAGTTGGAGGGAACCCATGGAATCTATCGTGTCTGGCCGACGTTCACGAGGAGAAGAACTAGAGTAGCCCGGAGGGCCGGTTGCCCAGGCCCTGTTATACGCCTATGCCGCCACTTAAAAATCCCCGGGCTCGGCTCTAGATTAGGGAATTCAGACGTCGAAGCTGGCGAACACGGGGATGCGGTCCTCGAGCACCTTTTTTGTCTAGGGACCGGGGCGTAACGTCCTCTGGGATATTTGGCCCCTCGTTAGATCCTGCGGAACATCGTTACGAGTCAGGGGACCGCGTATAAAGGGAATCGCCGCTACGAGAAGAGTTTTATGGGGAGCATTAGCTGATTGGTCGGTCGCGAAATTGCTGTTATAAATTCCGTTGATATTAATGCACGGTTCGTAACAATCTCGCGAAACGTTTAATTGGATGCTGACGCGCGTACCGGGATTGTCTCCCGTCGAAACACCCCTAAATTCCAACAATTCTATCGGGAATGCTTGTCCCTCTTTCTTGACTCGCTACGAACATTCGAATCGCCCGCCAAAACCGCCGTACAAGCGAAGGTCGAATGTTACTTTGTACCATTAGTTAAGCAAAGCTGGATGAAACACTGTTTCAAATAGCAACCAAAAAATAATCTATTTTATTTGAAATCATACACGCCTCCATATTTTGTTTATTTTAATTCGTATGTTTTTTGTTTGTAACGATCAGGTATTATTTCTAAAAGTATTAATATACAGGGAACAAAATGAACAAAATTAATGTCGCCTACGAGTGAAGCAGAGCAAAACTAATGTTCCATTTTTTAGCATAATATCCTACATTCTTCTTTAATAAACCATCACAGAGCACTACCTTTTTTTGCTAAAAAAAAAGGATTTTGAAAGATATTTTAATGTAAGGGCGTCACGTAGATGAGCTCAATCAGCAACCTAGAGTAAGCTGTACTCAAAGATTGCATGTTTCGATTTTTCCGTCGTCCGGGCGCTGTTGCAGCGAAGATGACGATGTCTAAATAATCAATGCCGACCATTTGATTGTTTAGCGGATGATAGCTGACAATTTCGTGAGTCAGCGATTCCCCGGGGGGCTCGCAGGCTCGTTAGCCTCGACCGTCGAGTTAGCGCCCTAAACGCAAACATCAATCACCATTAGCCCCGGCCATCCGATCGTCTTAATCGTTTCCGAAAATCTCGCCCCGGCTTCGGATTCGTAAATCCTCGCTGAAGGTGGACCCATGCGCGTGCATGGCCGCCGATTAAAGTCATTTCGGCCGGCTAATTGTAATCCAGCCGCGGAAACCGGATATCTCGGACGATGGAATGAACATGTCCCGACCGCCAGAAATCCCCTTTTCGAACGATACACATGAATCACTTTGCCCGACGATAAAGCAGAACTTCTGCACAGGCCTCCAGAAGTAGCTTCATAATTTACCGAATTAACGACGTAGACCAATAAATCTCACGATAGACGATTCCATTTAATAATCCCCGGCACCGGCTCAGGAAGAGGCCACTCTTAATCCCTAATCCGCCTGGTTGCTATAAGTCCGTAATTATCGTTGCTTGTTAGTCCTTCCCGTGTGCATAACTCGCTTTGTTGTCGAGAACCTGTGTTACTTCGAACCGTGAGGAAAGGGAATAATTATTGTTAACGAGTGTCGATCGCACTAATGCTCGCATATCCGACACTTCTTAATAGCCTCATTATCGATCTCCCTACAACAGAGAAGCCACGACTTTCTTCTAAACAATAATTCTATGAGAAACCATTGAAATATGATTATGAACCCTCCGGATACGATTTGTAGCTACACAGTTATAATTTGTTGCAATAACATGTGTTGCAGACTTTATTTTCCTCGGGTGAATGTTTAGCTTTTTTTACATAATTGAGTCAAACAAAAATTGCAGAAAAACTGAAGAATGTATCAACTTGCCCCGGTCTCCCCTGCTGATGGTGTTACGGGGCAAGACTCCATAGATTCGCGATAAGGTAGAGTGACCACGTTACCGACAAAAATAGACGAAAAATGGTTTTACGCGCCTCAACTTTTTGTCCTTATATGGGAATATTTTTCGGTGGGAAAGGGCTCATTCGAAAGAGGAAGGTTCAGTCTAGCGCGCGCAGGTCATGAGCCCACGAGATTACGCAGATATTTGGTAATATAAGTGTCAGAAGTAGGCCAAAAATTGACGATGTGCATGCCATGTAATGCAAGCATTTTTATGCCATTGGATGAGTTTTCTGGATGAAATCACGGGTAGCGCGCGCTAGAAAATATCTCCAGCTACAAATTCAGCTATACTTTGTCTTGATTCTCTGCGAACTAAAGCCAAAAACTTGAAGCACGTTTCTTAACACTTTCACGTCCGCACGGTTCACAAAAATTTTCTTCTCCGTCGCCGGAACTTATTGCAAAGTTGTTCATTAAAATGTACAAATATAAAATATAAAGTTCATTACAACATAATAAACTCAGCTACTTTTATTAAATGATACGTGTAACGGGATACGGGATGCAAATGGCACCACGTTGGTGTCACCGGCAAATAATGACCGGCTTGCCAATGGCACCACGTTGGTGTCACCGGACATGAAAGTGTTAAGACGGACCTTAAGTCAGTGGCTGAAGGCTGTGAACGGAAATTGTACAGCAGTTACCGACCTGGTAACTCTGCAAGAGTCACGTGACTACCCTTGGCTCTTAACGCCGACTTCTCTGCGACGTTTGCTATGAATGGATTCGCTGTTACGCAGAGGGCAAAGTAAGTGGATCAGTCCAAACGAACAAGGCTGGTTTTTCTGCCGTTCCTCGGCCAGCTCTTCCGGATAAGTCTGTCCGAGTAAAAGACACGACCTGCTGGTTGATCCCCCAACGATTTCCACGAAGATTCCACGGAATCCCGGGACGTGGGCCGCTTTCTCGTCTAGAAAGCACCAACGAAGCCACGGACTTCCTAGACGAGGCATGTGGCATTCCGTGAAACTGGCGACCTGGCAGCAGGATGAGCCACGACTCTACACCGTAATCAGGGACACGCGCTCGATCCAGAGCTGACTTGAACCCAGAAGGTTAACTATACCACTTCCTGCCCGGCGTTTCGCTGGTTTGCCCTTTATCCACGAGACTAAGAGACCGGTACGATTCCGACTGCCAATCAGGATTGACAGAAACGGTACACCAGATTCGAGCGAACCTACGCAACACTCGCATTATACCCGACCATACGGATTTCATCGACTCTGATAACTAGACTGTGGATTTTATGAATTTATGAGAAAAATGGGCGAGTACAATTTAAAGCAGTGCACATGTTAAAAATATTTCATACTATGACACATTTGACAGAGAAAGACAAAATAGAAGAAACATCAAATGAATTTATTATGACTGGTACGTTATTGACGATCTATCAAAATTAATAAGACAAGAAATCAATTTTCATGCGACTCCCTTTCCTTGATATTGATGCGGGCAATTTTTGTTTCAATTTCTATTTATTTATTCCAATCGCTTATGCGCTGTTTAATACTTTGACTGCCAAACTAGAAACCTCAAAAATTCCATAAAATCCAAGTTATTTAATGAACTAAAAATAAAAAAATTAAATGTATGGTATTGAAAAATGTATAAAAATGTATGGTAGTTATTCAACTGTCTTGCATTTTACAGATCCTAATCAAATTTGGTACAATGAATATATTATCGTAAAAATTCATTTTAAAGCCTGGGCAAATAACCCCGTCACCCACGTATGGGTGACATGGAAGTCAACGTGTGAAGGCCACTAAGGTATTGGTTTTAGCATAATAAAATCATTAAAACTAGAAAGAAATTTTTATTTCGCTTCTCTGTCTTACAACCAATGCAAATGTTTTTTATTCTTGCACAAAGAACCGCAGTCTACTGATAACACTGCTCCAATGAAAATACATATTTTCATTTAAGAAATTGAAGGTACACAAATAAGACAGGTGTACACGTCAATTTGTCGCTCTTTCTCCGTGTGTTTATGCTTCGATCACGAACAAGCAAAACACGTGGAAATCTCGAAAATAATCGATGAGGTCATTCAGAGGTCGAGTTAACCTCTGCACTCAAGCTGAAGGTCGACACTTTGAGCATTAACTACAATTAAGTAAATATTGTAGTATTGGAATTGAAATATCTCCTGAACTAATGACCTGTTTGGGTACAAGAATGTTAAACTTTTTTATGTGGAACTACATTTATTGGTGAAGTACATGGTTTCATTGCAAACATTGGAAGTCACCTTCAAATGCCCTCCTATGTATACTCCATCTACAAAAGAAATTCTGAACATAGAATTATCGAAAACATATAATTTCGGAGACATCGAGTGGTTCCCATGAAATGGGACACCCTGTAATCCTCTTTTGAAATTTTTCTTATGTAAAAATATCGTACCCGGAATCCAACAGAGAAGTGCACGACACATTTTTTCCGCGCAAGGGAGCGTATCGGGAAACGATGAATCGGTCGTCGAATTAAAAACACGGGCATTAATTCGAAGGGGAGGCTTCGCTGTAGATAAAGCGTAAAAGGCTGGGATTTTTATTGCTTGTTACATTAGCATTACAACACGTGAGAAAACACTCACCGTGGCGGAACCAGTGTCACGCGATTCCAGCTGAAAGTGGCTACTGTTTACGAGTCCGTGTAATGAGCGTATAAGGCGAGACGTGGAAAGAAGACGCTAAAAGAGAGGATAGTCGGTGACCTCAAAACGAAGGTCAGGACGCCCGTCTTGCGTGTGCGTGTGCGCCCGTATGCGAGCGTAACGCTGACTCTGTTCAGACTGCACCTGTTTTCTTGACGTCTCCAATCAAGGTCCTTCATTTAACGATACATCGCCTGCGGTATTCGATGCGATCCAGCCGAGAGGGAAATCGATGTGATATTGTATTTTTATTTTTCCGAATTCACGTTTCTTCGTTTAGTCATCTGTAGATTGCGAATTCTATGCATTTGCGACAGAAACTTCACAACACTGTTACATTAATTGCAACTTATTCCAATTATCGAAGGAGGAACAACGTTTTTATCCCAGGTTCCACTCCCTACGACAGACTGGGAAAACTCTCAGTTTGCATAAAAATCAACGGTCTATATGTTATATGTTCTGGTAAATAAACCCGTTAGTTAACGAATTAAAGGTAGAAAATGTGAGGAAGGAAACAAAATAAAATATTTTATTTATAGAGAGATTTATATACAGTGATTTCTCTATATATGACGCTAAGGCCTGCAGGATAAACGTCGTGGAATTATCCCCACTACCGCGAGATATTCCCGGACGACACAGGACGTTGGCAAGACTCGTGTTGTTGACATATATCGAGAATTCACAGTTTCGACATATTTTATTCTGAATGATACAGGTAAATTATTTATTGTCTAAAAAAGTAATAGTTTGTTTAGCTGCAATGCTGCTAAAGAACGGCAAGTAAACACGTACATTTTATCGTAATTTATGACTCATCGTACCACCACGAGGAAAGAATACATTATTTGAGAATGTACTACTTTGTCGGGTTTAAAATGTTTAGAAATGGAAACAAGACAGTGGCTTCGATGGAATTAGTATGACACGTGTTTCTCAGGAACGTGGATGCATGATTCCTCCGGCGATACGTATCGGCAATGAGGTAGTAGTGCAAGAACGACGGAACAGGAAGTTTGATCACCACTTTGCATTTCGCTTTGCATTTGCAATAATAATTAATCGAGTTTGCCCAGACTTTCTTTCCGAGAATGGTAAGGTTTCTTTCGGTACCGAGAATCGATGAGACGGGTTCTGCGAAACGATCCGAACGTTTGTTCCGCAAATGTGTCTTTTCGATCAGTCTCGCCGGAATGTTCGTGAGCACAGTTGCGTAATAAGCCTCCCGAGCGCTATTATTGAGCGCTACGTCCTCGAGGAATATTTATAAGTTAGCCTAATAGCGTTATAGTTTCCTCGAGCGGGTCGAAATAATTGCGACACACTAGCCTTAAACAGTGTTTTATTCTTTCGAGGTCGGCAAAAACTCTGAGAACCGTGCCACCATTCATTCGTACCGAATATGGACACGAAGTCGCACGTAATTTCTCTCAATGATCGCGAACAACACAGTTAAATGAGCACAAAGAAGCAAGCGTTACGGAGAATCATACTATCCGTGCGAAAACTATCTTTTCAGAGATAGAACATAAATCTGCTCCACATTTTATTCATTCATAACCAGCTGCGCTTGATACAGTAGTCGAAGAAAACTCGAATGGCATGAAACGAAATGTACGATGCTTCTTCAGAGGTCATCAAGACCATAGTGATCCCAAAAATGATTACAAAAGCTATAGAAAAGTAAAAGAAGACACCTTTGTCATTTTATTTAGTTTTTCTAAAACGTATAACAGTCGCCAAAAAGAAATTATCCATTGCTTGCATCTAAGCTACGGGTGCTAGGGTTTGGGTCCATTTTGACCTAGTTACAAACCTTCTATCAACTTTCTAATTTTTTTCTAAGTACAGTAAAGTCTCGATCTAAGCCGAACGGAGCTGCACGATCTTAGTCGGTTCACCTATCCCCTCCACTAGGGGTACACCCTGTGAGGGGCCAAGAGGCTCGAGTTGTTGACGTTAATCAAACATACCATTTTTGTACCACGTTCTCTCCTATGAAGTCTGGCTAAATGCTCAATCATTTTTATTTAAATAAATGACATTAACGGCCGTCTCACTGCGGCGCGCAGTGGTCGATCACGTCATTGAAACGGCGTTGGACAAGAAAGGAAATCGGTCTGACCAGTGTTACGTTACTAGGCGTGGGCATCGCGTAAAGGTCATCTTCCCCATGACACCGGTGACGAAGTGTAATACACATGAGTCTATCGCCATATCGGCTGAAAGGCTCCGGTGACCTTATTCTCAAGGAACCTCTCGGTGTCCTTTTACGACGTACGCGCGGCGGAATGCATAATTTTCAAACTTTTACTAGCCCACTGATTCTCAGCGGGCTCGCAGATGGTACCGTCCGCGTTCCAAATTCGTCGAATCCATTGCCGGCCATCCCTGTAATAAAACAAGCTTATTATTATTATCCGAGGTGGCGTAGATCCGTACCGTTAGTCTGCAACAGCGCAGTTATCTGAAGGTTTTCTATCGGTGTGCAGCTTTATAGGCTCTGATCACACGATCGCCTAACACACGGAACGCGGACACGAATAGAACCGCCGCCAGAACCCTTTCTGCATAAACTCGTGATTTTTAGCATTATCTGGCCGGTCGTATCGAAAGGTCACATTGTAATATCGAAACTTCTGTCTTAATATTTGATCGAACGTCCGATTCATACATATGTACTTCCCCCGATTCCATGGTATTAGGTCCCGCTGACCATATTACCTGTTGCGAGGTCATGCATAATGCACGAGATCGGATGCAACTGCTGGATAATTTCTCGCACCAATAAGCACGTGTAGCGGTAAAAGTTTCTGCTCGTCGGCGCAACTGCGAGCAAACAATGCGGTGCACGAATTATTGTTTCGGTTTAACTTCTCTGCTTACGGTGACTGGCCGGATTATTAGAGGCGCGGTATGGAAAATTCATATTTTAACCGCCTGCCGAATAAGGTTGTCTGCAATGCCTCTAGAAGTGAACATTATTGCTGCATGTTATAAAAATAATAAGATATCCTGGTTTATCGAAACTTTTTCTTATTGCCCAGAATTATTCGCAATGGCAGTAAAACGTGTCTTTCTTAATTCGATCAATTTGACGACTAACTTGTTTTTGATTGTACGAGTAAATGAATAATTTAAAGTTACGAAACGTGTCTTCATTTTATTGTAATCATCGCTCAAGCGACCCCCATTGGCCGTCATTCTTCCCTACGCTATCAATTTTGCTCGAGTACATTTCCCATTGAAAAACACACAATTTAAAAAAAAATTTAAATTTTTTCGACCTCTAGTTTCCGAGATATCTCAAAAAATATGGTTTTGACCCCCAACTTTGAGGGCTGTTTTCACCCCTTCAAAGTGGATGTCTGCCGATAAAAAAAACACGTGTCAAATATTTTTCAAAGAACTATAGCTCCCATAAGTTTCATCAAAATCGGCGTGTCGCACTTGAATATGTTTCCTTACCAGATTTACAGCTCCGGCCGGACCTGCCCAGACTCTCCCCGGCTGTTTCATCAATTTTTCCGAGCGTTGCACGTTCCCGAGCAAACCGATTCGGCAAACGAGCGAGCCGGGTGACGAGCGAGGAACGCGAACAGCTCGATTAGGGGAGCAATTAATTCCGGCGTAGCCAGAGCCGGGACAATCGTTTAAATAACGTCGGAACAGCCCGCTTTCGTTTATCGTTCCCCGATCTCCGGCGGTCCACGGGCACGGCCAGCGCACCTGTAAATTCTGCAACAACGCGAACGGATCCACTTCTTCGTACCTAATACACATTTCCCAGCGTGGCGTAGTGCGCGATGCACGCGATGCAATTACGGGTTTAACGCACGGGCGATCGCACGCATACTTATGCGCCGGATTAAACCACGACTGCATTCTGCCGATCGGAATGCCTACTTTGAGAACATGTAACTGCGCCGATTAGAGGCCGCGAAACGGACTGCTCTTGTCACACGGGGACGTTTACATTGAAACGCGCGAAAGTCCCTCGACGACGACGAAGACGACGACGATCGGTTCTTTCTCTCTCTCTCTCCCTCCCTCCTTGTGCGTATCTCGTTACACACCGGCGTCGTTTCCACCCAAGCTTTTTTTTCTTCCCCTTTCGCTTTTACACCGGCCCGATCATTCGACACCTCGCATTCCAGCGTCTTTTCCACCGGTGCACCCCAGGCCGCTCACGCGTCACTATACAAGGGGATTAAACAGGGGCTTCGCGTCGACACCTGAAAAAATCGTAATGGCCGGCGTCCGACGAATCTTCCTACCGATAAGATGTAATATAATGGCGTCGATACGGTGGCGTCGGCGTATGAAATCGTTCGAACGAACGATTATTCCAATTTAGTTGAAAATCGGTACCGATGTCCAAACTGGAAAGAAAGCGAAATGGAGGATTCAATATGGCGGACGTGTAACTCAGAAAGATCGAATTTCCCTGAAAATTGGTATTTCCATGTTTTCTTGGTCGCTGAATGTGACTCTGATGTCACGAAATTAGAAGAAACAATATGGCGGGTTCAATACGGCGGACGTGTAACAGCAAAAAGATCGGAATTCCCTGAAAATTTGTATTTCTATATCTTTTGGGACGCTGAATATCAATCTGATGTCACAGAATTACAAGAACCAAATGGCTGGTTCAATATGGCGGACGTGTAACTCGAGCAAGATCGCATTTCCCTGACAATTGGTATTTCCATATTCTCTGGATGAATTACAAGAAACAAAATGGCTGGTTCAATATTGCGAACATGTAATTAAAAAATTGTTGCTTCTCCTTGAAATTTAGTATTCCATTTATATTTTGGGTCGCTGAACACGAATCTGACATCGAAATTGCAAAAAACGAAATGGTGGGTGTACAATGTTCTCAACTTATTAATATGATTAAGAAACGAGATAAATATCTCTGCCTTGCGATCAATCGAGACAATTTTCATTTTGCCCGAAAGCCCGCAGTCCAGTTGTTACTAAAACGAGAATGCTGAATTAATCGAGTTCTTATTTATTGGAATTGCAGCAGGTGGGTTAGCTGAGCAGAATAAACATTTCCAGACGATATTATTTCGTGAATGTTGATCCTTTGTTGGTTGGTACAACAAATGGAAGAATGCATTCCGCCAACGGATCGAAACGTGGCACGCACAAAGAAGAGTGCGACGATGTGTGGGTCGACACGCGAAGTAGGTGAATGGTTCCGCCGTGGTACGCGGCGATTGAGCAATGCATTAACGAGGGTCAGGTGTGTCGGCAGAATTATTACTGCACGGATTGCGGTTGACTGGGTACCACTGATCTATTGTGTCTCACCGTACGAGACCATAGATTCTGCCCACTTGATTAGATTCGATCACTCGGCATTGCGACAGGTACTGTGCTAAATTAGGATCGCGAATGCGTAATTACGGCGAGTCAATGAACCGAGAGAAACTTAAATAGAATTGAAAACTCAGCGTCACGCTCGCCCCGAGCGATAAACGCCTCGACACACTTTTACCCGACACCTCGAGCTTCCGTCACCTCGAATCGGCAGAAAAGTCTTTAAAACACTTATCATATTTTATACTGTCCGAATCATATCGCATATTTAGCAGTTCGTAGCGATTTTAAAATTAAATGATACTACAGATTTTGTTCGTATAAAAGCATCTTAAATACATCCCTTAATAAAGAACAAAAACGTTTAATTCGGTGGCCAAATGTAACAATGAATTGCTATATTCGAATAGAAAGGGTTAACACAGCAATTGTTACAATACCTTTTTGCTTTCCTTTCGAAGTGATTTGATTTCATAGGATTTTCTGATGTGTCGGAAATACTCTTGAGGTGTCCAACTTTTTCGTGTCAAAGCGTACGAACGCAGATTTCAATCGTGTAGAAACTGCATAATTTTTGCTGTTACAAAAGCGCGAGCAAAGGGAGCCAAATGAATTGCATAACAATGACGAAACGACGACGATGTAAGCGTAAAATTCAATGGGTACGATTCAAAGAAACAATTTGTATTCGTGCGAATCATTTCGACAAAATCGGCGCGCTCGTTTGTCGGAAGGAATGCGACTGAAAACAGCGCATTCCTGGGATTGCAACGGGATTAATGCAACTTTTATTACGCGTCCGGCGCGGCTTCTTCGTTTCTGCGTTACGCAATAGTTGCACGTCCGCGGAGCCGATGCCGATGGTGCAACCAGTTATTAATATTACTGAATCGCGAGCGGCCGAGATGCAGAAGTCTCCTCGTACTTTAGGGGGTTAATACAACTGTATCGTTTATCAACGACAACTGCAAATACGCCGAATGAAATACAGTCGGAGTAATAGCACCCATAAAAAGCACCGACACCCCGAGGGCTCGATCGATAACGCCCACATGCACAGCCATCCGAGCCCTTGTGAGAATTAACGTAACTCTTCGAAATGGAGCTCGGCCGTGCACGGTGGAACACTTATCGCACCTTGTAATTAAATATCGTGAATCTCGATTTTCGACAACGAAAACACTTTCGATTGCCATAGCCTAGGACGATTAAAAACCTGGGAAATCCTAGGTAAGTCTCAGGATATCCTTTTTATTGTTGATTTTGTGGCAATTTCATTCGCCGGATACTCCAGTCCCTTTTCTCCAGGAAATATTTTCCTCTAAACACGGATTTGTCGCTTGTTCAATGATTTATTTGAATTGTGAACGGTCAGGTTTCACCTATGCATTTATTTATGTACGTGTGTATTTAGTTTTATTTTAATGCTAAGTCGAAGAACTGACTTTTGTGAATTTAACAAATTCACAAAGCAATGTTATTAATTATGCAGCCGTGCGTAAAGAATTGTTTCATATCGGTGACCAGAGAAGTGGAAGAAACAGACGATACGTCAGACAAATTCTAGAATGATCTGATACCGTTACTAATTCGTTAAAATGATTCAGAAAGAAACAACTTTCTACTTTACCTCCGCTAACGTCTATCTGATAGTCTGCTCATTACTGGCTCAATAACTACGAACAAAGGAAGCCAGAACACAATATGTATCTGCAGATACGAATTGCAAAACTGATGAAACACAATTTAGAGAGTGAAAGGATTCCATTGTATGATTTATAACGTGCCGTTCACGTCCAGGCTGTAGGTTTTTTCCCGGACAAAGCTGGATTCTGCGTACAATGCGAGAAATTAAAGGAGAAGAGAAGGTCTCGGACGAAGATCGACATAATCATCGTAAAACGTTTCTCTCTGGAAGAAGAACTGGAATTCGAGAACGAATGGTGCTCTCGGTTAACGTGTCCGTACGCCGCTCACAATTTCCCTTTATTTCCAAGCACAATCTACACGCCCATAAAGAGTCGCCGGTCGTTTAACCCCTATTTGGTCGCACGAGCAACGGCCATGAAATTAAGAAATTATCATTTCACGTTTTCCATCGGGGTGATGCTGCGCCGCGCGGCCGTCGCGAAAGAAGTGTTAATCCGTTTTTAATACCCACGCAACAATGATGCCCGTTGCGTTTACCGGTCTAATTACGAACAAATACTCGAGTATTCCGCCGCGAGGATGATTAACGAGCCAGCGCAAGGAAAACGGCCCGAGTATTATTTAAACTGGCCGATCCGATGGGATATGCGAGAGCCGCAGAGCGGCCGATGCGTTCCGAGCGGGAAGAAGCGGCGCACAATGAGGCGGTAAGCAAACAGCGGGCGAATAAGGGGCCATCGAGTCATCGCATAATGATGGCAACAAGGTTATCCATCGGCGTCATCCCACGTTACAACATTTCCGGCGCGTCGGCGCTTCGCGAACGGAGCCGCTGCTCGATATTAACGGGACACGCTTAATGCCCCGATTACGTGCGCGTTAGAAACTTTTCGTGGGTCATCGCGGGCTAATGAGATCCTTTCTACGGCACCGAGCTAAGCGCTGATGCTTCGGTTCGTGTCTAGTATAGTTCACGCCTAGGATAGTTCTGGGACTTATACAAGGACCTTGAATAAGTTCTCGCTGTTTCTTCAAATATGGCAGGAGCAGTACCCCGTTCGTGGAATTTCGAATGGTAACGCACATGCAAGGAAGTAGTGTATCTAACCTTAAATTTCAGTGTATGGTAGTTCAGTTTAGTGTAAACAAAGTAATTTTTTCTTAGTTCTGAAAATGTCTACTTTTGTGCCGAATAAAGTGTATTTGCGGGGAATTTTATTGCACTACTTTATTCAAAAGAAATCTGCAGCTGAAGCACATAGAATTCTTGTTGAGACTTATGGTGACAATGCTTTGTCGGATACGACATGCAGAGACTGGTTTCGACGCTTCAAAAATAATGATTTTAAACTTGAGGATAAAGAACGTTCTGACGCACCGAAAAAATTTGAAGACGAAAAGTTGGAGGAATTACTCGATCAAGACCGATGTCAGACGCTAGCAGAACATGGAAAAACATTACAAGTAGATGAGTCAACTGTTTCAAAACGTTTAAAAGTTTTAGGAATGATCCAGAAGCAAGGACACTGGGTACTGTATGAATTGAAGCCGAGAGACGTCGAACGGCGTTTTCTCACGTGTGAACTACTGCTTCAACGGCAGAAAAGAAAAGGTTTTTTGCACCGCATCGTGACTGGCGATGAAAAGTGGATACACTACGATAATCCAAAGCGTAGAAAATCGTGGTGTAAGCCTGGCCATGCATCAACATCGTCTGCAAAACCAAATATCCATGGTTCGAAGCTTCTTCTCTGTATTTGGTGGGATCAGGAGGGTGTAATTTATTATGAGCTGCTCCAACCGAATGAGACTATCACGGGTGAGCGCTATTGACTTCAATTTATGCGTTTAAGTCGAGCCTTAAAAGAAAAACGGCCGCTATACGAGCAGAGACACGACAAAGTGATTTTGCTACATGACAACGCTCGGCCTCATGTTGCAAAACCAGAGAAAACCTACCTGGAAACGCTTCAATGGGAAGTTCTACCCCACCCGCCGTATTCACCTGGCATAGCCCCTTCTGATTTTCGCCTATTCCGTTCGATGGCACATGGCCTAGCTGACCAGCGCTTTCATTCTTACGAAGAAGCTAAAAAATGGATCGATTCTTGGATAGCCTAAAAAGACATGTCGTTTTTCCGACGCGGAATTCATATACTGCCAGAAAGATGGGAGGAAATGGTCGCTAGTGATGGGCAATACTTTGAATGAAATGTTTTTGCTCCTTATAATTTACGTAAAGCTTTTATTTTGTAAAAGAAACAGCGAGAACTTATTCAAGGTCCGATACAAAGTCTGATTATTAGGGGTAGTGCGATAAATTATTGTTCACTTTCTAGAATTTGAAGACAGGTGCGCGACAAAAGCAAAAAAATTTAAATCGTCAACAGATCTTGGTGACATCCCCAACGTCATGCAACGTCGATCGTACATAACCAACTTGCGGGTATACACGTACTTGGCCACTTCCTGTTGCAAGAATGAAATTGCACTTTCATTTGATCCCCCTTTCTCATAGCCGTCTCAGACAATTGGGTCGTCCCTACTCCATATTTCGATCATCAACATCGACAGTCCCGATCTCGGCCATGCGATTTCAATCCGCGCACACCGATGCAACAGCCACGCGATCCTCAGCGAGCCCCTCGCTAACAAATATTCCAATCATATTTTATATGCCTGTTCTGCATACCGTTCGCCGCTCCCATTACAATTTCATGATCCCCCAAGACAAATGGAGATATTTAGGTCGCTCGCCATTTAGGTGTACCGGACAGACAGTCGGGGCTGCAATCGACTCGGACTCGGGCTCGGGCTCGGGCTCGGGTCCGGGCCGCCTAAAGGCGGTCCGGTTAACGCGACCGTTCCGTCAAGGACAAGGTGGAAATGAGGTAGTTTGTATTCTTCGACAATCCCGCGTGTGCGTCAGGTACCCTTTCTCGAAACAAAACGTCGAAAAGCATCAGCCTCGAGCGTTTCTCTCTCCCTCTCTCTCTCCTCTCTCTCTCCCTCTCTCTCTCTCTCACTCTTTCTCTCTCCACCCGTCGAACGAGAGAACTCGCCGTGGCCGGACGAAAATAAGATCGAAATCGTGTACGAACGACGGCCGAGGGCCTTTTACGATTGTCCTCGCGACCCGTCCTCGTCCCGAGCGATTTTTCTTGTACGGGAAAGGTCGGGAGTCGAGAACACAATGGACAGGTACCCTCGGAAGTCTCCCGAGGCCTTACGTAATTTTTATTTCTCGGTACAAGGCGATTTTTGCGATTTTCTCTTTTAAGATACTGCAAGGCAGCCCTCTTTCGAACGTGTACAATCATTTCTATCATGTTCGAGGAGTACGTACTTCATGTTTTCATGACAATGTGGCAGAGATGGGTGGTCCACCTGAAAGTGGCCATGTAAAATACCTCCTTCAGCTGTTACGACATAAAGAATATTTGATGTGCCACTTGAATTGCGTCATTAAACGAATATTTTCATACCACTATTATTCTTTTCCAAAGGGTTTCACAGTGGCAAGCCAAATTATTAACGAGTTTATAGCGAAAAACATGGACCAATCGGAGCGCGGCTATACAGTAGACGGATTCCGGCTCGACGAAAGGTCCCGTTGAGCGTGATGTTGGCATTGGCCGAGCCGGAATCCGTCCGCTGTAGCAGCGCTCTGATTGGTCCGTGTGTTTCGTTAATAGCTCCTTAAAGAACCTGCGGAGAACATTTTCTTAGAGGAAAAAGTTGTTTCAAATGACCTCAGGAATCACCCTGTTCAAATACAACATTTTTCGAACCCCCTGTATACTTCTAATATCAATAAATACACATGCGAGATAGCAATGCGAAAGGTTTGGTAATTTTTCTGAAGAAAATTCGAGAACCAAGGTTCTTTTCTAAGTTCGGCGTGGATCAAAACATCTCGTTGCCGATACACGTCCGTGGGTAGACCCGTGTTTTGGACATGTATCGTGTAAACACTGTATTCGTCAATACAGCGCACAGATGTCGACCCTGAAGAGTTAAGTGTCAATAGAACCTCCGAATCAGTTAAAAAACATGTAGGTAAATATCGAACTTCGACAACGACTGAGCGGAAAGGTAGCAAAGGTCAAACCGGAGAAAGCAGTACCGAATGTTCTACCGCGGAGAAGAGGCGAACGCAAATAATCGATCGCCTAATGAAGTTCCAAGCGCGCGGTTAGGTTTTCGACCCTCGAGTTCTTCCATCAATAACAGTCCTCGTCGGTTCGCGGTCAGCCCCCAGGTCCCTATTGTGTTCCCAGCTGGTACGCGTATATCCATTACAAAACAACGCAGGCTATTCGCGGCACTTTCGCAGCATAGCCAACCACCTCGGCGTATAAGGGTACAACGTCTCGAACGTCCGACTTCTAAGCAATCTTTCCAGAAACTGGCCGCCCGATTCGATCCAAAACAATTACCCCCGCGGCACGCGGGACGGGGTAGGGGGATCGCGTACGCTCGCCGCGCCAAATCCCCGCGCATTCCGTTTCATTTTATACAACACATTACCGGGTAGCGTCATAAATACCGTGTCCCCGAAAGTCCTGTTACATCGCGCCGGGGCCCCGTCCATCCATGGAAACCGCGACTAAAACGGGAGGTGAGATCGAAAAGAAGACAAAGTTCTCACGTTACGCGCACGTGTGTTGTCCGGCCCGCGTGCGTAACACAGCACAAAAGCAACACCGTCCAGGGCCGCATCGTGCCGCTCCCAGGGCCTCGGCTCTTGCGTCAACCACCCACTACCCTCGCCACCCACTTTGCCGCGATGCGACGCTATGTCCCACCGACCGACGTCTTCTTAATCCCATTCAAGAATGTAAGGATTTCGGCGATTGAGGCCCATGCGGGCCGCGGCAGGGTACCATAAACCGACCAAGGGCGCAGTTTATGATTACGGTGCGGACGTGACTTCAGGCTATTTTTGAGATTTAGCGGAACTTGTTGTTTTATGGTGATTTATTCGAGACTTCCTTTTTTAGCTAAAGGTCTCAATAGTCGTTGACGTACCGTAAGACATACCCAAGTAAGACGTACCCAAGACAGGGTTTTCCTCACCCCGTCGCCTTTTCGAGGGCGTGTATTAATATTTAGCTATTGCGATTGGTCATCGAGAGGTAACCGCCTACCAAGCGGAAACCTTTAAAAAGGTAGAGCGATGTAAAGGGAGCAGTTGTTAAGTAGTCGTCGAGGGTAACCTCTAGGACTCCGCAAATAAACAGACTTTGAGTGTAACCCCTTCTTCCTTTGGCCATCCTTACAAGAAAGTTTCAGGCTTTCGCTGTCGGTAAGGTAAAGCAGCATAATTTGAAACCGGTGCTGGGCAAAACAGTATTTCAAATGGAAAATAGCGAATAGTTTAGTTTCAATATTGGTCTGTTCGAAACGTATTTGTTCGAGAAGATAGTAACTCTCGATTCAGGAGACTTTTATTAAAAATTAGTACACGATTTTCACTGATTTCGGCTGTCCGAACATTGACGCAAAAGAAAATATGTGTCAAATATTTTTCACAAAAATACCTCTTTTCATCAGAACCCTTGTATTTCAAGCATTGCTGCTTCGTCAGGAGACACGTTAATATTGTTAAAATATCGATGTGACTTCCGAGTAATTGCAAAATTGTTCAAGTGTATGATGCACGGGAAGCCTCATTGTACAGTACTGTTACAACATCCGTGTCTTCTGAACAACGCCAGTAGATACTGTATGATACCAGGCTATGGAAACCCCACCGTACATTATTGTTACAGTATCATTGTGTTTTCTGACCCCTCGTGTACGGACTTTCTCTCCTGTAGTGGTGAGATTGATGCCCGATGCTATTAATGATACTCCGATGATTAAACCGCTACCAAAGTAGTAATCTGTCGGTATCAAATCGATACTGTATTGAATCGAAATCCGTTCAGTACTTCACAAAGGTACCGATGACCACTTGATACCTAACAAAAATACTCATACTTAATATTCTTTGCCCTATGAGAGTCGCACGAGTCAAGTTTTTAGCCCAGTCGATCTTTAGAAAACAATAGGGACCACGTATCTAATTTTTAGTGCCATCTAAAAACAAATAACTGGCCCAGTCATAGCCTGGTGGTATCAAGCGTACATTGAGACTCTCGACTGTTACCTTTCCGATCAATTAGTATACTATATCACAAACGAGAACATTGCACAATTTGAATACCCGAAATCCAACGATTACAGTGATTTCTCTATACATGTCGTCAAGGCCTGGACGATAAACGTCGCTGAATTGTCCCCACTACCGCGAGGAATACTCCGTGAGGGGCCTCGGACGCCGAGGAGTGTAAACATAACTCGGGTATGTCTCCTAGATGATACACGACACTGGCAACACCCGTGTTGTTGACATATATCGAGATTTTACTGTAGCGACCGTGGCAAGTTTAATCTTAAGAGTGTGCTTCCGATAAAATGCACATTGAATCGAACAGTACTATAACGTGAGAACCCATAAAAAAATTGCACAATTGCTTTTGATCCGCAGTGTCCGAGATGGGTTTCTAGAACGCGAGCAATCATTCGTGCATCCATGACGAGCAAGGTAGCACGTATCAGCATGAACACAGCAACGCAACGCAACACGCGCGTGTGTTCTTTAAACGAATACGCGAGGTACGCGTACAATTACGTTCGCGTTTCTCGGTACGCGATGCTCGGCAACGCGCGACCGTTTTTCCGCTGCGTTCTTCCTCCTCCTCCTCTCCTCCTCCTCCCTCCTCCTCAGCGTTCTCCAGCTCATCCTGCTCCGATCCTCATCCTGCTCATCCTGGCCCCGTCGTCTCCTTCTCTCCGCGTGGTTGCGTAACCGCGCGTGCTCTTCCTGCATGCGGTTGACGTAACTCTTATCCGAGGTGCGGTGCACGTATGCACGTGTGCGCATGCACGTACGCGGGGCCAGGCCAACACACGCGGCGAGGAACCGAGCATCCCCGCGGAGGATACGCCCGATAACTGTGCACGCCCTGCAGACGAGACCGGCTCCTGTCAGACCTCCGTACCACGCCGAGATTATCGACAGCCACGATCTCGATTACAAGGCGACCCCCGAGTACCATGTATTTCGGTGTGCGCGCCGAAAATTCTCCGGATTCCTTTCGCTTACGGTACCTGACCACTTTATCGCCGCGAACCTTTCCGTGCCCGCTCGGAATTGAAGGGTCCGAACGATCGGGATGTAATACGTCTTTCATTCGAGCCGAGCGTTCCCCTCTTTCGTGCCGCGTGCATTCGTTCCGGACGATTCGAGACTGCTCGCGGAACGTACGAATTAAATTTCGATTGCTTTATAGAAACTGTACACTCGACTCCGTTTTCTTCTATAGATATTGTAGACATTAGGAGGACCCATGAGCAATCAATTATTTTGAAATGTAAAACAAACTTTGTAGTAAATTCAAGTTTTTATTTGTTATATTCTATTCTTAGATTGCTTTGCAGAAACTGTACACTCGACCCCATTTTCTTTTACAGATATTGTAGACACTAGGGGGACCCATGAGTTATCAATTATTTTGAAATCTAAAACAAACTTTGTAGTAAATTCAAGTTTTTATTTGTTATATTCTATTCTTATATTATATATTGTATTGTATTATATTCTTATATTATATATTATATTATATTATATTCTTATATTATATATTATATTATATTATATTATATTATATTATATTCTTATTCTATTCTTATATTCTGTTTATTATAGAATCTCCATCATTGTCTAGGACAGTTTTCCATCTTTTCTGGAAATGTTCAATCCCCCTCGTATAGAAATCTAGGGTCCGTGAAGCAAAATATGACTCGAGGTGCCTCTTCCACAGAAGTGAATATTTTATTTCTTAAATAATGCTCCAGAGATCTGAAAAGGTGATAGTCAGAGAGAGAGAGAGAGAGAGAGAGAGAGAGAGAGAGAGCAATATCCGGTGAGTACAGAGGGTGCGGTAAAACTTCCCATTGCAATTCTGTTATTTTTTCCTGAATGACTTTCGCTGCATAGGGCTGGGCATTGTCAATTTGCAGTATTACACCTTTTCTGTGGACTAAAGATGCTCTCTCTTTCAATAGTTCTGAATACAGCCGTGGTAATTGCCGAAAATACAGTCAGCAGTAACTGTTTCTCCAGGTTTCAACAACTTAAAGTGAATTATGCCACGACAGTCCCACCAAATACACAGTAACAGCTTTCCAAGTGATAAGCTAGGTTTAGGGGTTGATATTGCGGTTTGATTTGCAGAAAGTCATTGCTTGGAACGCTTTGTATTATCATAAAGAATCCATTTTTCATCTCCGGTAACGATTTTGCTAAGAAATGGATCTCTACGAAATCAGGATAGCAATGAAGTGAAAATTGATAGACGAAGATCCTTTTTGGTCTCAGATAATTGATGCGGTACCCATATTCCTTGCCTATGTGCCTTTCCCATTTCGTGTAGGTGCCTTTGTATAGTTGACCATGGGGACCCAGGTTTCTCGATAATTCTTGTATACTTAATTTTGGATCAGCTTCCGCTATCTAGTGGAACATCTGTTTTAGAGTCTCATTATCAAATTCAGTTGGTCGTCCACTTCGAGGCCTGTCAGAGAGATCGTAATCACTAGCAGCAAACCTTCTGAACCAACGATGACACTTGTTGACCTTCAATACATCTCCATAAACATCGTAAATTTCCTTTATTGTTACCGTTGCATTAAATCCCGCATGAAAATGAAAAAGTATGCAATGACGAATACGATCCTCGGAAGGTACGGACGCCGCCATTTTATTACAGTATTGTAAAAAAAATGATACTTTTTAGAATATTTTGAACACAGGCTGCTTTACCGATAACTGTAAAAGAATACGTGTTTCCTCTTCAACGATCGGTACAGAATTACAGGCAAAACAAACTCATTGCAAACAATTGATTACTTATGGGTAACCCTAATATTTTCATCAGGAAACCGTGCAAGAATACTTCTCTGATATCGGTTCTGTTTTAGTTGGCGTAGCAAACCGATCAATAGGCTACCGGTCGGTAAGTATCGAGGACAAAAAACCGATTAACAGGCCACCGGTCGGTAAATCGTTAAGTGTCATTTTTCAATTTATCCGCGTGCGATTCTACTACGCTTAAAAGTTCGCGTTCGAAGATTAGACCCTGCTGAACGGCCCTGCTTTTTCGTTTTTTTGGCTAATTGCCTCGTGTTTCCGCGCTCGAATGAAACAGAAAATGGCATCGATAAGCACCGGAGAAAAAATCGAGCAGAACCGGCGCGATTTCCATTAAAACGCAGCCGTAAGTATCGCCGATCCTTTCAATCAGACTTGCCACGGACGATTGCTCCTCGAGCTGGTTCCCCTATTCACGATGTCCCACGATCTTTCTTTTTACATATTTCCGTGGTGTTTCTCTCACGGTTGCCGGGGCTCCCGGCCAAGAAAACTAAAAGGGAACAGCGAGAGAGCGAGAGAGCGAGAGCACGATGAATCGCGATGCTTTCGAACAAATGGATAAACAAAACGCACCGTTCCGCCGCGTATCGTTGTGCTGCATCAAAGGACGGGGAACGTTACACGATTAATCTCGATTATAATCGCTTAATGTGCCTTATCAGAAGGCACGGAACACGGTTTAACATAGTCGTCGCGAACACGGCGCTCCGCCGCGCACATAGTTACACATTGCCGGCTTACTCTGTTCGTTTCCTTTCTTTTTTTCTCCATTTTCTCCTGTTACTTTTTCGTCATTTTTTATCTCTCGTTGTTGAACCCGGACAGTTACAGTTGGTTGAACCGAGGACGATGGTGAGAGGCGGAAGACAGCGCGAGGGGGACGCGGTCATTGGGAATAATCTGCGTGCATTGTCAGATCTGAAAGATCGATCATAACGTTCGCTTCCTTATTGCGGGAACCTGTCCATCGGCTGACACGTAAGTCAGAGTTTGCATGTCCGATGGGAAATCGTTCTGTCGGAAGGGCGTGGGCACTCGATCGTCCGATGCATCACTCGATCGAGATCTTGCCGTATTCCTGACCCGATCGACGAAAATACGAGGTGCGTACATGCTCGCGCGGAATCGTTAATGAAAGCTGTTTATTTGCATCTTCGTCAATAGTCGCGTTCACACCTGTAAAGTACTTCTGTGAGAGTTTTTTCTTCGGTACATAGAAAATAAACCAACTTCGCGTTCATCTTCGCAGAATCTACAGCTGCTATAGTAAATTCTCGATATATGTCAACAACGCGGGGCTTCCTAGCGTCGTGTATCATCCAGGAGACATACTTGCTCGACGTCCGAGGCGTCTCACGGGGTATACCCCGCGATAGTGGGGATAATTCCGTGACGTGTATCGTCCAGGCCTTGGCGACATATACGGAGATATCACTGTACAGCGTTCAAATTTTTAGAGCATCTAGCAGCGTACTCGAAGCGGAATTTAGTGAAAGAGAATCTTGAAATACCTCCCTGTCTATGTGTGGATATCTTTGGACAGCTGTCAGTCTAGTTGCAGGACGAATTTCAAAAAAGTCTTTGGCTAAAATACGACGTTCAACCCCCTCCACTTAAAATAATAAAAAAATAGGTCCTATTACAAATCCAACCTATGTCTAAACCATTATGACTAATATTAGTCGTTTGGTTGTTGGCGATTGCCGCTGAAACGATTAATTTTCCTTTCCATAATCTTGCTTTCCATAATCCATAATTTTGCTTTCATCAATATTTATGACAATCCACAACGATCAGAAACGTACGATGAACATGTAATTTCTCCTCGCTAGGAAGCCATTAACAGTAAAATGACTCTCGCAAATCAGACTAAGAAGTATTATCGTAAATCAAGAGACGTTTCTATATATGAAATATAATGAATTTCTTAAGTGTTTAAATGTGTATGCATTTTCCGTTCTTTCGATCGTCAGTATGCATAGCGCATAAGAACGTCTATAACCAGCTGATTGGAATTTTAATGAAAAGTTTATGTTGCATACGAGTCAATGAGACTCCAATGGCTTCCTTTCAAAAGAGGATGGCCGAGGCTATTCGATGGTCGTGATCGTAACAGTGATCGTAACACCGAGCCTGACGCGGAAACAGATCGATTGTAATTAGTGGACAAATTTCGGCGTCAAATCCGTAGGAAATTGCCTCGCGGGTAGGTCCCAAAGAGAAAGGGGCCGTTTCGAGCGATCTGCCACAGTGATCTCCCAAACGCAATCATCTCGGACCGTTTCCTACGGAAAGACTTTTCCCCCGGCTGGATCGTTCTTCTCTCCTCTCTTTCTCCCGGGCGAACCCGCGAAAAGGTTAGGCCGCGAGAAAGTTGACATTCTTCCAATAACAGCGTTCGCATGGAACGATCCGCGGCAGATACAACACAGGCAGACACGCTCGGCCGCGGAGCGCGGCAGACAGCGGATCTCTTAATAGGCCGTACATCTTCATGGCCGTGGAATCACGGGGATTATTACCTCGGGTAATGTCAGGTGTGAATGTCAGTGAAACACGCGAAAGCCAATGGCACGGGTTTTCCGGCGTCGCGTCGGCGACGAGTGTCGCACGCTGCCGCGCGCGCGCGCGCGCACGGACGAAGAAGGAAGCGGTCTCGCCACTGGCGCGCGTGCGCTCGCAATTATGCAAAACCCATATGATTTAATCGTTTGGTCGCGCGATCAGCGTCGTCCAGACGCGGCCAAACCCCGCCGGGTGGCGCAGAGCGGAGCGGAATCTCGGAGCGGAGAGTTTTCTCCTCCTCGCGGAGGAGACTGGTCGCCGAGGCGGTTTCTGTGCCAGGAGCGGGCCCGCTCGCGAGAACACGCGTATAAACCGGCCCATACAAAGGGTATTTGCGTCGATTAGCATTAATACGTCCGACGTCCAGCTGAGGAGCTGGTCTCGATCTCGGGTACCGCAGGCAACATTCCTCTTCAGGTTCTCTGGCTCGCGGGAGCCTTCTCTCTTTCACCCTCTCGGTCTGCGCCTCCGTCGCGACGGGGCGGGCACCGGGATCGCAAAAAGCCTCTGTTAATTGTTAATTGCAAACGGCTTTCACGAGTTTTTGGGATTATAGATTATAAGAATGGTATTAATATTTATTAGGACTGTGTTAACGAAACCACCCTTACAGGGGCTGTTTCGATCGAAGAAATTGCAACTCTGCTTAACGATTCCCAATGCGATTTTTGGAGGGCATCCGGAAGTAAAGTATTATAAATAACGACGTAACAAACGACTCAACTTGTCTTTTAAATAGATAAAGAGATAAAGAGCCTAAAGTGCGGATTTTATGCGTTCATAAATGGGTAGATGAAACATAGATCAGGAGAACCATTGGAAGAATGTAAGAATAGAGCACGTCGTTTGCGAATAATAAAAATTGTTAGCGGAAGAAATAAATCTTTATTCGGCTGCCTTATCTTGCAAACGATACACAAACATTTTGCATAAAGATCCACTACGACCTTCATGTGACATTGAGTAATAAAAACTTACAAATAAACTTAAAATCTTGCAGAAACCTTGAAAGAACTTTTTTTGTTCATCAGATTTGTTCATCATTTTTGAAACCTATCATGAAAGTCAAGAGAGTTATATTGTTTACCCTGTATATAATTATGTAATTTCTCCCGCATTAACGTTAAGAAAAGCTCGCAAACCAGACGCAGGTGCGTCTATGTAATTAGTTTTCCATTTCCCATTCCGCCAATGTTTCCTCCGGTTCGTTCACGGTGAAATGGTTCTTATGGTCGGATGCTTGTAATCTTCTTTAATTATTGCCCTATACCGACGACTTCCTGCGACAACAGCAGATGACGACGTAACTGTATTCGACGAGTCGACGAGCAGATGGCCAGTCGTACACAATGATTATTTTATATATATATATATATACGCCCGCGATGGTTATTTTTCGTTATTTGCGAGAGTTCTATGTAACCGTGCGTGATCGTAATTTTGTGAATCGCGCGTGGAACACGCAGGAAATGTCTGCGCCCGCGATGTACTATTAAATCTGCCACGATTTCTCTCGGTACACGGATGCAACCCACGCTTCGGTGCATTCTCTACAAAAAGTGCACTCGGAAACGCTCGACTATGAGACTATTTCAAAATTTTCTGTTATCGTCTGCCAACTGTAAAGCCATTCAGTTCGCACTCGCACTTCACGGTCAATCCCGCGCTTCGTGCATCCAGGTCATTTCTGTCAATTGGGGGGTTAAAATATCTGCTGACAATTAGCCAACCTTAATCAATCCTCGGACAGCGTTCCAGATATTTAAGACAATTTACAGATTCATTTCTGGGCCCCTTGAACATATTTTTTGAAACACCTCTTCTAGGTTCTTTTTATTCTTCCAGGTCATTGGACTGATTTAAATTAATTGTCAGAAATGAAGGACCGGTTTTTAGAATCTCATAAACGTTACAAGCGAACCATTATTAGTACCCACGATTTTTACTATAATATGAAAAAATAAAAGGACTATTTTCTCTGTAATATCAGTAATTAAAAAATAAGATTTTGGACTCGATTCAGACGGTGCCACGTCGCTGAACAAATTGTCAGCTTCTCAAGCCCGAATAGAGAGGATCGAACGTAACGTTCATTTCCAATTCTCATCGCGTATCGCCGTGCCGTATCGGGTTCCAGTTACTATACCGTCGGCAACGTTATTATCCGTTCATCTCGCAGCGAGCAGCATCTTCAGCGTTTCAGAAAGGAATATATGAAAACTGCTGTCCGGTCACGACAAAATACCTTTCACGCTGAAAGTCGCAATTAATCAAGAAGTATTTATTGTCGGTGACCTTTACTTTCCAGGTGAATTCTTTCCCGGTGCACAGGCGCATAGTTGCACCGGCCGGGCCGGGGTAAATGAAGAAGAATCGCGGCGTGATTGTCGGACAACATCGGGTAACGGAGACGGCTCGCCGGGATGAACAAGGATCGCTCGAGGAAAGCTCGAACCTTGACGAAGTGCTCATAAATATGTCGGCGCGCGAGAATGCATCAATGGTAGCCAATATGTCTACCGTTGCGTCGCGACAAAGCCGTTTACACGTCGCCGGAACACAATGGCATGCCATCCGTTCGATGAATAAGCTAATAGTTTATCGACACTCTTCGAAGATGCGAGAAAGTGTACATTCAATGTACGATCAAATTGCTGGAATGTTGCAAAAAACAGTCAACGAACCTGCACTCGAGCATGAAGATCCTATTAGTGCGCCATTGTTTTTTTTTAGCAGGTCACTAGCAGAAAGGATGCACTCGGGAAAATTTTATCGTTGTAAAAGTAATTGCAGTTTTCGTTGCTCTAATCTGAAAATTGCCTCTTCGCGAGTAGCTCCGCTTCTTCAGCAACCTTGTCAAAGCTGTACGATGCCACATACATTCGGAGCTGCTCAATATCAATTTTATGGATAATGGAAGACACGGAAAAGCGAAGTTGAAGTCAAAATTACCCCTTTGTTGATATCTGTATTTCTTCAGCATCTTGAGCTGATACATACTTGAGACGGTCAATAACAATTTCATGGATGAAATGAAAATTACCGATTTGATTTCAATGTACGATGCACACATTGAAAGATGGTCAATATTACTTTTACGGAAGACCTTGAAACGTGAAGTTGAAGTGAAAATTACCCCTTCGTGAGTATCTGCATTTCTTCGGGAATCCTATCAGGGTTCTACGATGATGCATACAATATTAATTTTATAGGAAAAAAAGGGGAAGATGAAGTGAAAATTACCCGTTTGAGCAACTATACGTCTTCGGCAACCTTGCTGCATCATTATCCGGTATTAATATCCATGGACGACAGAAGCTACGGGAAAAGTGAAAACGAGATTGAATAACCTAATGAGCAGATGATAAACACTATCGGGGATCAGGCTTTTCGTTGGACAGCTCCGTCTTTAATCGGATGCTGGCTTGTCCCGACAAGGTTAATTCCGGTGACCGGATGCGCTTGGCAGCGACAGCGCTGTCAGAAAAGGAGGAATGTCACAGCACGCGTTCTATTCAGACGAGCGTAAGCCGCCTGGTATAGCACAGCTCCGGTATACCAAACTGGAAATGCATCGCCCGCTACCGCACGAGTCGCCGGAGGCCAGCGTATCACATGACATCCTGCTGCAACCACGCTCGAACAACTTGCACACCCTGGAACATCGTCCTACACTGGTCCAGGGGTAGGCTGTTCCGGATACTGTCCCGTTCCCATGATGCACGGTATCGAGTGGCACGTGATGCACCGTATCGATGCAACAGGAAACGCCAACTTTCGTTAGGTCGACGGTACCGAGAAGGAAAAAGTCACCTCTTCAACACTTCAGGGTCGACGCGCGATCTGCCAATTTCACGTGACGTTGCAAATGTCACCATTTCGCGAAGATTTAGACCATCTGATACTTTGCATAGCAAGATTTTATGCACTTACGACAAAACTGAATCGGTAAAATACTACATTTCGATAACATTAGAAAGATTTTAGAAAGCTGTTTTTGCATGAATAGAATTATTTATGGAACGGGTACATTTTTATTTAATTACTGTTCCTGACAGAAGGTTTTTCTTTTACTGAAAAATCGTATACCACACGATCAAGTGAGGGTTGATTTTAGACAATTTTACGAGGGCTTCAGTCAGTCACCATCACCTATAGAAAACACTATTAATGTTTGGTGTACAGTGTTTACTCGATACACATCCAAAACACGGTTCTAGCCGGGACATATATCGGCCAGGAGATTCTTTGATCCACGCCGGTCGTAGAAAAGGACAGGGAAGGTCTAGAGCCTCACGGGGTATACACCACGGAAGTGAGGATAGTTCTATGACTATTATTCGCTAGGCATTTGGGACATATATAGAGTAAACACTGTATTTACACCGTACAACAAAATTTTGTCTATACTACCGTACCATACTGCAGAATATTGCGAACAGTTTTCAGCTCCATGTCATTCAGTTTTCCAGTAATAAATTCGTAAAGTTTAAAAGTTCTCAGTGTGCCAACCAGATCGAGCTGCAGCGCGAACAGGGGCAAATTAGCGATTAGCTTCATTCATAACGAAAATAATGGAGTACGTAGGAAGGCTTAACAAGAGACTTTGTGAGAATGGTCTGACGATAAACGCAAAGATGGATCGTGGCAGCTGCGCGGACCGTTCCCGCTACATCGCATCGGTAGCGATCCTGAAGATAAGCGAGCTGGTCCCTTTATCGATCCCTAATCGCGTTTGAACGTAAATCGAAGCGGGGCGTGTCCGCCTGCTCCTGCTGGGTATCTAACGTACAACCGTGAAGAGTTTCCTGGTGTAAATCATCGGATCGGAAAAAATTCCGGCTGTAACGTGGACACGCCGGACGCGATAATAAACATCCGGTCAAAGCGGCCAGTTCGATATGATCCATAAAATCTGGTTTTAATGGCGGCGATGTTTTGACAAGTCGCTCGGCGGTCGCTCGTTGATAATATCGATTAATCTAGAAATCGTTAATTCGCCGAGAATTAATCATATTAATTGCCGGGGCGTCTAACGTCAACCGCTTGATCGGGCCCTCGATTAATATCCAAGATGGACGCTGGGAACGTCGGAGACGATTCAGCTCGGGCGGGAGGCGTGCGCTTATGCGCTAAACTGCACCGTTTTCTCCGACGTCTTATGGTATTGAGTTTGCGGACGAAGTCAGCTGCAATGACTGCGCATTCTGCAATACTGTCTCTGTCTACCTGACGTGGCGCATGGTAATTACCTCTGTTCATTTTTGGAATACACGTGAATGACTAAATAAATGTCCCGGCCGAGAGTGTCGCCTCGTCAGTGACGTAACTCTTTTCCGGTTCGTTTCTTTTCTCGTTTTGTCTTTTTTCTCGGATTCGACCGAAAGACAGATCAAACACTCGCTCGAGTGTGCTGCAGGGAGAAAGACGAAAATTCAACGGTGTTTGCGCAATGTCAATCGTCTGGAAGGTGTAACGACTAAATACCGGCAGCCATGTGTACACACGGGCTTCACGGTAACAGCTCATTTTTCGTTTGCGGATCGTCACCGTTGAGGAACGTCCCGGCAAGGTCGGACAGATTATTATGCGCTATTTGTTCGGGGAAGTTTCAAGTGTTTCCTGCTCGGACAACGCGGAGGCAAAAAGCTGTGTAATTTGCCTCCGGGACTGTTTCAATTGGTTTCTTTCGATCTTTCGCAACTGTTTCGACATCGTCATTTTTCACAATGCGATCGTTCGATTGGCTCGCACGGTCTCCATCGGTTTCTTTTAATCTTTCGCAAACAGCGTCGACGCCGTGAGTTTTCACAATACGAGAATTCGTTAGTTTTATTCACACGTTGTCCGGGCTTTATTATCCGATCCCCGGTGATCCAACGAACTTCATTTCTTAGGTTATTACAGGGAATCTTTGATATTCCGAACGACTAATTTTTATCTTTCATTATTTCCTGGAAACCTATAGAAAAATTATTTGGAATTAGGTTTAATTTTCGCGCCGATTATAATTCTGCTATTTCCCTCTATAAATATAAATGCGTATTATGATACTGAAATTTTTGAAGAAATTGTAACTGCGAGGAAAAGTTCGAGAGAGCTCTAGAGATACTCTGTTTTAAAGGAAAAGGAAATTGCATTATACCACCAACATTATCCAGTTGGTTTACCTTCGCTTTATTAAAATGCAAAAACGGGAAGGGAACTTTATAAGATAAACGCAACAATTATAGACGATTACCGATAACTTCCTCGTCAACAACGCGTACGAAATACAACGTACACGAGTGCAGTGAGCTACCGGTTTCATCAATAACTCGATTAACATCATCGCCGCGATTATCGGCGGCGATTATGTTCGCATCTACGCCGACGAACGTGTAGTCTTAGTGTTTGTTGCGTTCGAGATAACGAATAAAAATTCTTTGAATCTTTTTGCCGACCGTCCTTTAATTCCGACATATGTAACATTTGTTTATGTTAGTTCAATTCAGATTGAGTGAAGCTTTTATTTCACGATTAGAACATAAAATTTAACTGTATAACGTTGCAGGTGATCTCAAGAGGACTGAGTGACCTTGCATATTATGACTTTGAAGTCACCTTGAACGGGGAAATCGTCACAAAAAAAAAATGGGAATTGTACGTTAAAAAGGAGGTAAGCAACATTGTTTTTATACATTGATTTTTATTCATTTAATTTGACAATGGCTTCAATTTCCTTATGAATGGAACGTTTTTTTTCTGAATGGTGCTGTAATGCGATCTTTTAGGAAAATGAATCGGTGCAGTTGCAAAGTGCAGTTGCACTCGTTTTTTTAATGCTACTCTACAATTCTTATTTGCATTAACCGATTCCCCATGTTGTTCTGAATAGACAAGTATTAGTGCACAGTCCTGAAAAATATAATATTTCTCAAAATATTTCTCTTCTTTCGAGCACTTACAGTAAATGGTCAAATGTTCTACTTCTGTTAAGAAATCCTGTATATTATGGAATAAATAAGAATTGAACTAAAAACAAAAAAAAACAGTTATATTTCAAGGCTATCTGTTTACATCCCAAAAAAGTCTAGTCCCGTATATCCCATAGTTATTCTAAAAAAAAATTCTTAAAAATCAGTTTCTCTACCGTTATACGCGAAGTAGGTCGCTCTTTAACTATCGAGAATGATATTTATTGTTCAAATACTTTTTGGATCGACTGTAAGAGGTGTGCCCGAAGACCGACGGGTTTTTTTTGTCATACTTAGACCATCCGGAATACATCTGTTCGAGGAACGTCGGGATAATCTCGGCAGAAATTGAATCGGAAAAGGAGGGAGGGTACGACGGGCCCCCTCGTGTGGGCCTTAGATATACCGTGGTCTTAAGCAGCTCGCCTCTCCGCTTTTTTGTCATTAATGTTAATTGATTCCGTTACCGGCTAAGGAATTGAAAGTAATTAGGCCCGTCGGTTAATAACGAGTTCTGCATTATAGACAACGCGCGGAAACTAATGGAGTTATTTCGATTTTTAATAATCCGTCACTACCGGGATTATGAGCAGCCGGGAATTGGCTGGGATTCCGCCTCGCCAGAAAGAGAAAGCCCGATGGTATTAAACGAGTTACTTTTCCGTTTTTATCGTTAATCTTAATGTGGGCCCCCCTCTTCCTTCGGGGTGGAATTTAAATGAACTCACGGGCTTTGCTTAGGTGGCCAGTTGTAAATTAGATCCCGCGGAATAATGGACGCGTGCGCGTACCTTTCCTATATCATGCATACAATGTGCATAATTACGTGTGCAACGCTCGTAACAAATTTTACCGCCGGACGAAAAAATTACCGCCGTTATCAACCAGTTCCGTAAGCGCACACCGTAAAAACTAATACGGTCGTTTGTCTTCTCATAAGTGCTGATACAATCGCAGAATTCGGTTTCTCGAGCCTGCAGAAAATGTTCTGCTTCCCAACAAACGGCAGCTACACGATCTTAGTCAATTCGCCTATCCCCTCCATTAGTTGCCTCGGTCGCCGAGCACCGTAAAGTTCTTGCGCGGTCGACGCGGTTAGAAGATAAAAGGAGCCCTACACGATCTATGTCACAACAGGGACCCGACGATTGGGCTCAGGTCAAAACTTTACTGTAGATACAAATTTACTTCTACTCTTTGTAATCCGATCAAATTGAAACGACATTTCGAATTTCTACTGACACTTTCACTGACATACATTTTATTTCATTATTTTTATTATAAATGCATGAAATCTGTAGTTTATTACCACTCTTTAAAATCTGACTTTGCAAAGGTATTTCTGGATTTTTGTGATGTTTTGACTCATTTCCATTTACTGTCTAGTAATTAAACTCCAGACTTGAATTATTTCTCCGTTCGAATATTTAAAAAATATTTACCGCGAGTCTCGTGCAAACTGTAAATATACCTTAAAATTATTAATAGAAATTAAATCGAAAATAGAACATTTACCTTATCCTTTAATCTGATTGCATGATATCGCTTATGTAATAACACAGCGTAAATGAACCGGATCGCGACGATAGAGATGCGTACATTTGTAATTGATTGTATATCGACAACTGGACGACATTTATCGCCATTAGGGAATTTGTCAATGACAATTCCAATCGACGGGCCAGCTTGTTATTTGGCCAATAGCTTCCAGCTATTTAATCTCATCGTCAATTTGTTTGCGTTTAATCGACGTTTATGAAATCATCCGGTATACAATAGCCATTAATTATCCGTCGATGGCCGGTGATTCTATGCGGGTTCATCATTCCATTGCGGAATATTCGTGTCAATATTTATCGGTTTTTAATTGACAACGAGTCCGCTTGGCTCGTCCAACGATTCTGCTCTCGCGATCCGTATCACGGACGACGGTTCTGCTGTGTAATCCGAATTCCGAATGCAAATGGTCGGCCTTAACGATTTTGATTGAGTACTCGGTAGCGGTATGTATGGTAATCTGCCGTTACAGATGCTATCCTCTGAACCAATCGATAAATCCAACTCTCGACTGACTCGATCTCCCGATTTACACACGGCACATTATTGTCGTATAACCCATTTTCGGAAAAGATTAACGGGGATCTTCTGATCTAATGCGTCATTTTAAAGGCTTTGTTCGGAAATTTTTTAAAAAGCCAGGACGACTGTTTTGTATAGACGCTTTGCAGTGGGTGCAAAAAGTACTTGAACATTAAATTTTCCAGTCCCGAAAAATAAAATTATAAAGTAAAAATCCATCTTTTTTTTTTAAGTGAAAATATAAGAAATTTTAGGAGCTATAATTCTTTAAAGAAAGGCACACCAAAAATGCCTTGTTCACTGACATGATTGCAGTCGTTCTAATGATATAAAGTAAAATATTAAGAAGCATTTTGATTAGTATTGTTCCCTTGAAATTACTCATATTACACAGTAAACATTCCTTGTGTAATCGCAGTTAAAGACACTAAGTAAGTGCCGCATTTTACTCATGAAAACTTACAACTTTACGCAGCGAATACTCGATTAAATATTTATAACATAACTTGATTGATTACTGTATATCTTTGTTCTGAAGATTACTTACAAACACGTAGAGATCATCGAAACACTCGGTTCAACTGTTATTTTCTTTATTCCATCATGTGATGATCTGCTATACTAACCTGCAAATAAAATTATTTATTTACTGCCACGCGCAAGAATAACAATTTTAATGCACAATATTCTGTCATTTAGAAACTAATATAATGCAGATCTTGATACATGAACAAAACAGAATCTGCACTGCAAAAATTGTACAGTAATATACAACATAAATATACATCATAAATATACAAAGAAATGTATTAAAGTTTGCACTAAATTCACAAATTCCTGGAAATTCATTTTACAATCGAAAATAAAGTATGCTACTTTAATACTGATTATAAAGAGAAACAATTAATTCTCCACAAACTGTATACAATGTAGCCATGAATGCCTACATTTACAAAAAGAAAAGTGAAATCATTATGGATTCATTCATAAAGTATTTCTCAGCATTATTAAATCACGGAACATTGTGCTGAGTGTTCTTTTTTCGGTCTAGTCAAACGGAGATGCTATTTTACGATTCATTTGCGCTCATCAGCTGTGCAATTTGATCGCAATCGCATTGCGGAAGCGTCGGATGACCTCGCGACCTTCCATTGTAAGGAAAATTTCACCAAAAACGAGGAAGAAAGTGCTGGGGAACAGGTGAGATCGTGGAACGACTTTAAAACTGTCGGCCGAAGGTAGGAAATGCATTGAGCAAGAGTGATGGAGGCATTGCACCTCGGGTGCAACAATAACAACGGCTATAACGGCTGTACAGAGACGGACAGGAGCCGCTTACTCGTATAATCCAAGCATTACACGTTTGTGTTGCTGAGTTGCGTTGCCCCTGCACCAAAAATCACCAGGTACCGTAACTGTTATAAATAGACTGCGGCTCTTCATGGAAAATAAACATTTTCCATCCACGTTGCAACAAACGGTTGTTACACAGAAGATTTCCTTCCTATTTTTCTCTCTTAAGTCCTTCCAACGTTTCTACTGCTCCATGTTTTATTCGCTTCTGTCATAAACGCATAAAATCCACAATGTACGTATATAACAGAAACGAAACAAATCATAGGATAAGAATTATTTTCCGGATTAACATATATTTGATTACAAAGTGAGAAATTCAAGTGTCCGGAAAAGCTTTTTCGTTACCCATACCCAGTATTAAGAAAAGACGTTTGTAAGTATGCGTTTATAAGAAATGAGTAGAGGAAACACAAGATATTAAAAATATTGGAAAAAGTTGAAAATATTTTTACAGTATTGTGAACCTATTAGACCTGTTAGACAAGGAAATTAATTTCTATTTTACTTCAGTCCGGCGATGAATATTTTTTACTTTTTATTCAGTAGCTTGTGCACAATTGAGTATATTTTGTGCTTGTGCAATTGCTTCGTGCCGTATTACAAAATTAAATTGATTAATCCGGAGAATATTGAACACGTTATGCATAGAGGTATATAGTCACGGAAATTTTTACAATAATTATTTTCGGTCGCTGTCTGTGACCTCTGCGGGATTGTAAATCGGTGCCGAAGGTGTAGCCCGGAACACCGGCTTGAAACCTGGCACGTCGTAAACCGTATAACAACGCAGAACATCGGTCGTACGGGGACCCCGGTATCAGGATCATTTTGCAAAAGCCAATAACTCATCGTAGCGAAAGCGTCGTATAAATCCCGCGGGAGCGCCCACAATCACTTTCACGGCGCTTCGCCGTTTTCATCCGGAGCGTGCACCGATGATGAAAGCGCCGAGTTTGATAACTTTTGCACACTTCGATCCGATGATCATCCCGGAGGATTCATTGCTTAGAAAGCAGCCGTCATTTCGACCGTTCGATTACACGGGATCATCCCGACAAATTAATTATTTGGAAAGTCCGCGTACCCGCCGAGAATGATTATCTGAAAGTCTGCAGGCCAAAAATGGTCATTCGAAAGTTTCGATTACATTAAATTAAGGATCATTTGAGAGATTCGATTATATTAACGGGCAGATCGTTTGGAAAAGTCCAATTATTTAGAAAAGAGGGTAATTCAAAATGTATGGTCGCTTATAGGATAGATGGAAAGTCCACTTGAAACATTTGCAATCGAACGGACTGCGTACTTGAAAAGAAGGCTGATTGAAGTTTTGATAATTTAAAAATCGTTGGAGAAATCCAATTATTAAGGAAAAATAATCATTCGAAAGATATAGTGACTTAGATAGAACGACCACTTGAAACATTTGCATGCATGGAGGTAAGAGCCATTCGAATGGGCTGCATACTTGAAAAGAAGGATAATGGAGAGGTTTGAGAACAATGGAAATGTTTGACGGAGTGTTTGTATTTTAATAGTGTGCGCCATTTTCTGATTTTTCATAGGTTTTTGATGAAAGTTTTTGACGACGTCGGAGAGGTGGATTGCTGAGCGTGTGCGAAGAATTTTCAGAAATTCCACGGAAGAATGGAACTTTCTATTATTGCGAACAGCATTGCGAAATTGTGTTTGCTATACATCTCGTTAGGAAGTACAATTACCGCACGATACTGCGCTACGGTGTATCGTGACTTTTTGTACGCGATTGAAACGGTACCGGTTTCTTTCCCACGTGAATGGTTCATTTCAATACAGTGTAGCAGTTTCAGCAAAAAGTTCCGTGCAATTAACATCCAAAGAAAACAATGCTTGCGAAGTGTGCGTTTTGCATGCGCGAAGTGAGAAACACACGATGCCGAAGTTTCGTCGTACTGACTAAAAAAGAGCGTATCAGCAACATTATAATTCAATTCGACGATTACAAGTAGAATCTTTACAATAAAGTATAGTGTAAATATGTTTACGAAACATTGTCAACAACTAATCGAACATTAACCGGTTTGAAGCGCGGTCCAGTTGAAAGTCAAGTTCTGCACAGAGTGTCATTTTTTAAGTGGCCACGTGTATAAATTATACGTGTTTATGCAAATATACATTTTTATAGACTGACTTACGGAGATGGAGATCGAAGAAAAACTTGTTTACTCCGTTGGCAACAGATTCAATGAACGTAAAAACCTCATTAGGCTTACTTAACCACTTTATTATACCAAATTTTCGAAAATAGCGAACACCATAAACACAGTGCGCGGATTATCGATTTATCTTTATTACCTGCCTCTAACATTACTTTACATGTCTAATCACCGACGATGAGAAAAGTCTGTGCATGAGTTTCCTACGTGAAATAACTCTACGTAAAATGTCCAAGTTAAGTTATGACTGTCATCATAATCCTGCGGTCGCTGCTGAGTGAAGTTAATTGCACGAACAGGAAATATACAGTGGCTGATGAAAATAAGAGACCACATCTTTTATATTTCTGCCCTTCCAAGAATAATAAAAACCAACCATCTCTATTCTTTATTACCACTAATGTTGGTACTACAGAAAATAGTAATCTTGTACAGATTAACAAACAAACATTATTCCATCCTTTTTGTTACCTGTGGAAATAGTCTGTTATGAATGATTATTATCCTACGCAATTAAGAATTTGTTACTTCTTCGTCGTTCTTGAGAACAAACAGGTAAAAATACTCTCTTAGTTTACTGTGCCATTTTTGTCACACAAGAATAATACTTTTGTCCTTGTGATCACTTCAAGAAGCGCACTGTTACGAAGCAAAATTAACAATACAAAATACAGAATAATTTAGTTTAGTGTGCCATTTTTGTCACACAATAAGAATGCTTTTGTCGTTGTTGTTACTCGAAGAAGTGCACTGGTATGAAGTAAAATAAGCAATACAAAATAAAGAATAATTTCAATCATATGCTACTAAGAATTTGTTACTTCTTCATTGTTCTTGAGAACAAACAGGTGAAAGTGATCTCTTAGTTAACCGTGCCATTTTTGTCACGCAAGACGAATACTTTTGTCGTTGTTGTTACTTGAAAAAGTGCACTGGTACGAAGCAAAATCAACAATATAAAATATTCAATAAAGAAATGGTTACTTTGTCGTTGTTCTTGGGGGCAATCAGTGCTCTTAGTTCAGTGAGCCATTTTAGCCAGCCGAGAAAAACAATTTTGTCGTTGTTGTTGCCTGTAGTACCGCATTGTTACGATGAAAAATAAATCAAAAAATGGTGCGAATATAAAATGCAGAATAGTTTGAAATGCGATTTCGAATTTGTTACTTTTTCCGTTGTTCCTTCGGGCGAAAAGGTGAAAGACAAACAGCCACCGTGATTCAAATTGATCAACAAGTGTCTATTATCAGAGTCTCGTGTGTGCCTCCATCGATCCGCGTTCCTATCCACTGAAACCGAACACGGCCATATATATTTGACACCTGTAGGCGTTCGGTGCCGTGGCGTAACCTATAAATACGGAACCCATTCGATCCCACGAAAGAGCGCAATGGCACGAACGAACGACCTCGTTGTCGTCCGTCGTATACGGTCACGATCGCACGAAAAGACCATCCTTTAAAGGTCGAGTGGGCGTCGACGGTACCTCGGAGACACCCAGGACTGCCAGATCCATTAAACACATTAAACATACTATTTAAAACATTCCGACCCTTCGCGGACGACCAGACGGTTTTCCAAAACCTTTTCCTTCGAGAACTAGAGTTGTAGGACACGTAGTCCTGATGTCCTCGTTCGTCCTCAAGCGATTAAAGACACACGGCAGACTTAAAATACGAAACAATTTGAGAACACGTTCCGCGTCATGTGGGTCGCGTACGCCCCACGCTAAACTTTCTGTTCAGACTATAAGGAATTTCCCATATTAGGTGGCAGAGAACCTGTTGAACAACGACAATTTACTAGGACATGAATTTTTTGCTTCGTTATGTACTTTATCATAAACAGTTCTTTCTTGATAATTAGTACTTTTACTGTGTATTACGTGTACAGTGTATACAAAATCAAAAATATTTGCATTGGTTGCGAGACACAGGAGCGAAATAAAAACTTCCTCCCTCTTCTAATTATTTTATCAAGCTAAAACTAATACGCTGTCGCCCTTAACACTAAACTTACGCAGCATTAATAGCATCTGGTGAGTATTGCCTTATAAAAATATCAACCCTAAATTTTTTGAGATTGTCTGTAACATAATAAATGCTTGGACGCGGAAATTTGTTCCACTATTTTCGATAGTGGTAAAATATGACATTTTGACCGTGCTAGGTTGAGTGCTAAATCTTTTTAATATGCCCACTGCTTTAAATTGTGCTTAACCATATTTTTTTTTTTTTGAAAATTGATCCGGCACTGGTTAACAGTAATATTCTTATTACTGTGAATTTCTATTTAACACTTTTTACTTCCCCATGCTGAATTTATCTTTAGCATCGTTATCATTGTTTCATGAAACGCGTAAATAAAATGGAAAGAGCGAAAAGGGGACGTTTCTAAATACGCGTATCATGCTATGTCCCTGTAGACGCCCTGGAAATGCGGTTAGGGATAGACTTTTGACACATGGCGACCATGCAGGGAGTGATGGCGACGCAGGTAGGACCGGCCTTGGTCCAATGACCTCGCGATCAGCCAAAGTGTCCTGTCCTTTTACCGACGTAACCGACGGAGGTGGAACACCGTGGTCCGGAGGTCGACGAACCTAATCGCTCGCTCCTCTCTCGGTTCGCGTCATCACGAAAACCGGCGGGTATTTAACGCGGCTCGTTACACTCGACGGCATTAACCTGTTCGCCAGGAAGACGGGCTCGCTCGTCACTGGTACCGCGGCTTCACCTTTCAGTGACATTTCACTTCCTTATTTCCTAAGTTAATTGATTCCCATACGTTTAACTGCGTTCTGCTATCTGTAATGGCGTGGCTCTCGAGTGTTTCACGCGTTTATAGCGACAGAAGTCGCGTTCAGTTACTTACCCGTCAACCGTGGACGCAGTTGATATTTAATTATCAGAATCTTTACCCATTTGCGGAATCTGCGTATCTTCGAAACACAAGAAAATGTTGATGTTAACACAATATCTATTGTTTCATAATTTTGCGAAAAATTACGGTCCACGACCGGGGATTTCTTATCAGATTTTTCAACAGCAATAGCAATGTAATCGACGAATCAGTCCCCCTAACGTAACCTAACATTTGGTATGATTATGCGGAAAAAGATTTGCAAGCTTCCTTTTGGTACAGCAGAATTATTGAAACTCCTATTAACAGATTTCCGGGAGAGAAAGTGTTAATCGTACAGAAAATTAATTGTCGTAACGAACATTTTCGATGACGTTTTTCTCTTATGCGGGAAGTAGAATTGGTCAGCCATGGTCAGACTTTTCGGTACACCCTGTACGTAGAATTCTGGGATCGTTGGATTCTGATCGAGAGATTACTGTGAGATGAGATTGCCCTCGTCCACTTAGAAATTATTCTATTTCGTACATTAACATCGACGATAATAGCAACGATTACTGCATAATAATATTATCGAGATTAGGTTTAATGCCTTGGATTTCAACGTCTTCTGCACAGACTCCACCGTGTCCGTACAGGGTGGATTTACTGACAGGACTGTGCTAATTGAATAAAGAGATAAACCTGATGAAAAAAAAAACAAAACTGATCAGCAGTACTTGATTATGCTGCCGTAACGAACAGTGAAATGTGTTGAAGCCAGACCGGAGGCTGTCTCGGCCCGCGATCAGGAGCGCAGCGGTCGTTGTATTAATAACAACAAACCTGAAAACACTATTCGCACGTTCGAGAACAGTTTCCAGAATCATCGTCGCGCACTTACGGCCCGGCTGGCGATCGTTTTCGGATTTCAGCCGGTCTATATTCATTCGTTTTCGATGCGCGCCGTGCGACAGCGTCGTCGTATCGAACTGTAATAATCTAATTAATGCCATCGTGTAGATAAAGTTGACTCGTCCGAAGCGTTATAGGGCTCGTTATCTGAAACGCACGTCTACCAGAGTTACCTAGGGCGATGCAACGTGGCCGGCGCACGGGTACATACTATGTAATACTATGTATGTTCCTGTAGCGTATCCTCCCCGTGCCCCTTCCTCCCCGTAGTCCCCCCCGTCGCCCCCACCTAAATGACTTCCTGCAGTATTAATTGTAGCGCGAGCCTCTAAGAGACCACCATGCCCGTGAGAACGCAAGTTCCGCATGTAAAATCCCGGCACGGCACGCGGCGCGGCGGTGGGGATTTATCCGTGATCAACGATCGGAGAGCCAGCCCCGGCTTTGGTCCGCTTGGGCGTGCCCCGGACTCTCTCAGGACTGCACGTCTTTCTCCGCGGGGGACGATGTTCCCGAACTGATACCTTTTGAGGGACCCGGACTACGAGACGAATAAATATCGCGGCGCCGTTCACCCTGGACACGCCGAGAACAGACTCCTCCGGAACCGTCGCGTCGTGCCGGTTCAACGGTTCCTGGGAATAAGGGCGTTCCTCGTTGAATTCTGTTTTCAGATACGCCGAAGTAGCCTAATACCAGGCCGACTAGGCAAGGGTGGTCACGTGACTTTTGCAGAGCCAACGGGTCGGTAACCGCTCTATAATTTCCGTTCACAGCCCTCAGCCGCTGACTCGAGATCCGTCTTGGTCTTGATCCGGCGAGAAATCCATACGCGTATCCAAAGCTCAAAATCTAGACAAACAGCCGCTTCAATATTGCAATGAGCAGTTCAGAAGTGGTCAATTGAGTTTCCTAAAAGTCCAATCTACGTCTGTATGGAGCCCAAATTGCGAATTTCTACCTCATCGCAGGGTAATTTGTAATATTCGGCAGAAGATTCGAATTCTGAAGCAAGTACGACGTCACAAGATGGCTGCCGCTTCAATATTGCAATGAGCAGTTTAGAAGTGGTCAATTGTGTTCCCTAAAAGTCCAATCTACGTCTGTATGGAGCCCAAATTGCGAATTTCTACCTCATCGCAGGGTAATTTGTAATATTCGGCAGAAGATTCGAATTCTGAAGCAAGTACGACGTCACAAGATGGCTCTTTCGCCTATTTTTGTCGGTAACGTGGTCACTCTACCTTATCGCGAATCTACGGAGTCGTGGCTCTGAAAAATGAAATTATAAATCGTTTTAACACTAGATTTACGGGACCCGTCAAAGTGACGGATTCTAATATTTTTAATTCACGAGTATTGAGATTGCAAACATGGATCCGTCAGGAATTATTTAACAAATTGATTTCTCTGAGTATATATTATTTAAAAAATGGCTACATATTTTTATAGATATATTGATGTTATTTTTATAAGGAAATGTGAAATGATTATTTTTATTTCTCCGTAAACCTAGTGTTAAATACGTTTCAAAGATACGATTGTATCCTTTTGAAACCTGTCGGTGAAAAAAAGTACACACGACTCGGTTTAATAATGAAATGAAAATGAAAGTGGGTAACAAAACGAGGATTTAATAAATTGCCTCCTAAATTAGATCCAGTATTTACAGGTCATTTTTTCTCTGTCTTTTCGTGCAGCTAGGGTGCATTTAGAATGTATTTTTATACAGTGCGCCACAATAATATTTGGACACATTTAAAAGAACAATAACTTTTATAATATTGGGTCACTCAACTTGGATTTTTTTTTTTTTTGAGAAGTTAGGACGAGTTTACTACGTAACGTAAAAAAGTTTTGAGGAAATTGCTATTGGGCGTAATTACAGATACAATACTCAAATAAAACAAACAAAATCATCTGTGTTGAAAAATTTTTTCTTACGTAGAGTCAAATATTTCCACAAGTTCCTTATTGTGTAAAAAAAATGATCCAAATCTTGTTGATAGAAAATACAGAAACAATTTATTTTTAGCAATAACATTAGATTCTACAACACAGTTTCAATAAAGAGTTGCCACGTTCTCTCGTCACAATAATTATCGGACACTTCGTTAAGAATACATAGTTTCAAACAATAATAAAAATTATAACACGAAAACACAATTTACGTTACAAGTCTTACTTTGGACAAAAGTTAACCAAAACTTAATTTTATTCGACGCTCGACGGTATAATTTATCGAATGTGAACAAACAAACATATTCTCTGTATAAGCTCGGCTCGTACGAGATTATATTTACAATTTGCTTCTTATTGTTCCTCGATGTCGTTTTGCAATTCTCGAAGGCCTGTTTGAAAACGGCTTATACCTGAAAATGAGTCAATTTTCGTAATCTCCTTGATTCAGGCGATAAAAACCGCTTCGGTTAAATGATTCACACAAAATGCTCAGTGTGTTTGCGGAGCAGTATATTCTGTCATTATGGAATCTTAAAGAAAGATCGGATTGCTGTGCAGAGCTCTACCGTACTCCGACACAGTAATTACCACGGCATTAGTTTCGCACTTTTTGCACCTATTAAGGTCAGTCCGAGATGCCTTCGCGGAATCGATAAAAGATCTCATCGTGCACCGGCAGTGACAAAGGACAGTTCAGGGAAGCGGCTCTCAGGGAAAATTACTAACGGTGCAACGGCGGAGTGTGCTCGGCATTGTTTCGCCGCAGAAACGCTGCTCGTTCTCTCCGAACGCGAAAACAAAAATTCTGACATTATGACCAACTTACGGATTTCCTCGTTTCCCGCCATCTTATCCATACTCGGAAACCGCTTACTCCTCTTTTAGTCACTCTCTACGAACCACTAATTAATCCAACTACAAAAATAAACACTTAAATATCGCGGCATCATACTGTGGTAACATCAAACTTTATTGCACCCAAAGCACGTATTCCCTCATTATTTTTAAATTCAAAAGCAGACGTTTGCACACAGTTATAACTGCATGGTATTCTTTACAAATTTTATTTCGCACACTCGCTTCACAGATAAGTTAACATTTTTTTTCATTTTGTTCATATTCGACTGGTTATTAGAGGAGAAAAATCTTTTATATTGTACAGGGTGTATAAAAATTATATCCAGAGGTGTAGAATCACGCTATGGTGGTCGTGACACATCATTTTTATACACCCTGTACATTAAAATTAATCGTGTAATATTCGAGATGTTAAAAGACACGGAGATTACAATTTTTAAAGTCTTGATCTAATCCGAACGGAACTACACGATCTATGTCGCAGCACAGACCCGAGGATTGGGCTTACAATTAGATCAATACTTTACTGTGACAAAGTTTTTCTCGAGTAAATCACCGGCTATTCACTCGATCGGTGTCAATACTAGGTTTACGCATCACTAAAAGCAACTATTTTACATTACAAATTTGTTTAATAATACAGAAAACCCAAAGGAATAAATTTGCTGAATAATTCCTCGTGAAAGGAATATCCTTTAAATATACCATCTGAAAAATATTAGGACCCGTAAACATAGTGTTAATTATCAACAATGACTTATCATATCGCGATGAATTTATGTTCGTAATCGATGAAATCGTCTCTTGTGGTACAGTCGCGGCTATCGACAGACACTGCAAGACCGATCTATAATTAATTACGACAAAAACGCTGGAATCGCAACGGAAGTTGCTGCAAGTAGCGTGGCACGCGATTGTCGTTGTTAATGATGTACGGAAGCGAGACGCGTCCGACTGTTTGCAATCGCGACGTTAATACGTTTTTCAACGTGACTGCGACGTTATACTTTGTTACAGTAATTAGCGATCCGTGCCATCCACGCGGAAACGAGCAACGTTGTCGTCGGATAATTTCATTGTGCGTCCCTGGGTTGTTAATCCTGGAAGCGAACGTTTCCAGTGAAGGGCAAATTGGATGCGTGCTTCGGTTGGAAGGTGATCGCAATCGCTATGAATGAAGAAATTATTGCACCCCCGGCTGCGTGCGGCAGAAAAATTGTTTCCCACACACTGCATCACAAATATTTAATATTAACCACTGTTTCGATACCCAATTCTTGCTATACAATGCAATACAATTCTTCTGTTTCAATTATAAATCTCTTTATGGTACATATTCAAAGTGAATTCGGAAGGTACAAGGATCATACAAGGATTAACATTATTAAAATTATAGATGGTCGACGGGAAACAAATTTAACTATCGCAGAATAATTATTTCATGTTTGAAATAAATAGTAAGATGAATTTTCATCAAATGAAATGTTGTATCCATAAATTGTATATATTCGACGATTAAACGGTTCAACAGATCTCCTAAAAGACTTTTGTCCTCTTTAAACGAGAAGTTGTTTTATTTAAGATAACACGAATTTCTAGATATTTTCAAAATGCGGATAATAGAGATAATGTGCCATTGTAAACACCTGATTTTCTTTAGGTATTGGAACAAGACGTCAATCGATATAGTTCTAAAACCGACTATTTATAACAGTCCAAACTAATACTCGCTAAATTTCATTTCACGCAAAATTTAAAATAAAAATTTAAACGTCTGGCCACATAGGTATAATCCTAATGCCTACTTGTGCTAACACAGAGAAAACATTACATTTACAATTTTTGAAATAATAATATTAAATTGTTTGTCCAATAACGCTCCAGGAGCATGACCATTTGTATCACTGATCAAGAGGTTAGTTGGTCCGTGTACTTTCTTTAAAAAAATAATACCTCTCCGTAAAAATGCGATTTGCAGTTTCGGGGGTGAACCGTGATAAAGACAATGATTTTAGCTAGGATGTAGCAGGGAGCAGCGTGGCATACTCGGGTCCGCGTCGGAGCAACTGAAATCGGAACTTCCTCGAGCACCTGTACACACGGTGTGCAGGATCGGCGGTCGCAAAAATGGTTGCGCGCATCCTAGCCGCCTGCGCGCGAAACCTAAAAGGAAACGAGGCATTCCGACTACCCCGCGGGTCGTCCTGTGAAAACATCTCGTGAACGTTCCGAATAAATCCCCGTTGTCGGCAAAAGGTGTGCACCTTCGTGGTGTACACAGCGTGCCGCATGGTACCCGGAAGAGAACCGTTTCATCCTCCGATAATTTCGCGATCGACGCGGTTTCGCGCGTGCTTCGTCACGCGGTCACGCGTATCGCAGGTGGCCGGCGAACGTCCGCGCGCGGCAGGTTTATGTAGAACGTATGCGAGTCCCAGCAGGTTGTTTCGCTTTTGAAAGCAGCGCTCGTGGAACGGTCCCGGTCGCATCTTCCGGGTGTCTGATTGCGATTAAGTGTCTTCCTATCCGCCGGTTTTTTCTCGCCGGACCTGCTACCGTGCCTGCCGTGGGTTTCCTCGGACGCGGAGAAGATGTTCCAGAGATTTAGAGGACGCGGCCGCTGATTTATGCTGAAGAGTGCAGGGTGTCTCGAGCGTTGTTCGGTACAGCAACCACCGTTGCGTCGCACACTGCTCCCAAATCGAAACCTCAAAAATGAATTTTATCATTCGAGTCCGTTCTTTGATTTGCTATAACAAGTCCATGGATGAACCGAGGTACGATGGTCTCACCATTTATACTTGCAAAATGGTCATAAAATCATTTTCATGGTCATTAAATCGTCCCTGGAGAAATGTACAGTAAAGTCAAGATCTAAGCCCAATCCTAGTGTTTTGACATAGATCGTGTAGGCCTACTGTTTTCTATTTTAATGACCTGTCGTGGGGTGTCCCCACCAGTGGAGGGGATAGTCGAACTGACTAAAATCGTGTAGCTCCGTTCAGCTTAGATCAAGACTTTACTTTTATTTTTTTACTTTACGTTTGTCTTCAGAGTGGTGTCCCCGCACATATAATTATCCAAAATGGCTGATATTTTGGATTTTGAAGCTTCGAAGGGCCATCAATTGATGTATACAAGAATTTTCACAATGTACGAAACTTCGAAAATTGACCTTTGAGCAAACGAGCAAGATGGCGGTCTTGCGAAACCCACAGTCGAAGATGTATAAATTTCGGCGGGTCCCGATTGTTACGTGATCGCCGATACTCGTAAAATTATGCTTTCTTATTAACACGTCAATTCCCCGGGGAGAAAGTTGTAGTCGAGAAAGCGGTTATTTCGGTTTGATGCTGAAACAGACGTTTTGCGAGCATTTACTGTCACAGCTGTGACGTAACCATCAGGTTAATCATACAAATCGGTTTATTGCCCGATGACCGACAGCGAGCAAGTAAATCCCATGTCTGATTCCAATTACCTGTATGATGGATCAACGAGGTTAATCATCTCGTAAACTCTTGATATTTTAAAAGATCAGAAACCGATCGGTAGACACTTATCCCTGTCAAGCCGAGTCGGTAAAATATCAGTTTGTTTGATGACATTTTTACGGGCCACTTATCCTACGCCGACATATGTACGCACGCTCACCAATTTCACTTACTGTTACATCGAGAGGTGTTATAAACGGACGATAGTAAACTCGCTATCGGAACTGGTTTGATTAGTGAAAACAGTTCTTACGGTGACCAGTCGGTATAGCTTTCTTTACGTTTTGCAATTTATCGCGGGTGAAATGTTAGCCGATGTTTATCTCGCATGCCGTTTCGGTCGCCGGCAATACGAGTAAATTAATCGTTGTCGATTTTGAATAATAATAATAGTCCGTCTTCGTGACCCGTACAAAATTGCAAAAATAAAAGAAGCAGTATTTATGCTTACATTTAAAAAGAAAATAATTATTCTTCGTTCATATATTTTACTTACAAAGAGATTTATTAGCTAATTCTGTACTAACATTATTGATCTGTTTAACTTTATATTAATCTCTCATTTTTCGAATAAAATTTTCTACGATTTTCTACAAAATTAATCAATTAGTTTCAATCAACCAATTAATCAATGGATGTAACCCTTTGACTGTTTCAAGACAGTATGAAAATGATACTTATTGTATTAGATGTATGCAAAAGTTTAAATCTTTTCTCCAATTTTCTTTTATTTATACACGGCACACGAGGTATGCTACCAGTCGATAACGAAGACGTTTATTTAAACAAATCCATCGCAACCAAAATCCATTGCAAAAGAAAGACGGAATATTCTAATTACTATAATTATAAGTCATTATGCACGAACGATTGTAAATGGCTAAAATTTTAGCATACAAATTCTTACAAACGACATTCCCAAGCCACAGTTTTCTCATTGTTTGTTACGAGTTGAAGCATTTTCAATTACAGAACATTTGTTGGTAGCGTCTTGTTCTTTTCTCGAGCACGAGAGGATCAACTGACTTTTGTGGAGCACGCTCCAGCCAAAGACGATTTCAATCAACCTAACTCGGCCCGATACCGAGTTGCAGAATTTCAGTGTCCCTTTCGCGTGATCGTGCCGGTATCGATCGGATCGTTACGTAACCCTTGACGGTCCTGGTACAACGATTCGAAGCTCCGGCGCCCGTTCGAGAATACAGCTTTCTCTCCGTGTGAAATTATTGCTCGCAGCGATTTAACGAGATCGGCTCGAGCTGTTTTTG